>CM042174.1:44102845-44128524 GCA_023376005.1 Doryteuthis pealeii | reverse complement strand
CGAGAGAAGAAGAAAACTAGGAGAGCAGAGAGAAGAATGAAGTAAGAGGCAAGAATGATAAAGAGGAGACTGAAAGAATGGGGCGATATTAAAGTCGGGAAAGAACAAAAAGAGAGAATAAGCAGAAAAAATTAAAGACGAAAAGAGAAGGAGAAAATGTGAGATCACGGAGAATAGAATGAGCGGGAAGTCGTAAGATATGACGTGAGGAGAAAGAGGGTAGAAGATAGAAAATAGATGAGACGGATCGGAGAGAGTAGAGAGGAGTGGTTGGGAAGAGAGGAAGGAAGAGCGGGAGGAAGGGATAGGAGAGAGAGCAAAGAGAAAAAAGAGAGAGGAGAGGAAAGAGAGAGGAGGAGAGAGGAAAGACAGAGAAACGGGGGTTGTTGAGCGAACCCGAGGGCAGAAGACGACAAAGAAGGAGAGAGATAGAGAAGAGAAGAGAAGGAGAGAGAGAGGAAGAAAGACTGAGAGAGATGAAGAGAAGAGGAGAAGGAAAGAAGGAGGAGAGAGAGGAGAGAGAAAGAAAGATAGCGATGGGGAGAAGAAAAAAGAAGAGAAAAGAAAGTGAAGATGGAGAAGAGAGAGAAAAAAAAAAAAGACAAAAGAAAAGAAGAAAAGAAAAAGAGAGAGGAGAAAAGAAAAGAAGAGAAGAAAAAGAGAGGGGTGGAAAAGAAGAGAAGAAGAAAAAAGAAAGAGAGAGGAAGAGGAAGGCGGATTGAAGGATTTTTCTTTTACATAATTAAAAGACAAAGGATTATTACAAATAAAAAAATTAAAAAAAGGCCATACCTCCTACGAACAGATGTTGAACAACAAGTCACTCACATAAGTAAGAAAATAAGACACCTGTTGCGGTACGGATTATTTTACATGTTAAACAAGACAGAATGACTAACAAAAAAAAATAACACGAAATGTTATATCATTACTCCAAGCATTATTGAGACGTCTCATTAAACTCCCGTTTTCCCCTTCCTATTCAGTTAAGGGGTCAGTTAAGGGGCTCAGTCGGTAGAACACTCACCTAGAAATCACCCACCAACTCATGAGGAGAACAGATTGAGTAATCTAATCTGTGTGGTAGAGTGGGACAGCTGACGTTAGGTGTGGCGCTCCACCTCAGAAAGAAAAAACAAACTCCCTGTTCTAGCACTAGCAAAAAGGTCAGTTTGGTTTGTTTTGTTTTACGGCATATCAACCCCAGTGGGTCATTTAATGCCGATAAAGTTTTGAAATAAATCAATTCTTAATGGATAATACAATTTTTTTATAAATACATTTTTCTATTTAACCCATAGATGGGACCCTAACAGGTACTACCACTCTGGGTCAGAGTGGACCAGGGAGCAATGGTGATGAATGGTAGCAAAAAGGGGATAAGATTCCCTCGCTGTCCGGTTGATACTGACAATAGACCACTCTGTCAAATTCAGTTTAACTCTTAACATTCTGTTGAGAATTTTTTAAGTCTAGAGCCTCATCTTATTATAATGGAGATTGTGTGTTTTTCTGTCTGTAACCGAAACTATATTACTACTCAAGTCACAATTCCCTTAATTATTTACGTCAAATTCTCCATGATTTCATTATTTTAAACCTTCAGTTATTAATAAAAATTGTTTTACATTATTAATACTGTTGACCATATCTACATACTAATACATGCAATTGTATTTATATATACAACAAAATAGCGGTTTACAGTTTGAACGAGAAGGCTAATTTGCATATTGATATTTTAAAATTTTATTTTAATAAATATGTGCTTGGTATTATTGATTTCTAATTGTTTGGTTTTATCTTAAGAAATATAAACAAAATCTCGTGGATAGATCTTAAAAGAAATTTATTTACAAGAAGAAATAACTGTAATATTATCCTTTACTTCCTATTTTAACTAAATAGTTAAATTAGGAAAATTTACCAATGAAACAGGGGAGTAAGGGAAAATGATGGAATAGTTAGTTTCAAAGTTGTTCTATTTTTCGATTATACCCCCTCTGTTGCAGATCTTTTTATCTGCATTCTTAGTCAGTTTCATTAGCCTTTCTAATTATGATATTTTATTATATCAAAACTTAAATACTTGCACCCGGAGGGTGCATATATTTGCTAGTTCCTATAAGGATTTATTTTTAAAAAATGGCTAAAAATGGCCTTTTAATTTAAAGTCACAGATTTCCTGGGAAGGTGAGTATGATGTTGATTCTACTGTGTTTGATGTTGAAAGACTGAATCCTAATAAATGAAAAATGCTCATTTAATTGGAGAATTTCAACACATTGTTAAGAAAAAAATGGTTAATGATTTTAATTATGCAGGAGTGAAAAAATGTCAGAACTAAAAATTTTTTTTGTTTGAACAAATGAAAAAAGAATGAGTAATCGTACAACATGACACAAACGAACATGGTTGTCTTGACAACAATTGGATAAGTTTTAAATAAAATAAACAAATATAGCAATATTTAACAGGTTTAAATTCAGAGTTTTCCTTCTCCTAGACTGGTTACCTAACCAAGGTTAAAAAGCCCAGTCTGCCCTACTATTTACCCATAGGTGGAGAGAGAATATTTGGATTCATACCTTTCCCAAGGGTATTAGCACTATGTGAAATGTAGCTTCATCCAGGATTTGAACTTGGGTCGACAAGTCCATTTCCTATGACTAACTATCAGCCTCTCAACAATACAGATTCTACATTGTCACAAGCCGTGTGTAGAAAGTTAAATTATTTATCTGGCACCATAACACCTCTGAGACCAAGTAACCAATAAGGACTGAAGGAATGGAATCACCAAAATGCATGTATGGAATATTCTGGAGTGCCATAAATACTAATGTTGTATATTGAAGATATTTAAAAGAAGGTGAAAACGGAAATAGGGTCTTCCGGTTGGATCGAGGCAGGGAGAAGACAAAAAGAGTAACAAAGGACTTTTTCCGGGTAAAGCGAACAAAGAAGGATGGGTAACAATAAGTTCGGAAATAGATTTGTCTGCTGATAAAGATAACAAAAGAAAATGCGTAGGCGTTTGATATACATAAAAGGAAGTCAGGGATCCCAGGTCAATTAGAGAGTCAGACAGCGGACGGCGAACAGAGCACAAGGAGCGACCGTTGACACAGTCCGTCATGGCCAAGGGCAATGAGACGCCACCAGCCACCCCTTTACCTTACCATCCCTGCAGTAGTAGTAGTAGTCATTGTAAGCGCTCGCCACCCACCAGCCGAGGAAAAGAAATAAACCAAATTTTTACAATACCCATGTGTTGTGATTTTATTAAGCTACTACACATACTTCGCCATGTGACCATATATACCCGCAACGTATACAGATACATGATTTAGCAGCTTGAGTTTGAAGAAGCCGCTATATAACATATAGAATTTGATGCCATAAAATTCGGGTACCTTCTTCATATTTATTTGCAATATCAAATGTTTTAAGAGCCAAAGTATTAATAAAATTTACAATAATATAAAACGGGTAAACTCTTCCTTATATTTGCAATAACAATGTTTTACGAGCCAATGCAATAATAAAATTCAACATCTTTTTAAACTGATAAACACTTCATACTTAGTTGTACTATTATCAAATTCAGTTGCTTTTCTTTGTAATTACTATGTAATCCTCATATTTACATGGAATATTTTTCTACCATTTCATTCAGTCATTTAGTCGTTTTCAATACAACAAAACGTGAACCTTATAGTTATGGCATAGACATGATGCAACAATTTTTCTACTCTGTCATCCTCATATACACATGGGCTATTTTTTTCTGTTATTTCCTTAATTCATTTTCGGGTCAGTGCTACCTAACATCACTTTGTCCTTTACTTAGACTACATGCCTCCTATGATCAATCGGCTGGTCATGTCAAGCCCTAGCACCTTTATGTTTGTCCAAAACATATTGCCCTTATGGCAAGCTCAAACCCTTTTTATAAATATATAAAAATATATAATATATATTATAAAAGGTTAAAAAGCCTAGTCTGCCCTACTATTTACCCATAGGTGGAGAGAGAATATTTGGATTCATACCTTTCCCAAGGGTATTAGCACTATGTGAAATGTAGCTTCATCCAGGATTTGAACTTGGGTTGATGAGTCCATTTCCTATGACTAACTATTACATCTCTGAGACCAAGTAACCAATAAGGACTGAAAGAATGGAATCACCAAAATGCATATATGGAATATTCTGGAGTGCCATAAATACTAACTGCTTTGGGCACCAATTCAATTGTGTTTAGTTGTTGGTCAAACCAACAGTTTGGTTTGTTCTTGTTTTACGGCATATCAACCTCAATGGGTCATTTAATGCCAACTACATTTTTGAAATGAATTGGTGATAATGTTTAATTTTCCAAAGGTTTTTTTTTTGTGACATATTTTCTTTTGTGAATGAAACTTTTAGATGTTTTTGTTAACATATATTTTTGTGTTTTCATTTTTTTTTGGAAGATTTTTAGATTTTGTTGTAGATGTGTGCTTCTTTTATGTATCCAAGTAGTTTTTCTGGGTTTATTTGGTAGAATTTTTTTTTTTTTAATATGGAACGCTTCACGAATTTGCGTGTCATCCTTGCGCAGGGGCCATGCTAATCTTCTCTGTATCATTTCCAATTTTAGTATATGTACCGCCGAAGCTAGTACACAAACCAACAGTATACTAACTTACGTTAACACTGGGTATGACACAAAACTATCAGTTCTGTTGAGTGTGGAGTACCCTCTTCATTGCCATTACTCCCAGGTCCACTCTGACACAGAGTGGTAGTATTGGTCAAGGTCTCGTCTATTGGTCAAAAAGATCTGTTTAACTCTTAACATCCTGTTCAGAATTTTCCAAGTCCAGATCCCCTTCCTATACGGATTTATCAAAAAATGGCTCAAAATGGCCTTTTCATTTAAAGTTATCCGAGATATTTCCCTTAAATCAAAGACTTCTAAATATGTTTAATATTACATTTAAACAAAGGCTATCATTTGGGCAGGTGAGGAAATGTGACTTCTGGCCGGGTGGTGAAGAATAATCAAGCTAAGTTCCAATTACCATCGAATTGGTAAGACACGGCAACAAGTGGTTGTAATTTAATACAAACCCGTCCTGTTGCAATTCTACTGCAGAATGACAGGGTATTTATAAAACTCCACAATATCATAGAAACCAAGCAGCCAATCAGAACTCAAGGAATGGAATCACCCAAATGCATGAATGGATCATTCTTGATTTCTATAAAAAACAACTGTCTGGAATGAGGCGGTATAGGACGTTAAGAGTTAAAGATCATTTGTATTCGATAGGACCATTTGCTAGAAAAGAAAAAAACTCCTAAGAAGCAAGTACACAAAAAAAAAATGTAAATATTGAATTATCAATAAACGTAATTCCCTCGCCATAAAATTCCGATCAAATCCATAACTGGAATTTTTCCAAAGTCATTAGATAATATCACTTCTGTTCTTATATATATTTTACCAGGAAGCGCGTGGTGTAATGCTTAAAGTCTTGGGAAATGGACTCGTCGCCCCGAGTTCAAATCCTGGACGTGGTAATTGCATTTCACTTAGCGCTAATACCCTTGGGAAAGGTATGAATCCTACTCTCCCTCCAGCTATGGGTAAATAGTAGGGCAGACTGGGCTCTTTAACCATGGTTAGGCAACCGGTCTAGGAGAAGGAAAACTGAATTCAAACCTGATAAACTCCGCTTAAGAAATTGACCTTGTGTCACATCCTGCTCGTGCAGAGGGGTTGGTGTGTGTGTGTGTGTGTGTGTGTGTATATGTATATATTTACCAACCCCTTCACATGAGCAGAAAGTGACATAAGCTCACAGCGGCTCTACCACCACTGCAACTCGACTATAAGCTCCTTTTTGCAATAGGGAAAATTTGGTACAGCCGTGTGGAGGAAATTTAGTAGACAAAGAGTTAAAATCTGTAAACCAGTCAATGCAATCATCAGAATACGTCGCTCGCTCAAAGAGAGAAAATTATTCAGTTTAATTATGTATCAATTTAGTGCTGGGGAATGTGGACTACTCCCTTTATTGCCATTATTCCATGGTCCACTATGACCCAGAGTGGTAGTATATGTTAGGGTCCCGCCTATGGGACAAATAGATCTGTTTAAAAATCATTTCTATTCGATAGAACCATGTGCTAAAAAAAAAAAAAAATTTTTAAAAACTCTTAAGAAACAACTACATAAAAACTGTAAATATTGAATTATCAATAAACGTAATTCCCTCACCATAAAATTCCGATCAATCCATAACTGGAATCTTTCCAAAGTCATTATATAATATCACTTCTGATGTTCTTTTATATATATGTTGAAAAAAAATAAAGGAAAGAAAGTATGAATGGATAAAATAGGAATATTTTAATCAATTTTACTTAGACGTGTTTTGGTCAGGAGTTTATCCATGTGTACATTATTCAAACTATCATTATTTTTAAATAACCAAATGAAATGAAATAATAATAATAGAAAAAATGTAGAAATGTTCTGCACACAAAGAAAAGTCTTTGTGTGAAGAAAATTTCTACACTGTTTCTATTATTATTAGAAAATTTCATTTTGTTATTTAAAAATGATAATTTGAATAATGTACACATGGATAAACTCCTGACCGAAACACGTGTAAGTAAAATTGATTAAAATATCCTATATTATCCATCCTATACTTTCTTTTATTTATTTTTTCAACATACCGTCAGATTCACTTCCATTTTCATTTTATATAGATATATTTACCCACTCCTTTGTACGAATAGGATTTCTTAAGCAGAGTTTAACAGGTTTGAATTCAGAGTTTTCCTTCTAGACTGGTTACTTAGCTATGGCTAAAGAGCCCAGTCTGCTCTATTCGTAGCTCCCATAGCTGGAGGGAGAATATTTGGATACATACCTTTCCCAAGGGTATTAGCACTATGTGAAATGCAAGCAGCCTTGTCTAGGATTTGAACTCTGATTAACAACTCCATTTCCTACGACTCTAACCATTACGCCACACACCTCTAATTCTGCTGTTTTTAAATGCGTACTCCTCAAGTATTTATTTGCTTTTAAGTAGGTTATCTATTATATATATATATATATATATATATATATATATATATACATATATATAAGAGAGTTTTATAATTTGCTTGGGATTGACATGACCAGCCGATTGATCAGAGGGGACCTCTCCAACCGCCCATCTAGCCCAAGAAAGGGCCCTTACAATGGTAATATCACTGTAGCCACTCTTTTTGTATATAAATGCTAACGTCAGATTTTATGAGGAGGGTCAGGGGTCAGTTGCAGTGGTGCAACAAACAATCTTCCAAATTATCTTTTAATGTGTTCGATGATGCGGAACCTTGAATCAATAAATAAAACATCTGCTCATCTAATTAGAGAATTTCAACACATTGTTAAGAAAAAATTGGTTAATGATTTTAATTATGCAGGAGTGAAAAAATGTCAGAACTAAATGTTTTTTTGTTTGAACAAATGAAAAAAGAATGAGTAATCGTACAACATGACACAAACAAACATGGTTGTCTTGACAACAATCAGATAAGTTTAAAATAAAATAAACAAATATATCAATATTTAACAGGTTTAAATTCAGAGTTTTCCTTCTCCTAGACTGGTTACCTAATTTTATGCTGAAGATATTTTGTTTTATTCTTTCTTGGTGGGTATTGAAAATTCTTTTTTTAACTCAATTTTTTAAACTCATTTTTTTTAAATTGAAATAGATGACCACTAAGTAGGTTCTAGAAGTGACCACCCCCCAAGCAAGGATTTAATAGATTTGAATTCAAAGTTTTCCTTCTCCTAGACTGGTTGCCTAACCAAGGTTAAAGAGTCCAGTCTGCCCTACTATTTATCCACAGTTGGAGGGAGAATAGTTTTTAATTGAAATAGATGACTAAGTAGGACTGAGCCTATTCTAGTAGTGATCACCCCAAGCGGAGATTTAAAAGATTTGAATTCAAAGTTTTCCTTCTCCTAGACTGGTTGCCTAACCAAGGTTAAAGAGTCCAGTCTGCCCTACTATTTACCCACAGCTGGAGGGGGAATAGTTTTAAATTGAAATAGATGACTAAGTAGGACTGACCCTATTCTAGTAGTGACCACCCCAAGCGGAGATTTAAGAGATTTGAATTCAGTTTTCCTTCTCCTAGACTGGTTGCCTAACCAAGGTTAAAGAGCCCAGTCTGCCCTACTATTTACCCATAGGTGGAGAGAGAATATTTGGATTCATACCTTTCCCAAGGGTATTAGCACTATGTGAAATGTAGCTTCATCCAGGATTTGAACTTGGGTCGACAAGTCCATTTCCTATGACTAACTATCAGCCTCTCAATAATACAGATTCTACATTGTCACAAGCCGTGTGTAGAAAGTTAAATTATTTATCTGGCACCAACAATCGGATAAGTTTTAAATAAAATAAACAAATATAACAATATTTAACAGGTTTAAATTCAGAGTTTTCCTTCTCCTAGACTGGTTACCTAACTAAAGTTAAAGAGCCCAGTCTGCCCTACTATTTATCCACAGCTGGAGGGAGAATAATCTTAAATTGAAATAGATGACTAAGTAGGACTGAACCTATTCTAGTAGTGACCACCCCAAGCGGAGATTTAAGAGATTTGAATTCAGTTTTCCTTCTCCTAGACTGGTTGCCTAACCAAGGTTAAAGAGCTTAGTCTGCCCTACCCATAGCTGGCAGGAGAATAATTGAATGCATGCCTTTCCTAAGAGAATTAGCACTATTTAAAATGTAAACCACCTCGTCCAGAATTTGAACTCTGGTCAAAGACTAATAATTGAAAAATACTAATTTAATTGGAGAATTTCAACACATTGTTAAAAAAAAAAAAATTGGTTAATGATTTTAAGGAGTGAAAAAAATGTCAGAACTAAAATTTTTTTTGTTTGAACGATTGAAAAAAAAAAAAATGAGTAATTGTACAACATGACACAAACGAACATGGTTGTCTTGACAACAGATAAGTTTTGAATAAAATAAACAAAAGATACCAGTATCAATAAACAGAATTAGCAGAAGCTGTTCAGAGTTTTTATATATACTAAGATTTGTCACATCGTATGTAGAGATTTTTGTAGTTTTGGTTCCTCCTAGTTCTTCCCATTATCTTTGAATTTCATCCATGTTTACCTTGATTTATGGTCACAAAATTATTAATTTATGTCTCTACTGTTCAAAGAACAGAGGCGTATAAAGATAGAGAAGGTATATATTTTTTCAAGTTGTGATTAAAAAAGTAAAGGACACAGTAGCCTAACATTTTGATTTCAAAAAGAGTCAGGCTCCAACAGTCTATGAAATGACCGTGATGTTAGTGTATAAGTCTAACCTTGATTTAAGGTCACGAAATCATTAATTTATGTCTCCACTGTTCAAAGAACCGAGGTGTATAAAGGTCGAGAAGGTTTTTTTTTTTCTTCTTTTTATTCCAGTTGTAAAATAGCCTAACATTTTGATTTGAAAAAGAATCTAGCTCCAACAGTCTATGGAATGACCATAATGGCAATGAAGGGTGTAGAATAATCATACTAGTTCCAATTACCGTCGAATTGGTAAGACAAGGCAGCAAGCAGCCGTAACGAATCTGGTTTGCTGCAAAGACTACTGCAAAATGGCAGGTTATTTATAAAGCCTCAGAACATCATAGAAACCAAGCAGCCAATCAGGACTCAACGAATGAAATCACCCAAATGCATGAGTGGACTATTCAGAATTCCCATATGTACCAGTTGTCTTGACAATGTTTCAGTTGTGCTTGGCTAGTTGCTGTTGTTCAAACCAATAGTAGACTGACTTCAATGAAGGGGTACACCACACTACACCATCGTCTCTCACAGACAGAAGGATGCCAACACAAGGTGGTTATAGCCATAATGTTTCGAGTAGAGTACCTTCTGGTTAAGAGTTGAATTATCTCCCCCTTGCACCCGTTATTTTACAATGCTAAATATATTTTCTTTATTCTTTAATAAATAAATAAAATATATTTAGTACTGTAAAATAACGGGTGCAAGAAAAATAAAACATTTATTGCAAAAAGACGAACATAAAATGAAGGTTCAGTTTATTTTATGGTAGGAATTTACGAGGAAATTGTTGTTCTTTACCCATTCTTCCTCTTAGAACAGGAGCCACACTATGTAAGGTAGCAACATACCGAGGACACTACTTTGGAGTGAGGGGATACAGTGGACATATTTTAAACTTCACCAAGAGATCAGTGTAACTGTGGATCTTTAAAGTTTCATGCACATAATATTTTACTTCTAAGTAACTCTATTCTTCCGAGATGTTGTGTCTGGATTGTCTACTAACCTTTTATACAGAATGTTGCATTCCACTCGTTTCATGCTTCAATGTTTCCACAGAATACAAAACAATTGCATTTGCCTCTTTCATACTTCACTAATCACCTGAATTAATCGCAACAAAGAATTCAGATTCATTCTCAGCAAAATGAAGTTCTTCTCTAATGTTCTCGTTTTCGTTTCATCCTTCTTAAAATGTTAAATCTTGTGTGCTGTTTTCTTTCAACAATTTCCGCAACAACCAGTTTATTCACTTTATACTGATAAACAGACACAAAAGAAGAAACTGATAAAAATATTGACTTTTAAAACTTTTGATATTGCAAATAAAGTATGAAGCATTTACCTGTTTAAAATGATTGTGAACTTTATTAATACATTGGTTCTTAAAACATTGATATTTCAACTAAGTATGTGTTTAACCATTTAAAATGATTGTGAACTTTATTAAAATATTGGCTCTTAAAACATTGATATTTCAACTAAGTATGTGTTTAACCATTTAAAATGATTGTGAACTTTATTAAAATATTGGCTCTTAAAACATTGATATTGCAACTAAGTATAAAGTGTTTATCTGTTTAAAATGATTGTCAACTTTATTAATACATTGGCTCTTAAAACATTGATATTGCAACTAAGTATGAAGTGTTTACCTGTTTAAAATAATTGTAAACTTTCTTATTGGCTCTTAGAATATTGATATTTCAACTAAGTATGTGTTTAACCATTTAAAATGATTGAACTTTATTAATACATTGGCTTTTAAAACATAGATATTGCGACTAAATATGAAGTGCTTTCCTGTTTAAAATGATTGTGAACATTATAAAATACATTAGCTTTTTAAAACATTGATATTGCAACTAAGTATGAAGTGTTTCCTGTTTAAAATGATTGTGAATTTTATAAATACATTGGCTCTTTAAAAAATATTGCAACTAAGTATCTTTAAAATGATTGTGAACTATTTTAATATATTGTTTCTTAAAACATTGATATTGCAACTACTTTTTTAAAGTGTTTACCTGTTTAAAATGATTGTTTAATGGCATATCAAACCTGTGGGTTATTTAATGCCAAATATTTATATATATATATATATGATTTGTATGGTGATAGTTTATAGGTAAATTGTTTTTAAAAGAAAGAAAGAAAGTAATAAGTAAGTTATGCATGCATGTGTATAAATATCTATCTGTCTACCTCTCTTCTCTCTCTATCACCTAAGAACTCTGTTTATGTATCCAACGAGAAAGAGGTATAAACACTAACGTATTATAATAATCACACATATTCTTATAAGCTGTTAAATGGGGGTGATGGAATTTAGCTTCAGAAAAAAAAACAAAGAAATGAATAAACAGTATCGGGGGGGGGGACCATCAGGGTGAGAATGAATTTATTTCCTCCCAAGAACCCCACCCCCAAAAATCCCCCCAAAGAATTACTCGGTCTATTGAAATCATTCTTTACTTTTGTTTGCAAAAATGTTTTGGTTGTTCTATCCTCCTTTTGGGGTACAATGCTGATGAGAAAGGGGAGGTCACTCTTTCTCACTTGACAAAACAAAATATTCAAACAATTTACAACAAGCATTTGGAATATTGGTTATTCCATTGTTACCATTGTGTAACATGTGGGTAATTCCATGTCACCCACCCCTTCAATTTTTCTGAAATGTTGCCCAAGAGTGGATTATGATAAAGTTAGACAATCCCCAAAATTTGAACTTCCAATTCCAAAAATTGATGGAGTTATGTTGATTTTTTAGCTCTCCAAATTTGAGAGGGATTGCAAAAAATGATCACTTTTTGTAATCTATTTTTGTCAGTAAAATGAGTTCTAGAACTTCCCTACTACTAAAAATTGTATCTGTATCTCTCTTTCTGTTTCTTCTTTCTCCCCCCCCCATCTCTCTCTCTATCTATTTCTATCTCTTTCTTTATCTTTTTTACACATGATTTATTTTCATTCTCTCTCTCTCATTCTTACCCAAGGAATCCAAAAATGCTATAAAAAAAAGTATTAAATTCAACCAATTTTAAGTTATTGATGATTTCTGATTTTTTCATAGCAAGATCAAAATCCTGATGTGGCACTGCATCTATGATAAAAAAAGTTTTCTTGTTATTATTTCACATTTTATGAACATTATTTGTACCAAAAAGATAGTTTGATTTTTGCTCACAACCGATTCCTTGGGCAAATGCTTTTATAAACCAACTTTTTGTAGTAGGCACAGAATACAGAGCCAGAGACTCTACCTCTAGGCCACCAACCCACATCACACATGAAACTCACCAAATCAATTTGTCAATGATAAATGTATCACTGCATTAACCTAGTGTGTCTTCTTGTTGCATCCACAACAGAGGACACGGTTACCTACCACTGTCACAACTTCTCAACATGGTGACAACACAGCCGCATTCACATACCCACTATATAAGATTTTATATGAAAATGGTGACTTACCGGTGAAATTTAACCCTGAAGATCCTTATGGTGAAACTCGAGTAGGCTATTCCTGTGTATACCATTATAATAAATTATATATATATAATATATATATATATATAATATATATATATATATATATAGTCATCCACAGACACGTGTTTCAACTTATCAAGTCTCTTCCGTGTGGCTAGACATTCTGTGAGCTACATACAGCCAGGATAGAAACCCAATCGATTCAGCTTCAGTCGGGCAGCTTAACTGCTCGGCTATCGTCACACACAGAATAGGAAGGGGATTTTAACTATTTTGATACACACATCTCTTTGTATGTAAAGGCTGCCATAGAGTGCTCCATCCTTTTTATAGGAGAGTGTTGCGTTTACACTTTAGTTGGTAGTCGTCAGCAAAATCCCCTCCAAATTGCTCAATCCCCTGGGGGATGGAGAGCATATATATATATATATATATATATATATATGTGTGTGTGTGTGTGTGTGAGTGTATAAACCATCAAATTAATTGCAAAACAAAAGCATATATATATATATATATATCATTAATATATGCTCCCATAAATTTGGTATGAGCTCTCTAATTGGTAATTTAAATTAACTCTCACTACTAAGCATATAAGCAATGATCGTTTCCCCGGAAATTTGATCTCTCTGTGACCGTAAAATACATAAACAAACCTATGTACTTAATAGTTTAAAAACATCAGTCCCCGCTACAGCTGTCAGTGGACGAGGGGATAAGATATCAGGCAGGCAAACAGCCAGTCTGAGATCGACCCTAACCAAAAGATAGTTGTGTCTAGCCACACTGAAGAGGCATGAAACACTGAAACACATGTCTGTGGATGACATTATATATATATATGTGTGTGTGTGTGTGTGTGTGTGTGTGTGTGTGTGTAAACCATCAAATTAATCGCAAAACAAAACAGACTGCAGCATTAAATAACCCAACACAGTGTGACATGCCATAAACCAAGTAATCAAACCAACCATTTCTTACCAAACATTGTTAAAACTACAAAAATGTTTTTAACCTCATAGAAAGGTAAATCCATGTTTTTACATGGCCAGCTCTATGTCGGATGTTTATGAGTAAGCACTGAAAAAGAACTCTACATATTTACAAAAGATTAAAGAACAAAAATAAATATTTGTTTGCAAAAAGGAGGCTCTGAGAAATTAGGCAGAATTTTCTTTTATATTCAAAATTCTTTTTTTTTTTTTTTTTCATTGAGTGTTTATAAAAATATTTATACTTCCGTATCTATTGAAAATGGATAAACAGAATTATTTCACTCCTTATCCCTCCACCCTTCACCCAATTTTTCTAATAATTCAATCGGATCAGAAATTCCTGTCTAGGGAACTTGGAATTCAAACTTTGGTGAGAATCCTTTTTTGCGGAAGAAAGAAAAAATAAGTAACAATGAGAATCAATGGAGACTAAAAATATCTTGAATTGTTTTTATGTTATAATGTTGGTTGGCTGGATTTTATGGCATGTCAATCCTTGTTGGGTTATTTTATGCCAAAGAGATTTTGTTTTATTTATTCTTACTTCCATAAATGGTGAAAGAATAACTGAATATTTGAAAGAATGAACAATGGTACATTCAGGATTGGCTGGTTGGTTGGATTTTATGGCATGTCAATCCTTGTTGGGTTATTTTATGCCAAAGAGATTTTGTTTTATTCATTCTTACTTCCATAAATGGTGAAAGAATAACTGAATATTCGAAAGAATGAACAACGGTACATTCAGGATTGGTTGGCTGGATTTTATGGCATGTCAATCCTTTTTGGGTTATTTTATGCCAAAGAGATTTTGTTTTATTCATTCTTACTTCCATAAATGGTGAAAGAATAACTGAATATTTGAAAGAATGAACAATGGTACATTCAGGATTGGCTGGTTGGTTGGATTTTATGGCATGTCAATCCTTGTTGGGTTATTTTATGCAAAGAGATTTTGTTTTATTCATTCTTACTTCCATAAATGGTGAAAGAATAACTGAATATTCGAAAGAATGAACAACGGTACATTCAGGATTGGTTGGCTGGATTTTATGGCATGTCAATCCTTTTTGGGTTATTTTATGCCAAAGAGATTTTGTTTTATTCATTCTTACTTCCATAAATGGTGAAAGAATAACTGAATATTTGAAAGAATGAACAATGGTACATTCAGGATTGGCTGGTTGGTTGGATTTTATGGCATGTCAATCCTTGTTGGGTTATTTTATGCCAAAGAGATTTTGTTTTATTCATTCTTACTTCCATAAATGGTGAAAGAATAACTGAATATTTGAAAGAATGAACAATGGTACATTCAGGATTGGCTGGTTGGTTGGATTTTATGGCATGTCAATCCTTGTTGGGTTATTTTATGCCAAAGAGATTTTGTTTTATTCATTCTTACTTCCATAAATGGTGAAAGAATAACTGAATATTCGAAAGAATGAACAACGGTACATTCAGGATTGGTTGGCTGGATTTTATGGCATGTCAATCCTTTTTGGGTTATTTTATGCCAAAGAGATTTTGTTTTATTCATTCTTACTTCCATAAATGGTGAAAGAATAACTGAATATTTGAAAGAATGAACAATGGTACATTCAGGATTGGCTGGTTGGTTGGATTTTATGGCATGTCAATCCTTGTTGGGTTATTTTATGCCAAAGAGATTTTGTTTTATCATTCTTACTTCCATAAATGGTGAAAGAATAACTGAATATTTGAAAGAATGAACAACGGTACATTCAGGATTGGCTGGTTGGTTGGATTTTATGGCATGTCAATCCTTGTTGGGTTATTTTATGCCAAAGAGATTTTGTTTTATTCATTCTTACTTCCATAAATGGTGAAAGAATAACTGAATATTCGAAAGAATGAATAACGGTACATTCAGGATTGGCTGGTTGGTTGGATTTTATGGCATGTCAATCCTTGTTGGGTTATTTTATGCCAAAGAGAATTTGTTTTATTTATTCTTACTTCCATAAATGGTGAAAGAATAACTGAATATTCGAAAGAATGAACAACGGTACATTCAGGATTGGTTGGCTGGATTTTATGGCATGTCAATCTTTTTTGGGTTATTTTATGCCAAAGAGATTTTGTTTTATTCATTCTTACTTCCATAAATGGTGAAAGAATAACTGAATATTCGAAAGAATGAACAACGGTACATTCAGGATTGGTTGGTTGGTTGGTTGGATTTTATGGCATGTCAATCCTTGTTGGGTTATTTTATGCCGAAGACATTTTGTTTTATTTATTCTTAATCATATTCAATTATTTTTTTTTCAAACTTCTTTTTTTTTAATACCTTGTTTTAAAACTCATTATTTCTATTTACCCCATAGATGGAACCCTAACAGGTACTACCAATCCCAGCTAGAATGGACCTGGCAGTAATGGTGATTAAAGAAGTACTCCACACGAAGAAAAGGAAAGAAAGGATAGGTAAAGAATAAAAGTCTATGGAATTGGTTTTGTTGGTTGGATAGCTGGTTGGATTTTACGGCATATCAATCCTTGTTGGGTTATTTTATGCCGAAGATGTTTTGGGTTATTTATTCTTAATTGTATTCAATGTTTTTTGATGGTTTTTTTTTCAAACTCAATTTTTTTAATACATTGTTTTAAAACTCATTTCTATTTAACCCATAGATGGGACCCTAACAGGTACTATCATTTTGGGCCAGAATAGAACTGGGTATAATGGCGATGAAGGGGTACCCCACATGAAGAAAAGGAAAGAAAGGATAGATGATGAATAAAAGTCTATGGAATGGTTTTGTTGGTTGGATTTTATGACATGTCAACCATTGTTGGGTTATTTTATGCCGAAGATGCTCGGGTATAGAATTTTTTTTTAAATGGCATTTAGTGGAGGGTTCCAATTCTGGATCTCTGGAGAATGAGGAGTATCCCTTTATCGCCATTACTTCCAGGTCCACTCTAACATGGAGTGGTAGTACCTATTAGGGTACCATCTATGGGTTAAATAAAAATTGAGTTTTAAAAAATGGATTTTTTAAATTGAGTGATTAAAAACAATTGGAGAACTACCGCAATTGCCTTTAATTAATCAATTTCTTGATTAATTCATTATGATTAACCCTGATGATCCGTTTTTGGTGAAATGCAAGTAGATTATCAGTCTATACCACTCTACTAATGTATTGTGCACTTCAATTTCTTTATATCCCTGACTTATTCAGTTGATATTTCTATCGATGATCGATGTTGCAATTAACTCGATATTCTATTCTCCAGTAAGTTGAAGAATAATTAAAGATCCAATTACCGTCGAACTGGGAAGACAAGGCAACAAACGATTGTAACTTAAATACAAACCCGAATAGTCACAAAGTCTACTGCAGAATGACAGGATATATATAAGACTCCACAATGTCATTCAAATCAAGCAGTCAAGCAGCCAATCAGAACTCAAGGAATGGAATCACCCAAATTCATGAATGGATCATTCTTGATTTCTATATATACCAACTGTCTTGGACACTGCTTAAGTTTTACTTAGTTAGCTGCTGTTATTCAAACCAACACAGTAGACTTACTGACTTCAATATAAGTCATCTTCTTTGTTATATATATATATATATATATATATATATATATACACACACTAGAAAAAACATGACCCGTTGGGTGACCCATTCAGCTCTGGGTAGATAATTGAGATTAGGGAAAAGGGATTTAGTAAAGCGATTAAAAAATTTTTTAAAATAAATACAGCCGGACTAAACCTTAAAATCATTAGGTAGATTTTCTAAGGGAATGTTTGACCTCATTTAAGCTGGTTATGAAATTTAACATAGAAATACATTTCAAATTCTCCCAGCTCTCTCTCTCTCTCTCTCCCTCCAGAGAAACAAACATTATATAACGAGGAGGTAGTCAAGAGATACATAGAGGGAAAGAAAGTGATATACACAGAGTAAAGTAAGAGATTGGTCGCTTTTTGACTTAATTGTAAATTACGACTAATTAGAACTAATTAAAACAGAATTTTTTTTCAAACATAATTCAATCCTAAAAGTAAGGAATAATTTGGTATAACTTTAATGTCATTAAACTAAATAGATGAAACAAGCGTTTAGGAGACAAACATCGATTCGCTCAGCTTTAGTATGATAATAGATATACATGATAAAAGAAGTGTTGGGTGTTTGCCATAAGGTTGATGGTATGGGTAGTATAAAAGTTATTTTACAATTCCCAAGTCTTTCTTTTGTGCAGTACATAATCTATGCATTGTGTGACTGTTAAAGTCTAGACAATTGTTTCATAAAAAGAAAGGAAATATACACAAGTATTTTATTGTTTAATCAATACCACTCAATCATCTCTAAATCTAATTAAGAAATTGAATAAGAAAAGAAAAGAAATTTCACTTCAAAATTTCATTATCATGCAATCCTTCACCAAAAAGAAAAATCCACAGAAATGCACCATTCCACCCAACATCCACCCCACAACCAGATTCCAGCATCATTTTGTCATTGATAAAAAGGATAACAAAGGCCAGTTTTGCATAGTTATAACCATTGAACTTATAAGGTTGGTTGGTTGGTTGGTTGATTTTTATGGCATGTCAACCCTGGTTGGGTTATTTTATGTCAAAGACATTTTGTTTTATTCATTTTAATGGGTACTCATTAAATATCATGCAATCCTTCACCAATAGAAAAATCCACAGAAATACACAGTTCCACCAGCCATTTTCTCACATGCGTTTGTCTTGGGTTTAATATTAAAATAAAAGGTGTCTATGATAATAAAAAATATTTCTTTAAGTCTTGTTTGTTAATCAGAAACAAACAATGGACTGAGACGCAGAAGAAGACAGACCAAGACCTAGACGCAGAAGAAGACAGACCAAGACCTAGACGCAGAAGAAGACAGACCAAGACCTAGACGCAGCAGACATCCCAAGATCAAAACCAGAAGACCTACCACACAGCCACCCAGATAACAGCCACCCAGATCCATTGAAGATGAGAATACGATAAGATATGTCCTCACAAAAAGAGGCAATGTAAGACTGTTGGAACCTGACTCTTTTTTGAATGAGTAAATGTTAGGCTATTTTGTCCTTTACCTTTTAAATTACAACTGAAAATAAAATTTAAAAAACATTCTCGGCCTCTACATGCCTCTGTTCTTTGAACAGTCAAGACATCTCTGGCCTTGCCATAGAACAGTAAACCCATGAATGTTTCTATTTGTGGATGCATGTGGTGTAATACTATTTGTTCATAGAACTATATCTGTATAATTTTAGCGGTTCGGACATGTGGTTATTCTCTCTTTTAATGTTACAGGTATGTGTATTGGGTTATTTCCTATAAGTCTAACATAAACAAAGGGGAACCGATCTCGTTTCATCAGGACATTTTTTGTCAAAATCCGGTTGTTTGTTAACAGATGATTTTTAGAGGTTTTTTTTTAATTTTAAAACTAACCCTAACCCTAACCCCTAACAAACAACTGGATATTGACGGTGTAAAAAAAAAAAGTCCTGATGAAACGAGATCGAAAAAGAGGTGCCTAAATGTCATATGGTCTGATTGATCTACTAGAAAAAAGAAGACTGGGTTAGGGTTTAGGGTTAGTTTAATGGGAAAATAAATAATTTATCAGTCAAGAGTGTTCCCCTTTGTTTATGTTAGGTTTATAGGAAATAACCATATATTGTAGGTTATTAAATGTTCTCATATGTCTCAATTTATTTTCTTTCTTTTTGTTATTTTTTTTTTGTTTCATTGTCAACTATTAAATTACATTTTCTACATGTTTAGCCACATCCCCACACCCACCACCACCAATCTCTTTAAATCTACCGTCACAGTAAACAAATCCTTACCCCACGGAAAGTGATGGGTTAATGATCAATATGACAAATAAATAAATAAAGTAAAATAAAAACATTATGGATCACTTTTTTTTGGCTATGGATGGCTAATGGAGCAAATAAAATATGTACTGAAAAACGATATTTTTGTAACATTAAACTAGGTTACACATAACGTACTAAAATAAAAAAGGTTACATTTATATATTTTCTAACCTTAGCTGCATATGGCACAAGGCCATTGATAAAATGGAACTAAAAGTTTTATTTTGTTTAGTTTTGAGATAGACTACATGGTGGTCTAAAAGTTTTGTAACCTCTACATATTGTTTTAGAGTTTCATTATTTTGTTTTGATAATATGTAGGTACCACCAATTTGACCCTGTGAAATTTACCCCCCCTATATTTAACACAATGAAACTTACAGAAAATTTAATATTTTCTTGAAAATTTTTTTTCCATTTTAAAGAAAAAACATAAAATAAACTCCTGATGATTTTAAAAAAAAATTTTCAGCATACGGAAATAATGAAAATTATGATTGAAAAACAATGTTTTCATTTTTGCACTGTTAAATCAACTGAAATTTAACGTAGCTAAAAACAAGTTACGATAAGAGGATTTTTTTTTAAATTCTATGAAAAATCAATTAATAATCTGATTTTCACGAAAATTTCCATAAATGTTTACCATTGGATGTAAATACATCTGAAATAGTTTTTTTCTAAAATATATTAGGGGAAATATTTTTTAAGATAACGATGTAATTTTTCCCAATCGGATAATTTGATCTTTGAATTAACTATTTTTCTTTGTAACAATCATGTACGATCTTTTTTTACGAGATTTTTGATAAACAAAGTTCGGAAATATCTATTTCCGTTTTATTCAAGATGGCATAAACGGTTTGGTGGTACCTAATAATATGATATACAAGTTATGTAATTATTTTACCACTAAAAATATGTAAGGGGGTGACAAGACTTTTGGACCACTCTGTACATTAATCTACAGGGTGGTCCGAAAGTCTTGTCACCCCATATTGTTTCAATTTTCATTATTTTTTGTTTTAATAATATATAAGTTATGTAATTATTTTACCACTAAAAAAATGTAGAGGTGACAAGTCTTTCCGACCATGCTGTACATGAAATCACAGGGTGATTGGAAAGTCTTGTCAACCCATACATACTTTTTTAACTTTCATTATTTTTGGTTTTAATAATATGTAGTTTTATTAGTTATTTTACATCTAAAAAATTCTTTAAAAACAAATTATTTCCTAAAATTTCGAGTTGTATTTTGTAATTATGAAATACAACTCGAAATTTTAGAAAATGAAATAATTACTAATTATTATTATTATATCATTAAAATATTATTATTATATTATAATAATTATTAGTAATGATAATTAATAATAATATCATTATTAGATCATCATCATATCATCATCATTATTAGTAATAATATTATAAAAATAATAATAATATCATTATCATATCATATCATCATAATCATAATATATTATCATTATATCATCATCATAATCATAATATCATAATATATTATTATCCTAATATTATATTATTATTATTATTATCATAATATCATTATTATTATTGTCATAATATCATATTATTATTATTATTGTCATAATATCATATCATTATTATTATTGTCATAATATCATATCATTATCATTGTCGGGTTAGCTCAGTCGGTAGAGCGTTCGGCTAGAAACCACAAGGTTTCCAGTTCGATACCGGTCCCCGCCAACTCAGCGTATGAGTAGCACAGGGATCTGTGCGGTAAAGTAAGGAGCTGATGGTAGGTGTGGCGCTCCACCTCAGATGCTAAAACAATCTCCTTGGTCTAGCGCTATTGAAAAGGGGATAGACTCCCTCGCTGACTGGCTGATACCGACTTTACTTTACTTATCATTGTCATATCATATCATTATTATCATTGTCATAATTATTATTATTATCATATCATTATTATCATAATTATATCATATATTATTTTCATTATATCATTCATATATCATATATTCATTATTATTATCATAATCATAATATATTATTTATTATATATCATATTATATCATATCATAATATATTATTATATCATCATAATATCATCATTATTATTCATCATCATAATCATTATTATCATCATCATCATAATATCATCATTATCATAATATATTATTATCATCATTATCATAATATATTATTATTATCATCATATTATATTATTATTATTAACATATTATCATCATCATAATATCATATTATTATCATATCATATTATTATCATAAACAAATTATTATTATAACTCTATTGTTATTAAATTATTACTATTACTATTATAATCATTATATTATAAAATAAAAAATGTGGGGGGTGACACGACTTTAGGACTACCCTGTAAAATAAAAATAAAATTTTGGAACACAAACAGTGCCAAAAACAGCGATGTTGTAATCTCCCCTCCCTCACAACTTTTCTTCGGTACAACTTACGATTAATTGATCGTTAACTGAATAAACTTTTCTTACTTCCTTTGAACATAGAGATAACAACACGAATATATGTCATCATATGGACAAAACGTAAATGACCCGAATAAATTTGTTGATATTTTCCTCTTGTCACACGTCACAAAAAATTCGGTCAATTTGAATTTCTCGACCCACAAAAGCCGATGGATTAACTAAATATCCACTAATCTTAACTCTAAACTTTAGGATTAGTAGAATTTTAGGGGTAAACGTTTTTAAAAGTTTTTTTAAAAATGAAACCTTTTCTTGCGTACAATTTGAAAAAAAAAAAACAACATATGTTGAGGTCAGCTTTAAACGCGTGTTAAGGGTAACCCTAAGCCGAACGTTTTAGACCTTATTTTTCCGATGCAGGTATCATTGGGGAACGAAAAAGGGTTTAGTAAACGGGTCTGACTTTTGCGAGTTTACCAAAACCTTTATTGTTCCTCAATGATACTTGCATTGGGAAAATAAGGTCTAAAAAAGTTTGGCTTTGGGTTACCCTTAGCGCGTTCTAATCGGGGAAATAACCAGGGAAAAGCCAGGTCAAGCATTGACTAATTAAGCAATCATTATCATCAAAACTATTTATATATATATATATATATATATATATATATATATATAAGAAAGATTCTACATGCCTGTATGTTTGTAAATTACAACGACTCAGTACACATCCTTTTATAAAGAAAATTTGGTGGAGACCTGCAAAGACCAAAGTTCAATTCAATAAAATCCACACCCAGTTTTTGTCAGAGAGGACGTTAAAAAAAACTTTTTACCCCACATTTTCAATAAGAAAAGCTAAATAGATAGAATTTTATAATAAAAAGAAATATAATGTTTTAATAAAAAACATCAATGATATAAAAAAAAAAATTGATTTTTTAACATTATCAAAAAATAAAACAAATTAATAAAGGCTAAAGGATAAAACATAAAAGCAAATAAAATACAAATAAAAGAAAAAATTAAACAAGAATAATAATTACAAAAAAAACCTTAAAAAAAAAAAAAGAATAAAATAAGATAAAACAAATATACAGAAAAAATATTTTTATTAATCTATATTATATAGATTAATAACAAAAATGTTTTCTGTATATTTGTTTTATATGTACATTTTATTAAATAAAATATTTTTGATGATGTTAAAAAATATTTTTTTATCAATGTAATTATTACATATATGTATATAGACTATATACATATTACATTGTAATATGTATATAGTCTATATACATATTACATTGATAAAAAATATACATATAAAACATATATATAAAACAAATATAGAAATAAAATTTATTTCAATATTTGTTTTATATATATGTTTTATATGTATATTTTTTATCAATGTAATATGTATATAGTCTATATAGTATGTAATAATTACATTGATAAAAAAAATATTTTCTCTAAATATGTTTTTATTTTTTATATATTCTTGTTTTTAAGTTATTTTTTATTCCTGTTTGTATTTTTCTTTTATTTGTTTTTAATGTTTTATCCTTTATTAATTTTTTTTATTGTTTTAATCCTAAATATAAAATATCAGATTTATTTCTCACTTTAATAAAAAATCCCGGGGAACATCGGGTAGTTCTGCTAGTATTTAATATATTTATTGAAAAAAAAAAAATATATATTCCACGTGCGGTCGATGCAGATATTCCGAGGGACCTCACATCAGTGGGGGGGGGCAATGTTGCTTTTTAAAACTGTAGAGAGGAAGACCCCGAAACGGTTTGCACATTCTCTCCTGATGATCCCATGCATTTGTAAACATCTTTTGTTTTTTCAATATATCAAATTCATATATACATACATATATATATATATATATATATATATATATATATAGATGTGAGGTATCCAAAACTTGGTAGTAAGTGATGATTCTATATGTGATTTCTAAGACACACTGTATTATTATTGTATGATCCACTATGTGTAAATACAGTGAATCTTTAAATCACTACAGAGAGCTCAATGTATAATAATCTTTTTAGATTATATACAGAGCAATATTTATCTTTGAAAGGAAGGAAAAACTCAACACCGTAATTCCATAATAAATTTATTTCGACCAAAATTGGGGCCTTTATAAATCTAAGTTGATTTAACAAAGCTCCCCAAAATCAAGTCTCATTAGATGGATAATCATCATTGATCCTTTCAAAGATATATATATATAAGAAGTTCGTTTGGTGTTGGGGTTATGGGATCGGCCTGTCAGCTTGGCAGTCCGGTTTCAAATCACGCACAGGGCGGTCTTCCGATCTATAGCTCTGCTGATGAGGCCTAATAGGCCGAAATGTACATACAGAGATTGATTTTTCTCGATTTGTTTAGCCATACATTTAATAGGTATTCCCGCCTAATTCATTATTAATTGATTAATTTTCAAAATTAGGTACGACTCCAATTAAGCACTTATTCTCCATATATATATATATATATATATATATATATATTGTGAAATACTAACTGGGTTAGTGGTAATGATGCTTCAGTCCCGAAACCATGCCTGAACCCAGAGTCATCATCTGATGTATGCTTTGTTGGATGCAATGCTACTGTTTAAACAGCAGTTGTTGTATGAAGTATATATATATATTATATTATATAATATATATATATAATATATATATGGTATTTGTGGAAAAGGTCACAATGGTTAGTTGATTCAAGATTCACAATGATAAGGCAGCGATATAACAAATATAAAGTGCTCAATACGTTGGTAGAGCAAATTTGTTATGATAAAGGTACAATCAACTGCATATATATATATATATATGTATATATATATATTGTAATAACCTACTCGAGTTTCATCATAAGGATCTTCAGGGTTAAATCTACTGGATTAATCAAGATATTGATTAATTGCAGTTGATTGTACCTTTATCATAACAAATTTTCTCTACCAACGTATTGAGCACTTTATATATATACGTTTTGTATGGTATAGTTTGTAGTAGATACTTGATTTTATAAACTGGTAGAAATAATTTTCATTACTCAATACCATGTTTTATTGACTAAAAACTAAATCCTAGTTTATTCCCGCACGCCCATCATACAGCAACATTTCTTCAACAATTAACTCATTCTCCCTGTTCCTTAATTTTCCGACCTGCTTATTTTTTTTTTTCCCCCCATTTTGTTTTTAAAAACAACAAACAATCCCAACCAAAAACCACTCTTGGTTAAAAATGACCATCTAATCGTCCAAGATGAAACTGCAAATGTAAATCCTGCATGTATCTGGTCTTATATCTCCCGAATCTTATTTTCGATTGAGTCTCATCCACTTCAGCCTTAACAAAGCCATTCCCTTTCTTTTCTATATAAGAAAAAGGGCAAGAACAAGGACATC
>CM042174.1:44080446-44102745 GCA_023376005.1 Doryteuthis pealeii | reverse complement strand
CGAGAGATCATTTCGACCATGCTGTAATCAAATCACAGGGTGGTCGGAAAGTCTTGTCACCCCATACATACTGTTTTAACTTTCATTATTTTTGGTTTTAATAATATATAGTTTTATGTAGTTATTTTACAACTAAAAAATTCTTTAAAAACAAATTATTTCCTAAAATTTTGAGTTGTATTTTGTAATTATGAAATACAACTCGAAATTTTAGAAAATGAAATAATTACTAATTATTATTGTAATGATACTATAACAATAATTATTATCATATCATTAAAATATTATTATTATTATTATATTATAATAATTATTAGTAATGATAATTATTAATAATAATATTATCATTATTATCATCATCATCATCTTATCATCATCATCATCATCATATTATTATTATTATCATATTATTATTATTATTATCATCATCATATTATTATTATATCATATTATTATTATATATTATATTATTATTATATCATCATATTATTATTATCATATTATATTATTATTATCATATTATATTATTATTATCATTATTATTATATTATATTTATTATTATATTATTATATCATATTATTATTATTATATCTATTATTATATATATTATTATTATTATTATTAATATTATTAATATCATATTATTATTTATCATATTATTATTATTATTATATCATATTATTATATTTATATATTATTATTATATTATTATTATATATTATTATTATTATTATATTATTATATCATATTATTAATTATTATATTATTATTATATATATTATTATATTATCATTATTATTATAATCATATTATCATAATATATTATTATATTATTATATAAAAAATTATTATTATAACTCTATTGTTATTAAATTATTACTATTATAATCATTATATTATAAAATAAAAAATGTAGGGGTGACACGACTTTAGGACTACCCTGTAAAATAAAAATAAAATTTTGGAACACAAACAGTGCCAAAAACAGCAATGTTGTAATTCCCCCCCCCCGCTCACAACTTGTCTTCGGTACAACTTACGATTAATTGATCGTTAACTGAATAAACTTTTCTTACTTCCTTTGAACATAGAGATAACAACACGAATATATGTCATCATATGAACAAAACGTAAATGACCCGAATAAATTTGTTGATATTTTCCTCTTGTCACACGTCACAAAAAAATCGGTCAATTTGAATTTCTCGACCCACAAAAGCCGATGGATTAACTAAATCTCCACTAATCTTACTTAACTCGAAACTTTAGGATTAGTAGAATTTTAGGGGTAAACGTTTTTAAAAGTTTTTAAAAAATGAAACCTTTTCTTGCGTACAATTTGAAAAAAAAAAAAAAACAACATATGTTGAGGCCAGCTTTAAACGCGTGTTAAGGGTAACCCTAACCCGGATTTTATAGACCTTATTTTTCCGATGCAGGTATCATTGGGGAACGAAAAAGGGTTTAGTAAACGGGTCTGACTTTTGCGAGTTTACCAAAACCTTTATTGTTCCTCAATGATACTTGCATTGGGAAAATAAGGTCTAAAAAAGTTTGGCTTTGGGTTACCCTTGGCGCGTTCTAATCGGGGAAATAACCAGGGAAAAGCCAGGTCAAGCATTGACTAATTAAGCAATTATTATCATCAAAACTATATATATATATATATATATATATTATATATATATATATATATATATATATATATATATATATAAGAAAGATTCTACATGTCTGTATGTTTGTAAATTACAACGACTCAGTACACATCCTTTTATAAAGAAAATTTGGTGGAGACCTGCAAAGAGCAAAGTTCAATTCAATAAAATCCACACCCAGTTTTTGTCAGAGAGGAAGTTAAAAAAAACTTTTTACCCCACATTTTCAATAAGAAAAGCTAAATAGATAGAATTTTATAATAAAAAGAAATATAATGTTTTAATAAAAAACATCAATGATATAAAAAAAATTAATTTTTTAACATTATCAAAAAATAAAACAAATTAATAAAGGCTAAAGGATAAAACATAAAAAGCAAATAAAATACAAATAAAGAAAAAAATTAAACAAGAATAATAATTAAAAAAAAAAACCTTAAAAAAAAAAAAGAATAAAATAAGATAAAACAAATATACAGAAAAATATTTTTATTAATCTATATTATATAGATTAATAAAAAAATGTTTTCTGTATATTTGTTTTATATGTACATTTTATTAAATAAAATATTTTTGATAATGTTAAAAAATATTTTTTTATCAATGTAATTATTACATATATGTATATAGACTATATACATATTACATTGTAATATGTATATAGTCTATATACATATTACATTGATAAAATATACATATAAAACAAATATAGAAATAAATTTTATTTCTATATTTGTTTTTATATTTTTTTTATTGTTTTATATGTATATTTTATTTATTTGTTTATATGTATATTTTTATATGTAATATGTATATAGACTATATCATATTAAATGTAATATGTATATAGTCTGTATAGATATGTAATAATTACATTGATAAATAAATATTTTCTCTAAATACGTTTTTATTTTTTATATATTCTTGTTTTTAAGTTATTTTTATTCCTGTTTGTATTTTTCTTTTATTTGTTTTTAATGTTTTATCCTTTATTAATTTTTTTTTATTGTTTTAATCCTAAATATAAAATATCAGATTTATTTCTCACTTTTTAAAAAAATCCTGGGTAGTTCTGCTAGTATTTAATATATTTACTGAAAAAGAAAATATATTTTTTCAGATCCCCCCCCCCACCTCAGTCACTGTCCAATGGACTGGTAATATTTGTGTACCACAAATTCTGTTTCGGTTGGTTGGTTATTTTGTTTAATGCATCTCAAACCTTGTGGGCTATTTAATGGCAAAGCCTTGTATATATATATATATATATATATATATATATATATATATATATATATTTCACTTAGTGCTAACACCTTGGAAAGGTATGAATCCTACTCTCCCTCTAGCTATGGGTAAATAGTAGGGCAGACTGGGCTCTTTAACCGTGGTTAGGCAACCGGTCTAGGAGAACGAAAACTCTGAATTCAAACATGTTGAACTCCGCTTAAGAAACTGACCTTGTGTCACATCCTGCTCGTGTGGAGGGGTTGATATTTATATATTGTGAAATACTAACTGGGTTAGTGGTAATGATGCTTTGGCTCCGAAACCATGCCTGAACCCAGTCATCATCTGATGAAGGCTTTGTTGGATGCAATGCTACTGTTTAAACAACAGTTGTTGTATGAAGTCTATCTATCTATATATATATATATATATATATATATATATATACACTTCATATATGTTTTTAATGCTTCATAATAACGCCCAACTTCAACATAAAAAAGATATATATATATATATGGTATTTGTGGAAAAGGTCACAATGGTGAGTTGATGCAAGATTCACAATGATAAGGCAGCGATATAACAAATATAAAGTGCTCAATACGTTGGTAGAGCAAATTTATTATCACAAAGGTACACAGTAATAATCAACTGCAATTAATCAATATCTTGATTAATCCACTGGATTTAACCCTGAAG
Source organism: Doryteuthis pealeii (assembly GCA_023376005.1). NCBI lineage: Eukaryota > Metazoa > Mollusca > Cephalopoda > Myopsida > Loliginidae > Doryteuthis > Doryteuthis pealeii. The sequence continues at coordinate 44,099,154 of CM042174.1, read as the reverse complement.
ATCCTTATGGTGAAACTCGAGTAGGTTATTACAATATATATATATATATATATATATATATATATATGATTTGTAAGGTAATAGTTTGTAGTTAGATATTTTGATTTTATAAACTGGTAGAAATAATTTTCATTACTCAATACCATGTTTTAGTTTGACTAAAAAATAAAATCCTAGTTTATTCCCGCGGAAAATATAAGCAACATTTTTAAAGTATTAATATTCTTGTTCCTTAATTTTCCGACCGTTATCATCTTGCAACACCGTCTGGTTAAAAATGAGACCATCTAAATCGTCCAAGATGAAATGCAAAAATGTAAATCCTGATTATCTTGTATTATATCGCTGAATTCTTATTTTTCATGAGTGTCGTCACTTCAGTTAAATAAAGAGCCATTCCGTTTTTTTTTATTATAAAGAAAGGGGAAGAAAAAGGACATGCCAACAGAAAATATAAGAGGGTAAGGGGAAAATAGAGAGAGTGAAGGAGCGCGTGGAAGCGATAACGCTAATCTGTTTCAATCGAACATAATGAAAAGAAAGAAAGAAGAAAAGGTGAGAGTTAAATGAAGATTATTATACTTTTTAGATATTGAACTATTTGGCAATAGCTCTTAAGTAAACGTATCAAATGTTGCGATAATTAAATTATCATACTGTGCTATATCCACAGGTCCTGGTAGTCAAGATTATTATACTTTTTACATATTGAACTATTTCGCAATAGCTCTTAAGTAAACATATCAAACGTAATAATTAAATCATCATACTGTGGTATATCCACAGGTCCCACTAATAAAGATTATTATACTTTTTACATATTGAACTATTAGCAATAGCTTTAAGTAAACGTATCAAACGTGTGATATTAAATTATCATACTGTGGTATATCCACAGATCCTGCTAGTAAAGATTATTATACTTTTTACATATTGAACTATTTGGCAATAGCTCTTAAGTAAACATATCAAACGTTGTGATAATTAAATTATCATACTGTAGTATATCCACAGGTCCTGCTAGTTAAAAATCAATACTCGCTTTATTTCACTGTCTCTGACATATTTAAAAACTATGAATATGGCAAAAAAAATAGTAGTTTTGAGTTTTTGCGACCACGAGGGAAGAAAAAATTGACGTTTAAACGAACATTCAAACGAGACAACTTGAGTTGTGTAATAATGATTTAGCAAGCTAGATTAACCGACAATTGTTAATGAGTTCGATTCTCACTGGGTGCTCCCTTATACGTCTGGCCTTGTGCCAAAATAAGATTAGTAAATAATAATCACATTTATCAAAAAGAAAGTCTTGTGTAGAATAATGGTTAGTTAGTGAGCTAAGCTAAGAAACTATCGTTAGTGAGTTCGATTCTCACTGGGTGCCCCCTTATACTTCTGGCCTTGTGCCATAACTAAACTAAGCAAACAACTATACAAAAAGTCGACAGGTGCACCTAATGTGGTGTAATGGTTAGCAAGCTAGCATTAGCAGAGAATTGTTAGTGAGTTCGATTCTCACTGGGTGCCCCAATACTTCTGGATTTGTTCTATAACTAAGCGAAATAACTATAAATACAAAAAGTTGACAAGGGCACCTCACATGGTGTAAAGTTTGATTAACCGACCGTTGTTAGTGAGTTCGATTCTCACTGGGTGCCCCATACTTCTGGCCTAAACTAAACTTAGTAAATAACTATTTATGGGCACTTCACACGGTGTAATGGTTAACAAGCCAAGATTAGCAGACTATTGTTAGTGAGTTCGACTCTCACTGGGTGCCCCAATGTGTCTAGCCTTGTGCCATAACATGAGCTAAGAAGCAAATAGGACGACATGTGCTGTAATGATTAGCAAGCTAGCATTAGCAGACCATTGTTAGTGAGTTTGATTCTCACTGGGTGTCCCCGCATTTCCCGAGTGTATCGTACTATTAAAATACAAAGAAAAAAAAAAATGGAAGTGTTGGGTAATTAATTTAATAAATTGGTTGCGGTCCGGATTTTAGCGAACAACAAAAAAGACCCTAAAAATATTTTGAAAAGGGTGGCTTGTCTACTGTACAACTTAACGATAAAGTTATATCAGGTGACTAAACTTGCATTCCTATAGCGATTTTTTTATCAAATATGGGTAAAGAAGAACAATTTCCTCGTAAATTCCTACCATAAAATAAAACCTCATTTTATGTCAGTGTTTATGCAATAAATGTTTTATTTTTCTTGCACCGTTATTTTACAATACTAAATATATTTTCTTGATTCTTTAACAAATAAAGAAAATATATTTAGTATTCTAAAATAACGGGTGCAAGAAAAATAAAACATTTATTGCAAAAACACGGACATAAAATAAAGGTTCGTTTATTTTATGGTAGGAATTTACGAGGAAATTGTTCTTTTTTACCCAAATATGAATTTATAAAAACTTTGAAAGAATGTATTTCAAAATGGGATTTAGTTCTTGATTACATGATGCGTGGCTATCAATCATTTCCGGGTCTCTTGGAAATGAAGACTGTGTAGCGTCAATCTATTTTTAAGGAGATTTTTCTTTTTTAAATCAGTATTTGAAAGACTCGTGAACACCGAGACAAACAACTAGTTACCGCCAACAACTTAGGGTCAGTTTAATCAACAGAAAGATAGACATACCGATAGATTGACGGGAGGGGGTAATCTTTTTCTTTCTCTCAAAACTTTTTAAATCAACAGGTTTTCTCAAAATTAAAACTACAAAAATTAAATAAAAACCTTTTTGAAATTTTACTACACCACAAAAAAAAAGGTACTAATGTAGAATAGCGCGCAAGATATATTAGAATTACTTTTTACGTGTAAATAGCATTAGATTTACGGAAACTCCCGAAGTAGCCAAACCCTAACCCTAAAATTAATCCTTAACCTAGAGTCTTAAAGGTTTCGGGTATTTCAGTAATATGCAATGAAATGTAATGCTTTTTTTACGTAATCTAATGATATATTATCTCTTGCGTGCTATTCTGCATTAGTAAAAAAAAAAAAAATCTCTATTCGGAAACAAATAAATTAGGATGGGAAAATGAATAAAATTGTTTCCTTCCTTATTCTAAATTCAACACTTGAAAATGTACATTGTCGTCTGAAAGTCTTGTCATTCCTACATATTGTTTTAACTTTCATTATTTTTGGTTTTAATAATGTAATATATAAATTGTGTAATTATTTTATTAATTACACAACTTATATATTACATTCTCTAAAAAATTAAAAAAAATGTAGGGGTGACAAGACTTTCGGACCACCCTGTATATTCATTTACAGGGTGGTCTCAAAGTCTTGTCACCCCTACATATTATTTTAATAATATTTAAAAACCAGTTTTTTCTTGCTTGCCAACTGTATGTTTTACGGTAAAATTAAGACCAACAAAAAGTTGCTCGAATTCTCAAACAAGAAAAAAAGAAAAAATAATTTTGAAAATAAAACAGGATTTTTTTTTTTTTTTTTTTTTTAGTTTTAAAACACGAAAAAATAATTCTAAAAACAAAATAAGAAACGTTTTTATTATGTATAAATTGTAGATATTTTGACGTTTAAAATTGATATATTATTACTTTTTAATAATTTTTAAAAAAATTATTCATATTTTATGATAAAAACAAAAATAAAGAAAAATAATTTTAAAGAAAAAAATATTTTTAAAAAAATAAGACCAAGAAAAAGTTGCTCGAATTCTCAAATAAGAAAGAAAAAATGTTTTTTTTTTTTCGCGGTAGACTGTGAATTCAGGACCGTAATTTTTTATTATAGTCTATTAGATAGATGTTATTGTTAATGGAATATGAAATGAAGTCCGTCCAAAGTATATATTTTTAATTTCTCAATTGGAATTAATACTTTTAATAAAAATCAAACTCTAAGGAAAACATAACTTAATACGTTAAATTCGTTTATAAGTTGTTGTTTTTTTTTGTTTTTTCTTTCTTTTTTAATTAAACGACATTAATTATTGTTGTTTATAGATTTCACAATCTACCTTCTATTACTTTTTTTTATTAGTGTCATTTTTTTTCTTTTTTCTTGTTAAATTAAAAACAAAGTCTTTTTTTTACATTTTTTTCTTTAGTTTTTTCTTGCTTGCCAACTGAAAGTTTTACGGTAAAATAAAGTTAAGACCAACAAATAGTTGTTCGAATTCTCAAATAAGAAAGAAAGAAAACAGAAGTTTTTGTTAATTCAAAAACAGTTGTTTTGTTTTTGTTTTGTTTTGTTTTCTCCTGCTTGCCAACTGTATGTTTTACGGTAAAATTAAAACCAGCAAAAAGTTGTTCGAACTATCAAAGAAGGAAAGAAAAAATAACTTTTTTTTTCGCTTAACAAATAAAAGGGTTTTTTTGGGGTTTTTTTTTTTGTTTGTTTCATTTTTATTAAAAGTATTAATCCCAGTTAAGAAATTAAAAATGTATACTATACATTGGACTTCATTTCATATTATTCCACTAACATCTGTCCGGGTAGGTAAAAAAATAACGCCCCTCAATTAACAGTTAACCAAGTATTCTATTAACTTTTTATTATAATATTTAATGTCATTTTTTTTTCTTTTTTAAACTATAAAAAAACGTCATCAACTTACCTGGCCGCAAATTGTCGTCCTCGTAAAAGTAGTCCTTTTTTTTTTTTTCAATAAAAAAAACAACAAAAAAACTTGTAATAGTCGTAAAAGGAAAAACACTTCACATTACTTAAGAGTAATCGTTAAAGTTCCCAGAGATATGGATAGATAATATAAAAAAACTTGGTTACTGGTTACTTTTAAAAAAGAAGAAAAAAGAACGACTTGTGTTTAAACTCGAAAATAACTCCGTTTTTTGTGAATAGATTAGTTTTTGTCTTTCTTTTTTTTAAGCCACAAGTGCCCGATGTGCCTTTTCTCTTTCTCTCTCTTGCTTGCTCGACAAAGAAACAGGGTGAATACATTTCGACTATTTGTAGTCGAAAATGCAACGAAGCACATCTACATTCTGAGAGGATTCTCCTCCTTCTCCTTCTTCTTCTCTTTCTCCCTCTCTTTTTCCTTCTCTTTCTCTCACTCTCTCTCTCTCTCTCTCTCTTCTTTCTCTCTTTCTTTCTATTTCTTCTTCTCTGTCTCTTTCCCTCCCAACTTGTGTTGATAGACGTTCATCTCGTAAATAAAAGAAAAAAATGCAAAAATAAAAAGGTAGGTTTGGGCGCGGTTTGTAGTGTTCGTTGCTTTCACTTTCCGAGAGAAAGATTAATCGGTTGAAATTTTACGGCATGTCAACCCTTGTTGGCTTATTTTATGCTGAAGACATTTTGTTTTATTCTTTCTTGATGGGTATTGAAAATTCTTTTTTTAACTCAATATTCTAAACATTTTTTTAACTCATTTTTATTTAATTGAAATAGATGACCACTAAGTAGGTTCTAGAAGTGACCCCCCCAAGCAAGGATTTAATAGATTTGAATTCAAAGTTTTCCTTCTCCTAGACTGGTTGCCTAACCAATGTTAAAGAGTCCAGTCTGCCCTACTATTTACCCACAGCTGGAGGGGGAATAGTTTTAAATTGAAATAGATGACTAAGTAGGAGTGAGCCTATTCTAGTAGTGATTACATCAAGTGGAGATTTAAGAGATATGAATTTAGTTTTCCTTCTCGTAGACTGGTTGCCTAACCAATGTTAAAGAGTCCAGTCTGCCCTACTATTTACCCACAGCTGGAGGGGGAATAGTTTTAAATTGAAATAGATGACTAAGTAGGACTGACCCTATTCTAGTAGTGACCACCCCAAGCGGAGATTTAAGAGATTTGAATTCAGTTTTCATTCTCCTAGACTGGTTGCCTAACCAAGGTTAAAGAGCTTAGTCTGCCCTACTATTTACCCATAGCTGGAGGGAGAATAGTTGGATTCAAACCTTTCCCAAGGGTATTAGCACTATATGAACTGTTTAACCCATAGCTGGTTGGATGGTTGGGTTTTACGGCATGTCAACCCTTGTTGGGTCATTTTATGCTGAAGATGTTTTGTTTTATCATTCTTGATAGGTACTCATTTTTTTTAAAACTCAATTTTTCTAAACTCATTTTTTTAAAGTCATTTTTTTCTATTTAACCCATAGATGGGACCTAACAGGAACTGCCACTCTGGGTCAGAGTAGACCTGGGAGTAATAGTGATGAAGGGGTACTCCACATTCCCCAAAGATCCAGAATTGGAACTTCACTATCAGATATAGTTTAACATCATACCCAGAACATTAAGACCCTCAAAGTGGACCTGGGAGTAATGGTGATGAAGGGGTACTCCACATTCCCCAGAGCTCCAGAAATGGAACTTCACCATCAGATAGAGTTTAACGTCATACCCAGGACATGAAGACCCTCAGTCACCGCCTTCTAGCACATATATGATAAAAAGTGTTGGAGGGTTTGCCATAAGGGTAATAGGGTTGGGACAATCATATAGGTGCTAGAGCTTGAAGTATGGACCTCTGTTGCAAGATGGGTATATATTATCCTGACTTTTGTGAGCTCGGACTACTAATGGAAGGGGGAGGAAGAAATAAATAAATAAGAGATGATAAAGATTTAAAAAATAGTGATGAGCCAAAACAGGATGAACGATGATTTGACCGTAGCGTGACCCCGAACTGAGAATTGAGTGGCAACCGGAAGTCGGGTGTTGACCGCAACCGGAAGTCGGGTGTTGACCGGAAGTCACGTGGTGACGTGGAACAACGAAGAAATGTATCGGTCTCTTTTTGCCTTCCGCCGTCGTAGGGTACGGATCGGGCCTCTAGTGGCTAGTATAGGGTCCCAGTAATCAAGTAGTGTTCTCTCTCTCTCTTTCTCTCTGCCTTTCCTCCTCTCCGATACAGCACACAAGACGAACCTACCCTGGAAATAAAGGCTAGCAGTTGTGACGACATATTTCTCGTGTTATAATTTCTAATACAACACCATTTTAGCACTGTGAATTTTGAGGTACGTGGACAAGACCCGCTATACAATATACACCGCCGCCGCCACCTTACCGTTATCGTAGTAGCGCTCGGAAAAAAGGTCAACGTTACTTATATCATTTTGGTACCGTGAAAATATACCACAGCGGTACACCTCTCCGATCAACCGTCTATCCTAAGTAAGAGCAAACGTGGAGTGTTGCATGTCATGGACTATTGTCTTTTCACTTCTTCAACAGCCGCGCACATGGTGCCTGTTTTTGTTCCCATACCTTGTGAAAAATAGTAAGTGGTTTCCACCTTGTTGTTTAAACCTTTCTTCTTCTTCTTGGAACACATTGTGATTCTTTTCTGGTTTGGGAAAGGAACTCTGTTTCCTTCTTTGTAGATTGTATAATTAAATGTTATATTGTATTAATTGACTTGTCTTTTTCCCTACCGAATATTCTGTGTTAGGTTACCCTATTTTGGATAACCTAATGTATTATAAGAGTACAGGTGTTAGCTATGAATTAACCATTCTTATACTAGCTTAGGTGATAACAGAAAAAAGAGGCTACACCTAGTGGAAAGGTAAGTAAAGGATTATCTTTGGTGATTGCTACACACATGTGCCTGTTTTTGTTCCCAGACCTCTTGAAAAATAGTATGTGGTTTCCACCCCTTTGTTGCTTAACCTTTCTTCATGTTCCTTGGAACATGTGACTCTTTTGTGGTTTGAGATGGGAACTATATACCACCTTTGTTACGTAATTAAATGTTATATTGTATGAATTAACTTGGTTTGGCTTTTCCCTCTTTTGGATAACCTAATGTATAATAAGAGTACAGGTGTTAGCTATGTTCCCTCTTTATATTTTGCATAACTAAATGTTATATTGTATTAATTGACTTGTCTTTTTCCTTACCAAATATTCTGTGTTGTGTTACCCTCTTTTGGATAACCTAATCTATTATAAGAGTACGAGTGTTAGTGTTATACAACAGAAATAAATATTTCTCCTGATTCACAAATTCAATAACTCAATACACCCAAAACAAATTAAAACACTTCGGAATATAATCTAAGATATTTAGAAATGTAACATCAAACGGATGTCGACTCGACAGTAGCTTCAAACAAAATGAATAAAACGTGTTTCTGCGCATAAGGCTCCATGCAAGCTTCTGGGTGAAAAACTAAATTTACAGACAATTCCTTATTTTAATTTTTTTTCAACTAATCACAAACTGCCCCCCCCAAGCTTTTCAAAGCGAATCTCGATCCTAAACATAGTTATAAAAACGACCTACTAAAAGTCATGAAAGCAGTTGACTCCAGCACAGGTACATAGTGTCACTTTTTCAGACAAGATCAAAGGACTGCTGAACTTACTGACCCACAACACATCCCTACATCACACACAACTAAGTCACCCGACAAGAAACAGATTTTCACACACACCCCCCCCCACCTACTCTCACTTCACCAAGTGTAAGAAAGACTATCAGTTCTACATTTTCTAACTTTAGTCTATTCTAAATAAACAAAATGAATCTAATTCTCCCATCCGTTTTCTTTTGCTACCATACACTTTCTTGTCACATATTATTTGCTATGAGTTAACACACTTCTTATTTGTATACCAGTCTAGGAGAAGGACAATCTTGATATTCAAAACCAGGAGGCATGGGGAATAGCAATCCCACCCATAAAAAAGAAATTACTGTATTGTCATTGACAAGAAGCATAGAGGATATCACGATATTGTTGTACACCAACTCGGACGTTAAAAGATTTCAACGATCACTATTTGCGATCTCCAAACAATTAAGATTTAAAGATAAGAACTAAAAATAGAAGATTGAAAGCATTTAGTCAACAATGATTAAAGCCCTGTCGGCTGGGGCTTTAGAATACACCGACTGCACCTCTGCAGAGGGGTAAGACCCCGCCCCCCCCAAATGGGGCCACATGTTGGCCATGGGTGGTGACCCGTGATGCTTAAAGATGGAACCCTGGTGGATGAGCAGTCCATGACATGCAACACTCCACTTAGACCCTTACTTAGGCTAGACGGGCGGTTGGAGAGGCCCCCCTTCGATCAATTGGCTGGTCATGTCAAGCCCTAGCACCTATATGATTGCCCCAACCCTATTGTCCTTATGCCAAGCCCCAATCCTTTCTATGATATATATACTATATATACTATGATATATATACTATATATACTAGAGGGTGATGGCTGGCGGGCCATGTCCTGGGAATGACGTTAAACTCTATCTGATGGTGAGGTTCCAGTTCTGGAGATTTGGGGAATGTGGAGCATCCCTGTATCGCCATTGCTCCCTGGTCCACTCTAACCTGGAGTGGTAGTACCTGTTGGGGTCCCATCTATGGGTTAAATAGAATAATGTGTTCATAAAAAAATTGAGTATCCATTAAGAATTAATTTATTTTAAAACTTTATCGGCATTAAATCACCCACTGAGGTTGATATGCCATAAAATAAAAGAAACCAAACCAAACCATCAACAATGATTAGACACCAACTTACCTATATTTTCGGTTGGTCACATCAAGCCCTAGCACCTATATGATTGTCCTAAATCTATTGCCCTTGATGTGACCAACCAATTGATCGGGGGGGGGGGTCTCTAGGCTAAGTAAGGTCCAAAATGGAGTTTTCTATGCCATGGACTGCCTAGCCCCCAGGATTCATAATGTTAAGCTATGTTAAGTATTCTAGCTTAACACTTAACCCCGGTCATGGTTAATGGAAAGAGAACAATCTACCCCACTGGATTGAATAAAGGGTTCAGTTCAAAGTTCTGTGATGGCTCCCAGTTCAACAAGAAGGTTTCTGAGTTCGAGAAGGTTCCAAAGTCTGACAAGAAACATCTGAAAATGGCCGGAGGGCACATTGGCTGAAACATTGTGTAGATAACAATATAGATGATGACAATAGTCTGAATAATCCAAATAATATAAATCATCAAGCCTCATCTCAAAAAATTCAGAGAAATAGTGTAGATAACAATAAAGATGATGACTAGTATTATTAGCGTTATTCGGACTATTGTCCCCATCTTCATTGTTATTTGTACAACGTTTCGGCCGATATACCCTCTGGCCTTCTTCAGGTATTTCTTGTCGGACTTGTGAACCTTCTTTTCGAACTCAGGAACTTTCTTGTCGTATTCAGGAGCCATCACGGAACTTTGAACCTAACCCTTTATTTATTCCACGGGGGTATCCTGTTCTCATTCCGCTAACCATAGCTGGGGTAGGAGTTGTGTTAATTAACCCGAGTTCAATCTTGAGTGAAAGCAGTTAGAAAAACAATTAATTAACACAACTCCTACCCCAGCTATGGTTAGCGGAATGAGAACAGGATACCCCCATGGAATAAATAAAGGGTTAGGTTCAAAGTTCCGTGATGGCTCCCGAATATGACAAGAAAGTTCCCGAGTCCGAGAAGGTTCCCGAGTCCGACAAGAAATACCTGAAGAAGGCCGGAGGGTATATCGGCCGAAACGTTGTACAAATAACAATGAAGATGGGGACAATAGTCTGAATAATGCTAATAATACTAATCTTCAAGCCTCATCTCAAACATTCAGAGAAAAAGATGATGACAATAGTCTGAATAATCCAAATAATACAAATTATCAAGCCTCATCTAAAAATTCAGAGAAATAGTGTAGATAACAATAAAGATGAGGACAATAGTCTGAATAATCCAAATAATACAAATTATCAAGCCACATTTCCAAAATTCAGAGAAATAGTGTAGATAACAATAAAGATGAGGACAATAGTCTGAATAATCCAAATAATCTAAATTATCAAGCCTCATCTCAAAAATTCAGAGACATAGTGTAGATAACAATAAAGATGAGGACAATAGTCTGAATAATCCAAATAATACAAATTATCAAGCCACATTTCCAAATTCAGAGAAATAGTGTAGATAACAATAAAGATGAGGTCAATAGTCTGAAAATCCAAATAATCTAAATTATCAAACTCTCTCAAAAATTCAGAGAAATAGTGTAGATAACAATAAAGATGAGGACAATAGTCTGAATAATCCAAATAATCTAAATTATCAAGCCTCATCTAAAAAATTCAGAGAAATAGTGTAGATAACAATAAAGATGAGGACAATAGTCTGAATAATCCAAATAATACAAATTATCAAGCCACATTTCCAAAATTCAGAGAAATAGTGTAGATAACAATAAGATGAGGACAATAGTCTGAATAATCCAAATAATCTAAATTATCAAGCCTCATCTCAAAATTCAGAGACATAGTGTAGATAACAATAAAGATGAGGACAATAGTCTGAATAATCCAAATAATACAAATTATCAAGCCACATTTCCAAAATTCAGAGAAATAGTGTAGATAACAATAAAGATGAGGACAATAGTCTGAATAATCCAAATAATCTAAATTATCAAACCTCATCTCAAAAATTCAGAGAAATACTTCTCCTAAGAGTTCAAGCTTCAGCCCCCCACCCCAACCCACCCTGAATGTAAGTCCACCATTTTAGCTTACAATTACCCACAGCAAATGCTAATTATTTGTTTTGTTTTTTGATACTTTGGGGGGGGGTTGTTTTTGCTTTTTTTTTTCATTTAAAAAAATTTTTTAAATCTTTTTTATTTATTTATTATCATCATCATCATCATCATTATTATTATTATTATTATTATTATTATTATTATTATTATTATTAGTTTTTCACACCAGCATTAGCTGATGGTCTTTCACTGGAGTCTGAGTAACAACAAGTCACCTCGGGTCTCCAGGACTCTTCTGAGTATTCTGGCAGATTGCAGCAATGCAGTATTCTGGATGGTCTCAATTCTTCCTCTGATTTACAGATTTTCCTGTTTCTTCTTCTTCTTCTTCTTCTTCTTCTTCTTATTATTATTATTATTATTATTATTGTTGTTGTTGTAATAGGAGTAGTAGTAGTAGTAGTTGTAGTAGTAGCCCCACCTGGTAAATAAATACTCTTTCTTCCTTGTTACATTTTTGTCCTTTTGTTTTTGTGTTGTTGTTTTGTTTGTTTTTATACACCTCTCTGATTTCTTCACTCTCACTCCTCCCCCCTCTACCCCCACGAACCCCCCTCCCATGCCCCCCCCCCACGGTCCTTCAAGAGAAACGTGAAAAAATATATTCATTGACGCGGAATTCAAATGACATAGCAACAAAATAAGTGTCCGGTAACTGAAGACTTTCCTTTAGATCTGAACATAAAAGTTATCATTAGCTTTTCTTTATGGTCAAGTAGTTATTACCCCCACCCCACCCACAACCCCTCCCCCGAATTCTAGAATGACTGACCGCTAATAAGATGGGGCTCTTAATTGGGAAAACAAAAATACGAGGGTGAAACTAAAGTTTTGTAATATTCCAAGCCATATATATTTTTTAAGATCACTAATTAGGACTGAGTTTATTCTAGCATTGACTACCCCGAGCGGAGTTTAACAGGTTTGAATTCAGAGTTTTCCTTCTCCTAGACCGGTTGCCTAACTAAAGTTAAAGCAATGAGAACAGGATACCCCCATGGACTGAATAAAGGATTAGGTTCAAAGTTCCGTGATGGCTCCCAATTACGACTAGAAGGTTCCCAATTACAACAAGAAAGTTCCTGAGTCCGAAAAGAAGGTTCCTGAGTCCAAGAAGGTTCATGAGTCCGACAAGAAATACCCAAAGAAGGCCGGAGGGCATATCGTCCAAAACATTGTACAGATAACAATGAAGATAAGGACAATAGTCCGAATAACACAGATAATACTAATCATCAAGCCACATCTCAAACATTCAGAGACAAAGTTAAAGAGCTCAGTTTTCCCAACTATTTACCCATAGCTGGAGGGAGAGTAGTTGGTTTCATACCTCTCCCAAGGGTATTAGCACTATGTGAACTTTAGCTTCATCCAGGATTAGATCACTAAGTAAGACTGAGCTTATTCTAGTAGTGACCACCCCTAGCGGATTTAATAGGTCTGAATTCAGAGTTTTCCTTCTCCTAGACTGGTTGCCTAACTATTTATGTATAATGAAATAGATGACTAATTATGACTGAGCCTATTCTAATAGTGACCACCCCAAGCAGATTTAACAGGTCTGAATTCAGAGTTTTTCTTTCTCCTAGACTGGTTGCCTAACCAAGGTTAAAGAGTCTGCTCTACTATTTACCTATAGCTGAAGGGAGAGTAGGATTCATACTAGCAGGGGGGGGGGGCCGAAGCCCCACCGAGAAAGGGGTAGACAGTAGTCTAGCCGCCTGGTTGAATTTATATATAAATTTATCTCGAGTGAAAGTTAAAAAGCCTGGATTCTGTAGATGTATTTAATAATAGACTTTTTAAGATATTTACAATTACACTATACCTCTCCTTATTGTGATTTCAGTTTTCATTTGGTGCTCTATACTGCTGGCCTTGAGTCAAACTAATGACTTAGTAGTCATCCCTTTTTCATAACCATATATCGGATGTATATTTTCTACTATAAAAGCCATATTGATATTTTAAGGATTATTTTCTACCCTACCCAATTTAATTCTGAAAAACTGAAATAATAATGAAATATGTTATCAGAGGTAATAGTGAACAAGTCGAGCATGCCTTTACTAATGTTATCAGTTTGATCCTCACAAGGATGAGGAAGAGCTCATACATTTGTTGCCTTGAACCATACTAAGCTGAGTTTAGTAAAGTAATATATTATTTATTGAGGATTCAAAATCTAATGAATGGCTATTAGAAGTCCATAAGTCGTCGGGGCAGCCTAAAGTCGGTACCAGCCAGTCAGCGAGGGAGTCTATCCCCTTTTCAATAGCGCTAGACCAAGGAGATTGTTTTGACGTCTGAGGTGGAGCGCCACACCTACCATCAGCTCCTTACTTTACCGCCCATATCCCTGTGCTACTCATACGCTGAGTTGGCGAGGACCGGGATCGAACTAGGAACCTTGTGGTTTCTAGCCCAACGCTCTACCGACTGAGCTAACCCGGCCCAAATTGGGTTATCTGCCCCTCAACCAGAAGTCCGGACAAATAGCAGGCAGAGATAGAACCCTGAATCAGCAGAACAGACAAGCTCCCGTGAGAGGCACACGAGGAATTTTGACAGGCTGACATCACGGTAGCAGTGACCTTAAAGAACAATTACAGAACATTGCTGAAACAATATAACACGAGATAAGTTACCTTGTCTAATACATTGTATAATATTTCCCACCGAGCGAATGTCTCTGGCAACTTTACGAATTCTTGCACGAACACTTTTTCCCTGAAAACACATCTTCACATTGCATCTTCATATAATATAAGACTGCAGATTCCATTTTTCTGACAATATAAATGAAGAGATATGACAAATTACTGCATTCACATATCAACCTTTGTGGGTTACTTAATGCCAAAGACGTCCTTGTAGAAGAACGGTAGTGGTATTAGCTGGGGGTAAGCTTGGTCATACCTTTCCCAAGGGTATTAGTCAGAAAGTGAAGGTAATAGTGTGACTGGTGTTCGAACTTGCTTACTATGATGTCGCAGTCCAGCATGTTAGCCACTACGCAAAGGGGAGCACACCTTGTAGAAGAACAGTATTTATATTATTTAGCCCATAGCTAAGGGGTGGAAGGGTTTCATATCCCAATGGTATTAGATCGAAAGTGAAAGTAATAACGTTACTGTAGTTTGAACTTGCTTACTACGATGTCGCAGCCCAGCACCTTAACCACTACCCCACGGGAACTAACCTTACCCCCCACACACACACACACAAACACACACATAGCAATCGTAATATTAACTCGAATATACACATATATTCACTTTGTCTCCTTTCCTTTGTGACAGAATTACTATTTCTCTCCAGTATTTCTGTTAATAAATATTAAAAAAATATGTATATATCATTTATTCATTTATTTATATAACTTATAACCTGTTACAAACCCTTTTTTGTATTACATATTGCCATTATATCATATTGTATGAATACATACAGATCATAAATAAATCACAGATAAATACACGCACCAAATGTGTACCAACAGGTAACAGTCAATTTACCATTGCCGTACACGTGTTGGTATTACATTATACCATTGAAGCGTGTTGGTATTATAGTAGACCATTGAGGTCCACTAGGTGTACCAGCAATACTTTTAAAACTGATGCAATACCGGAAATGGGGCAACGTCAATGAGAAAAAATGGCCATTTGAGCAAACGTGGGTAACGGGTTGAAAATAAAATAAATAAGATAAGTCGAACTTTGTGGTTTCCTAATCTTGTACCCTAAAGGAAATTATGGTCCTACTATGTGTACCAGCAATACTTTTAAAACTGATGCAATACTGGAAATGTACCCAATAAATATTAACTTGAATATACACATATATTCGCCTTGTCTCTTTTCCTTTGCGACAGAATTACTATTTCTCCCTATTATTTCTGTTAATATTTCAAATCATTAAATCAAGTTAAACGTTATTTTTTTCACATTTTCACTGAATGATTTTTGGTTGGCTGGTTGGTTGGTCGGTTGGTTTTTACGACATGTCAACTCTTGTTGGGTTATTTTAGGTCGAAGACTTTTTTTAATTCATTCTTGTTGGGTATTCAATTTGTTTTTTAAACTCATTTTTAATCTATTTAACTCATAAATTGGACCATAACAGGTACTACTAGTCCAGGTCAAAGTGGACCTGGGAGTAATGGCAATGAAGGGGCACTGACAGTACAGTTTCCCATGACTCTTTCACGCTTTCTCTCTCCAACCATCCCAATCGGCCATCACTCCAAGCAGGTCTGCCACGCAGCATTCAGAATCCACACAGAACTGATTGATGATGGTTTTTGCTGGATGGCCTACACTGCTTGTGCGGAGGGGTTGGTAAATATATATATATGATAAAAAGGATTGGGGGCTTGGGACAATCATATTGGTGCTAGGGCTTGATGTGATCAGCCAATTGATCAGAGGGGGCCTCTCCAACTGCCTGTCTAGCCTAAGTAAGAGCCAAAGTGAAGTGTTGCATGTCATGGACTGCTCAGCCACTAGGGTTGTGTGATAGGAGATAAGTAGAAATCTATGTGAAAAAAATCTACTTTTTTAAGAGGTGCGGTTTTTTACAATAAATTAGACCGTGACACCCAATAATGTTATCTTATGGGATGGGTTAATCTCGACAATAAAGACTTGGCCTTTTTTTTTTTCAAATAATTTTTTTCAAAATGAAACCAACTTACACCCCTGTGAAAATTAATTGAAACAACTGTGTTAATTTTCTTTCTTTCATCATACGGTCAGTTTTAGACCCACTGGAGTGACATGGTGTAATCAATTTCATTTTTTTCCTCAGATTGAGTTTCAAAAAGAAAAGAGACATCTCCATACTTTACGACAAGCCTCTTAAGCCAGTAAAACAATTCACATACCTAGGTAGTAATATCTCATCCACAGAAAGCGATGTTAATACTCAAATAGGAAAGGCATGGTCGGCCACAAACAAATTATCAGTCATATGGAAATCCAATCTCACTGACAAGTTAAAGCGACAATTATTCCAGGCTGTGGTCATATCTAACAAAGTGCCTTGAGAATAAGCTAGATGCGAGCTGCACAAGAATGCTGCATGCAGTCTTGAACAAGTCGTGGAAACAGCAACCCACAAGGAAGCAGCTGTATGGCCACCTGCCTCCCATCTCACAAACCATCCGAGTGAGACAGACAAGGCATGCAGGACACTGTTGGAGAAGCAAGGACGAGCTCATAAGTGACGTTCTCCTGGGAAGACAACACGTGGGCATGCCTACCAAGGACCTACATTGGCCAACTATGCGAGGATGCTGGATGCTGCACAGAGGACCTCCCAGGGGCAATGAATGATAGGGAAGGTTGGCAAAAGATTGTCATGGATATCTGTGCTACTTGTGCAACATGATCATAATCATGATGACAGTGGTGCGCAGTAATATGAATCTATTTTCCGGGTGTAGGATGAAATTTGTTTGGCCTTGAAATATATTGCATCATAAATAGGATAGATATTTTTTATCCATATTATCAATATACATATTATACATCTGGGTTATCCAAAACTAAATTTTGACCGTACAACTAAATGGTGTACGCATAAACCAGAATCTGTTCTTGAGAATGAAACGTATAAAATTCTCTGGAACTTTGAGATCAAGACAGATCATCTTATCCCAGCCAGAAGACCAGACCTAGTATTGATTAACAAAAAAAGAGAACGTGTCAACTGGTAGATTTTGCAGTTCCAGCAGATCACAGGGTGAAGATCAAGGAAAATGAAAAGATGGACAAATATCTGGACCTTGCCAGAGAATTGAAAAAGCAGTGGAATATTTCATTGCTTTTTCAATTCTCTGGCAAGGTCCAGGGTGAAAGTGATACCAATTGTAGTTAGTGCACTTGGAACGGCCCCCAAAAGTTTGGAAAAAAACTGGTGGAACTGGAAATCAGAGGAAGAATTGAGACCCTCCAGACAACAGCATTGCTGAAATCAGTTAGAATACTCAGGAGAGTTCTGGTGACCTAAGAAGACATGTTATCACACAGACTCCAGTGAAAAATCATCAGCTAATGCTGGTGTGAAAAACTCAAAAGGAATAATAATAATAATAATAAAAATAATAATAATAATAATGGACAAATATCTGGACCTTGCCAGAGAACTGAAAAAGTTATGGAATATGAAAGTGAAAGTGATACCAATTGTAGTTGGTGCACTTGGAATGGTCCCAAAGGGATTGGAAAAGGGATTGGAAAGTTTGGAAATCAGAGGAAGGATTGAAACCATTCAGAACACTGCACTGCTGCAATCTGCCAGAATACTCAGAAGAGTCCTGGAGACCTGAGGAGACTTGCTGTCACTCAGACTCCAGTGAAAGACCTTCAGCTAATGCTGATGTGAAAACTCAAAAGGAGTAAATAATAATAATAATACCTGGACCTTGCAAGAGAATTGATAACCTTTGAATTTGGAAACATTTTTTCACACTCAGAGTTGCCGAGGCATGGAATAAGCTGCCTGCATCTGTTGTGGGCTGCCGAAATACTACATCTTTCAAAGCTTCCATGCTTCCTGTAGTCTGCCAACACTATACCTGCTACCCCATCCACACACATATGAACGCACATGCACACATACATGTATATTATTACTGTATGCTATTCATGTTCCTGACACTGATACATGATTCTGTGTACTAGACATGAGACTTTGATGAGTTGTGGTGCACCTGGGGACTGTACACAATAAATTTCAGTATTATTTATCTCTAGTAGACAGATAGATGCAAATGATATGTACTCATTGTATGTGTGGTGTATCTGTGTGTGGAGAAAATATCATAGCAATTTTCACACACACACACGCACACACATACGCACACTTCTAGTGTGTATAAATGTGAGAATATCCGTTCTGTACTCACTGCACCTTTGTTGCACAATGTCTATGACCCCCAACGTTGTGATATTATGTGCTAGCCAATTCCAAGAGCACGAGTCAGAGACAGGTTCACAAAGATTAAAAAACAAAACAAAACACAAAGTCTGATAACAGGACGCTGATGGAAGAGGCAGTTGGGACGCTTGTGCAGTTTGTGGTGGGGTAATGTACACTTGGGTCTATGTCAGCTGGCAAATAAAGTTGTTATAAGTCTAAGTCAATTACTGGCTTCACTGATG
>CM042174.1:43950446-44075446 GCA_023376005.1 Doryteuthis pealeii | reverse complement strand
ATATGTGTGTGGAGAGGGTCATCAGGTATAGTGTTGGCGGATTACAGGAAGCATGGAGGCTTTGAAAGATGCAGTGTTTCGGCAGCCTACCACAGACGCGGGAAGCTTATTCCATGTCTCTGCAATTCTGAGCGTGAAGAAATGTTTCTGAAAGTCACGTGAAGCTTCGCTTAGATGTGGGACAATGTAAGGGGCACCCAGTGAGGCTCAAACTCACTAGTCATGGTTTACCAGTCTACCGATCTGACCATTACAACATGAGAGGTGCCCTAAATATTTACTAAGCTTAGCTTAGAAGTGGCACAAGGCCAGCAGTAATGATAAAAAAAACAACAAAGATGAGGAAATTAATCCAAACTAACAAGAATATGCCCTCCCCTCCAGGCAGAAGTATTTAAGTTTTAATGTAATGAAATATATTTGTTAAGTCTCTGGCCGCTATCGTTGGCCAGTTGTAAAGAACTTAAAGTAAATAAGTAAGTAAGTCCTGAGTTATAGAATCCTTTGGTAAGTGAATAAGTCCTGAGTTACAATCCTATGTTCCGTCGTCCACGAAGATCCAAGTAGTTATGAGTAGGTATGACCAGAACAGCCAGTATAAATAATAATATCAGCAGCAGAGTACTGCCAGTGGTTGGCCAATAAGTTGGTCACGTGGTTATCGGTGAGTCTATAAGTAGAAGTGGGCTTTTGTCACACGCCTTATATCCAAAAAACGACAACAATATTAGATTAGAAAGACTAACAAAGTTAAATAAGAACGCATATAAAAAGATTACACTTATTTTAATTATATTTTAATTGGTTTCTATATAAAATCATTCATAGGATTAATTTTGATACGTTAACACTGATATTAGAGATGAATAACACCAAGTAATTATTCATTAAACCCGGATTTGTTAAAACCAGTATGCAAATTAACCACACCATATATTATGTAAACCTTTATTTCTTAGTGAAAATACGTTAGTCCATTACAGTTAATATACAAGAAAAGCTTCAAATGTTATGATTGATCAGGTATGGCTGCTTTAAGCGGTGTAGTGGTTAGCGGGATTGGCGAGTAAACAATTATTTGTTACTAGCAAGAATATGCACCCTCTGGACGTAAGTATTTAAGTTTTAATACAATGAAATATATTAAATTAGAAAGACTAACGGAATTAGATAAAAAACGCATATAAAAAGATTACACTTATTTTAATTATATTTTAATTGGTTTCTATATAAAATCATTCATAGGATTAATTTTGTTATACGTTGGAAAATAAAACAATAATATTAGAGATCAATAACACCAAGTAATCATTTATTAAACCTGGATTTGTTAAAACCAGTATGCAAATTAACCACACCATATATTATGTAAACCTTTATTACTTAGTGATATATAAGTGAAATTGCAGGATTTTAATCACACTAATACCACGGCCTTTCGGGGGCTGTGTTTGTTAATGTAAATTAAGAGCGTCGATCACAGGGGGCTATCCCCCAGGCAATACATGCCCCCTCGTTTTAAAGGGGCAGGGCTGGGTTTATTGCCCAGCGCCCCACTCGAGGGGGAATGCCGATGGGATCGACACTTTTTTTGTGTCTACCACCCATGAGCTTTGGCTTGTGGGTGGGCCCACATAAAAATGTCCTTGTGTCACACCCTCATAAGTGGGATGAGAGGCAAATACCCTAATAACATGGGCTGTTTTGAGGCAAATCTAACTCAGATTTTCAGAGACCTCATTAATAAGATTTATTCTATGTATTAATGATTTTGATTATAAATTAATTACTCATTGATAAGCTTATGCAATTCCTGAGGGTATTGTGACACAAGCAGTGATGTAGTTTCATCAGTTAGACACCTAATCTCCATTATAATGTTTATATACCCAATCCCTCCAGCACAAGCTCATTTTTTAAATGGCATACTGCTGGTTTGAGTTCAAAGCTTTCCTTCTAGACTGGTTGTTTAACAAAGTCTAGAGAACCTAATCTGCCTTATTACTTACCTATAGGTGGAGAGAGAATAGCTGGATTCATACCTTTCCCAAGGGTATTACCTAGAAGGTGAAACGCAAGGATTCCATTCCCTATGATGATAACCATTACCTAAAGAGCGCCTCCATTAATCCATAATTCATTTCAGCCCTTAAACAAATATCATTTGCAAAATTACAAAAACATGCATTATTTAGATTTTTCAGACTATTGTTCTCACCTTTATTGACGATGTGCCCTCCACCTTTCTTCAGATTAGTTGGGTTTTTTTTTATGGCTTGTCAACTCTTGTTGGGTTATTTTATGCCAAAAATGTTTGTTTTATTCATTCTTGATGGGTATTCTAATTCTTTTTTAAAGACAATACCATATTTGACGGTATATAGGACGCACTTTTTTTTTTTCCAAAATTTTGTCTCAAAATATTGCCCTGCGTCTTATACATTGTAGGTGAAGTTTGTGACCTCCCGTAGGCCTAGGCTAATCTTCTCTATGATGCTCACTAACCCAGTTTATGGTCAGTACTTTTACCTACCCTAAACTCCATGCATCATTTTATTGCTGGTATTGTTATAATCAAGGTTAACAGGAGCGTATGGAGACTGTTTTCAACAATATATGCTTAAATACACTAAAAACATTTTTTCCTGAATCTCACCTGCTGAAATGGGGGTGCATCTTATATGTCCGTGTGTCTTATATGCCGTCAAATACGGTACATATCTTATTATAATGGAGATTGTGTGTTTTTCTGTCTGTAACCGAAACTATATTCCTACTCAAGTCACAATTCTCTTAGTTATTGACATCACATTCTCCATGATTTTATTTTTATCTAAACCTCAATTATTAATAAAATTGTCTTACATTATTAATATAACTATGTCTACATACTGACAACATGCAATTATATTTATATATACAAAATAGCGGTTTACTGTGAATGGGAAGGCTAATTTGCATATTTATATTGAAAAATCGAATTTAATAAATATGTGCTTAGTATTATTGATTTCTAACTGTTTGGTTTTATTTTAATGAATATAAGCAAAAATCTCTTCAATGAATCTTAAATGAAATCCATTAACAAGATAAAATAACTGTCATTTTATTCTTTACTTCCTCTTATAACTAAATACTTAAATTAGAAAAAATAACAATGAAAGACGAGAGTGATGGAAGAGTAAGTTTCAGTTGTTCCATTTTTTATTATACTCCCTCTGTTTCAAATCTTTATCTGTATTCTTATTTAGTTTCATTAGCCTTTCTAATTTAATACAATATTTTATTACATTAAAACTTAAATACTTGCACCCGGAGGATGCATATATTTGCTAGTAACAAAAAAAATGAGAATGTTCCTAAAAAGAATTTAAAAAATCTAAATCATACAATTGATCAAGCCTCATCTAAAATAAATTCAGACAAATAACACAAATGGTTTTTATATTTTTATTTATTTTTTTTGTTCTTTACAAAAAGTTTTTTGGGTTATTTTTTCATAATAAAAAAAAAATGGAAAAATATATAAAAAAAATGAAGAAACTGAGTTAGTTTTTAGTTTTTTTTCTTCCTCAAGCCCAGTCATGAAAAAAAAATAGTTTTAATCAGTTCCAGCAATATTATAATACATGACACCACAATAGGAGAAAAGAAAAATAAACTGAGTGTGTACATGTCCATGCATACACTGTAGCAAAAGAAGGAGAGTAAGAAAAAAGAAAGAAAGAAAAAATCATGAATGGAAAGAAAGAAAGAAAGAAAGAGAGTAAATAAGATTGGAGCATCAGTGGAGAAATTAAAGAGAAGAAAAATAAAAATAAAAATTGACAATTATTTTTTTGGGGTTTGTTTTTCTTTTTTTTTTTTTTCTTCTTATTCTCAATATCTGTGTTTGTATGCAACACTAAAAAAATTTAAAGTGCAGTTGGTTAACTCTAAACTGCAGCGCCTCCCCTTTTCTCGACGCAACAAAGCTACAGACTTGGTACCAAATTCAATTTTATACACATCAGTTGAAGCGGAAATGTTGAAATCTTGGGAACAAGATTCGGTTAAATGAGGAGGAATTTCAAAAACTAGAAAATTTTTTACAAAAAAGAAAAAAAAAAAATTTTTTTTTGTTCAATTTTTTTTTTTTTTAGTGGCAGATGTTTTTGTTTTTTTTAAATGGCATATCAACCCTTTTTGGGTCATTTAATACCGTATAAAGTCATTATTTGATAAACAAAAGACTACGGTTCATTACAGTACCTGATGTGGTTTAAGTGATCACTCAATTAAGTATTGTACAATTTCATCGCTGCTTAACTTCAGTGAACTAATGGGAACCAGTGCTTTCAGCATGAATTGAATGTGATTTTAGTGACAGAGAAAGTGTGGATGAGGGTGATACAATTGCAAAACAAACAATTCTCTCAGGTCAAACTTTACACACACACACAAATTTGAAAAACTCAATGTTCATTTATTTATTTTTTTTAAAACTATTTTGTAATTTTAAATGTACTTATCACCACTTTAGTAAGAACAAACACACGGATTTAAATAATCAAAATTACTAAAAAAAAAAAAAAAAATTTTTAAATTTTTAAAAAATTTTTTTTTTTTTTTTTTAAATTACCGAAATAAAATATGTAATTTGTTCAAATAAAAAAAAAAATTGTATTTTATCAACTCTTGTCCTCATCTTTATTGTTATATACACATTTCAGCCAACACGACCTCCTTTTAACAATAAAGATGAGAACAACAGTCTGAAAAATCCAAATTATCAAGCCTCATTTCAAAAATTCATACAAATAATAAATATAAAAGTTCAGAAAATTTTAAAATAAAATAATTTTTTTTTTTTTTTTAATTAACACATTCAACCTGATACGACTCACTAGTGGATCATCCTATATTTTTTTTGTTAATGTGACTCAAACCAACAGTCAGTCGTATACCAAAAAATATATTCCACACATTAAACATTTTAATTTCACCAAACCGAGAATTCTAACATGACATTTTTGGCACTGTTTGCTTTGTTTTTGTTTTAAGGATCTTCAGACCAAGTCTCGACATTATCAAAATACGACACAAGATATAAAAATAGAAGTCTAGAAATGACTATTTTTGAACAATTGTCTAATTAGAAATATCAGAAATTTTGATGGCCTTTTTGGAAAAGATATAAAAAAAAAAAAATTTAAAAAAAATTAAAAAAAAAGAAGAAATGGGTTTATTCATTTACTTAGAAAATCTCATCTTTCAAAAGAGAAAAATCTAATTTGAATCTAATTAACCCAATATTTGATAATAATCCTCAATGTAAAAGATGTTTGTATTCATTTTTAGAGGGGCATTTTTGTCTAAAGTTAAATCTTTAATTGGTATTAACTAATTCATTAATCAAAATGATGTGAGAGAAATAAAGAGAGAGAAAGAAGAGAGAAATAAAGAGAGAAAGAAGAGAGAAATAAAGAGAAAAGAAAAGAAAAGAAGAGAGAAATAAAGAGAGAAAGAAGAGAGAATAAAAAGAGAACTGACTTCAAATCTGTCAAGTCTGATGAATCAAGGGAGATCACTGTGTAAATTGGGAAGAATCTACTTTAAAATAAAAGATGTTATTTTTCTACTAAAGTTGTAAAATTTAGTTTTGTTGATAAAAAGAAATGTACATTATTTATTGACATATTTTCTAGCAAAATAATAGAGACCTTTTCTTTTCTGCTCGTTTTCAGAATTCCTTTTTAACCCAATAACCACTAAAAGTAAAATACTTGCCTATTAGGAATTATTTCTTTTTCAGACTGAATTAATAAAGTTTGACTAGATTATATTTTATGTTAAACTTTATTAAATTCATTTTATATTATTTTATGTCTTTCTCCAGAAATTAATTCTTAAACTACCATCTAAACTAATCCCCCAACATTTTATTTATTATTATTATTTAACTGCTGAGTTAAGTTCAATAATCTTTTCCTGATTATATAGACATATCTTAAAACCAATCCTTTGTTAAAATAGGAAATGTAGATTGATAGAATTGTCTGTGTTCAAGTAGCATGAACCACCATTCTATGATATCTATACATTTGAAATCTGGGAAAGATTTTGCGCTTCTTGTTTAGATTCCTTTCTTTATTCTATCTATAAGTCAGTCGGGGTGGCCTAAATGTCGGTATCAGCCAATCAGTGAGGGAGTCTATCCCCTTTCCACTAGACGAAGGAGATTGTTTTAGCGTCTGAGGTAGAGCGCCATACCTATCATCAGCTCCTTACTTTACCGCACAGATCCCTGAGCCACTCATAAGCTGAGTTGGCGAGGGCCGGTATCGAACTAGGAACCTTATGCTTTCTAGCTGAACGCTATACTGACTGAGCTAACCCGGCCCTATATTCTATCTATAAACAAAAATAAATAGTTTTAAATTTTCACTAAGTTGTACCAGTCAAATAATTTTTCTTATAAAAACACAATGAACATGCAAAACAATTTTACAGGTTATTTTATTTTTCAATTGGCAGATGATATATATATATATATATATATATATATGATTTGTTTAACTTCATATTTCATTTTTTAAGTTTATCATTAGAGATGCATTGGTTGTAAGATTTTCAGTAGGAATTTCACTTAGAAAGGATGTGTAGAAACTTTGATAAATCTCATCTTTCAAAAGAGAAAAATCTAATTTGAATACAATTAGCCAATATTTGACAATAATCTTCAATGTAAAAAGATGTTTGTAATAATTTTTGATAAATCCTAACTAAATATTTCAATCACTCATCATGTTTCAAGCCATTTTGGCTTTAAAAAGGCCATTGATGAAATTTTCATTAGCAAACAGTAAACATAAAAATGTAAAAATAAATTCAAGGAAAAAAAAATTAAAAATTAGAGATCATGTTTTTAAATTTTTTTTAATAAAAGAAATAAGTAAAAAGAAATCTTAAACGTGTATGTACAAAATATTCGCCAACCGCAAACAATTCATTCTTTTAAAGCAAATTTGATTTTCTGGTTTTTAAATGGAAATTTAATTTTTTACTTTTTCATACAGTCAAAATAGGAGAGGAGATTAGAGGGAGATTTGAAATCAGTTTGGGATAAAAATTAAAATATCCAAAAGGAAGGAAAGAAAGGAAGTAAAGAAAGAAATAAAGAAAGAAAAAGTAAAGGAAGTAAAGAAAGAAAGAAAGGAAAAAGAAAGAAAGAAGTAAAGAAAGAAAGAAAGAAAAGAAGGAAGAAAAAAGAAAAAAAAAAAAAGAAAGCCATTGATTGAATGAATTTTACATCCACCAACTTTTAAAATCTTCAACTAGTTCCATAAAAAAATGGGTAATCTGAACATTAGCTACATAAATGAGAATAACCTCCCTTGTTTCTTTCACTTTGAGAAAAGCCTTACATTTTGGTCTGCTATTTTTATTTCACTGTAAATCTACACTGAAAATACGAATTTTGTTCGAATCAATACAATTTCATGTTTTAACATGAAAATACCATAAAATGTGTTCTTAATAACAATTAAGTTAATTTCAAATAATGCGCAAGCACAATTAAGAACACATTTTATGATATTTTCGAAACACAAGTGAAAGAAACAAGGGGAGGTTACTCTCATTTATGTAACTAATGTTCAAATTACTAAAAAAATGTCCCATAATATATTGATGTAGATATAAAAAAAACTATGTACAAAGGATTTGATTGTTGTAATTCCTCATTTTGGTCCAGAGTTGGCAATATCAAAGGAATTTTGCAGTTTTGCTTCTTTTTCTTTTTTTTGAGTCACTTCAAGATTGTTTTTCTTTTTGTTTGTTTGTTTTGTCTCTTGTTGTAAAGATGCAAAGTCAAGTGTTTGAGTTTATCACAAAATTGTTTCACGTATCTTTATCATCATCAGTTGGGCTGTACATTGGGCTGGCAGGAGACGGTTTAGGAGAACTTGGTGAATAAGTAGGGCTTGTTGGAGAGTATTTAGGGCTGGTAAGAGAATACTTAGGGCTAGTAGGGGAATATTTAGGGCTAGATGGGCTGTAGGTTGGGCTAGTCGGAGAATAACTGGGGCTGGTAGGACTTGTAGGGCTGTATGTTGGACTGGTAGGGCTATAGGTGGGGCTAGTTGGAGAGTATTGAGGAGATGTAGGGCTATACTCTGGAGATGTGGGGCTGTATTTAGGTGAGGTTGGAGAATATGTAGGCGAGGTTGGAGTGTATTTGGGACTGCTGGGCGAATAGGCAGGGCTTGTTGGAGAATATTTGGGAGAAGAGGGTGAGTACTGGGGAGAGGTTGGAGAATAGGAAGGGCTTGTGGGTGAGTATGAAGGGCTTGTGGGAGAGTATTTAGGACTGCTTGGTGAATAACTCGGACTGCTTGGGGAATAGCTTGGACTTGTAGGACTGTAACTGGGCGAACTGGGGCTGTAGCTGGGACTGGTTGGTGAATAGCTGGGGCTAGTGGGGCTGTAACTAGGACTTGTTGGACTGTAACTGGGACTGGTGGGACTGTAGCTTGGGCTGGTCGCACTGTAGTTGGGTGATGATGGGGAATAGCTAGGACTAGCAGGGCTGTAACTGGGGCTGGTTGGAGAATAAGAGGGTGAAGTTGGGCTGTAAGAGGGACTGGTAGGTGAATATGAAGGTGATGTCGGACTGTAAGAGGGACTTGTAGGAGAATAGGAAGGAGAGGTAGGGCTGTAGGAGGGGCTTGTTGGGGAATAAGAGGGAGAGGTGGGGCTGTAAGAAGGACTTGTTGGGGAATATGAAGGACTTGTAGGAGAATAGGAAGGTGAAGTTGGGCTGTATGAAGGGCTGGTTGGAGAGTAAGAAGGAGATGTTGGGCTATAGCTAGGTGAAGAAGGAGAATATCCAGGGCTTGTTGGTGAATAAGAGGGGCTTGAGGGTGAATAGCCAGGACTGTGTGGTGTCATGGCTGGAGATGCTGGTACATAGGCTGGAGAAGTTGGAGAATAGCTGGGCGACATAGCTCCACCAGGGCTTGGAATATAAGAGCTACTTGGTGAAGAAGGTGAACCGCTTGGTGGAGACCAACAGCAAGGACTGTAACCAGGGCTGTAGCCTGGACTGTAGCCACTTTCACTGGCAGCTGAGGGTGAGAAACCAGCAGCCCCTGGGGTCATACCACTGCCAATGGCAGGGGACCAAGAACCAGGGTAACCAGGAGTTGCTCCAGTAGTCCAAGGGGTCATTCTGGGGATACTTGGTTCATTGGGCTGCTGCCAGCATAAAACATTCCGGATCCAATTCCTGAAAAATGATGATAAAAAATATTTGAATATAAATAAGAACAGATACATCAACACCTAAATGGATCACTTTATGCTATTATAAGACATTTTTATACATAATATTTTAAGTTGGAAATCTAAATTTGAAAAAATAAAAATTTTTTAAATTATAAAATGAAGTACAAAATTTAAATTTCTTTTTAAACAGCATGTCAACCTGTCTAGAGTTATTTTATGCTTAGAGGTTTTGGAGTTATGATCACTAGCAAATATATGCACCTTCCAGACGCAAGTATTTAAGTTTTAATGTAATAAAATATATTAAATTAGAAAGACTAAAGAAACTAAATAAGAATGCAGATAAAAAGATTTGAGGCAGAAAATAAAACAACTTGAAACTAACTCATCCTTTCATTTATGCTTAGAGGTTAAAGAATCACATTCATTGTACATTCATATTTACATTTTGTGTATTTGTTTAAGATTTTTTAACAGTTATATAATCAAGAATTATGGCTTCAAGTAACTAATAATAATTCTTAGTAAACAATTATAGCTTCAATTACTATTTTTAATACAATTTACAATTAAATGGCATCAAGTATTCCTATCAAAAATGAATAATTTTGAAACAAATTTATTTGATCCATAGATAGGACCCTAACAGGTAATGTTACTTTAGTTCAGAGTGGACCTGGGGGTAATTGCCAATAAAGGGGTACACCA
Source organism: Doryteuthis pealeii (assembly GCA_023376005.1). Classification (NCBI taxonomy): domain Eukaryota; kingdom Metazoa; phylum Mollusca; class Cephalopoda; order Myopsida; family Loliginidae; genus Doryteuthis; species Doryteuthis pealeii. The sequence goes on along the minus strand of CM042174.1, from coordinate 44,065,471 downwards.
AACTCCCCAGGTCACCAGAACTGGATTCTCACCATCAGATGTAATTTAGTGTCATACCCAAGACATCCCAGAACAGGGGGGTAGTCTGCGTATTCTAAGCCCTGTCAACAGGGAAGCAGGCTTTTCAAGGCCAAATAATTCTGGTTTAAGTCTTGCTGAGGGATTATTTCTAATCCATTCTGTCGATTGAAGATCTGAGTATTGTTTAATTAATCTCACTGCAGGTATTTACTTCTGCTAGCTTATAAAATCTTTCTTTTAAAAAAACAAAAACAAACTCTCTGGCCAGATAATTCAACTTACCAGTTCCAAGTATTCCAGGTCCAACATTTGAAGGTATTTCCATACCATATTTACATTTTTCTGCATCAAGGAGTAAATCAAAACTGCCAGTTCCAATTCGAGCCAATTGACCCACCATAATATTTTCAGAGACTCCTTTCATTGGATCAATCTCAGAGTGAGATGCGGCTTCCATTAAAATATCCACCTACAAGAAGAGAAGAAGAAAAAAGAATTACAAAATTAGTCATGTATAACACATAATTAGATATTTGGGGTCAGAAATTCTGGGGGGGAGGAAAAAAGACATCTGTACACAATTTTAGAATATGTAGCAGTTAAATTTAACATTTATTCAACTTTTTATCCAGTTTAAATAGACTAAAAAGATTTATAGTTTCCTTGTGTTTTGAAAAAGAAAAATTGATGCAAACCATTTCTCTTGATAGCAATGTTCCACCTTTGAATGAGAGCAGGTATCCCTGCCCCCAAAAATTCTGTAGACCGTTCTTTGAACCACTTCTTCACTATAGATTTGACTTCCTCGTCACTAGAATGTTTGCCTCTCTTCGGACTCATCAAAAAGGGTTTGAGAGGCCAACATTATTCAGTGACGGGAAAGTGAAATCTCTAATGAAGAAGTGGCTCAAAGAACAGTCAACAGAATCAGTAGGTCAATGCTCAGGTACAAAGATCAAAAGAAACCAGGAGGACTTGAACATGTTCCTGACACTAATACATTATTCTGTGTACTTGACATGAGACTTTGATGAGTTGTGGTGCACCTGAGCACTGTACACAATAAATTTCATCATCATCATCCCCATAGGCAGTTGGTAAGACGCAACCAGAGATTGAATCAAATGGAGAAAACAGAATTGCATTGTCATCAAATATGATGGACATCAAGTAATATACAAATAACATTTCAAGATTTTTTTTTTTATGGGAATACAAATACATTTTTTGGTTTGGTAGAACAACAAAGTTGGCACAGTAATAAAGAAATCTTTACAGCTAATTTTGAAAGCCCCCCTCCTCACAAAAGAAAAGAAAACTTACCGTTTCTTCAAAGGAGCATCGAGCAAGAGCTCCAGTTTCTTGTCTGTTCACACCGTGACGTGTGATGGCCATTAAATGGCCTTTGGCTGTCATCACATCACACAATAAAGCCAAATGACGATAGTTGACATAGGAACCATCAAAAGAGATGACATGGTTCATTTCTTTTTCAATTGATTTTCGTACAGCTTCAATTCCAAGAGACTAAAAAGAGAGAAAAAGGAAAAAAAGAAAATAGGTTATTCAGATTGTTTAGAGAACTAAATATTTTTCATGCATCACAAAAATCTGCCAATTTACATTCTTGTAGAATTAACAAAAATTTTTTTAAAGTTAATATTCTGGAAGTTCAGAAGTGTTCCAATTCTAATACAATAATTCTACATTTATTTACATTTTTTGTGTAGTTGATGGACAGGTTCTTTTTTTTTGCACACAGTTGGTTGTATGGTTTCAAGTAGTTTTTATCTAATACAAATAATTTGCACACAGTTGTATGGTTTCAAGTAAGTAATATCAATCCTTAGTAAACAATTACAGATTCAAGTAATTGTTCTTAATACAAATGATTTGCAATTATATGTATGTGTGTGTGTGTGTGTGTGTGTGTGTGTGTGTGTGTGTATGTGTATGTGTATGTGTATGTGTGTGTGTGTATATATAAATAAAACAAGTAAACACTAAAATCCAATTCCATCACATGCAATACATAATCTGTCCTTATAGATTTTTAAAAAAAAGGGAAAAAAAAATTTTTTTATTAAATATTAACTTAAAAATAAAAAAAAATTAAGCGTTTGCAAGAGTAAGAGAGATCTAATCATGCAGAAAAATTAAGAGGGGGGGGAAAAAAAAAAAGAAGATACTAACGGAGAAAATTTCGACGATATCATTGGATGTGGATCGCACTTTGTCTACATCTTTCTCACTGATAACTTTCATCAGTGCCGTACCGTCAGTCTCAAGAATCCATTCAGCTACGGCTTTAAATTCACCATCCTCAGTAATGTGGATTCTTTTTTTGTCATCAGTTGTTGGTAAATGCATGTACACCTAAATTGAACAAAGAAAAGAAAATAAATAAATGCATGTATATCTAAATCAAAGAAAAAGGAAAAAGAAAAAAAGAGAAAAATTGTATTAACAGAAAATTTTTTTAAATTTTCATGTGAAAGTTTTATTTTGTTTCATGAACTTTCTGCTGGTTTTATCAAGCGTTGTGGCTGAATCAATTAGAAAAATTGAAAATCCGAAAAAGGTTTATCACTTTTTGTACAGAATATAAATAATAGTCAACTCGCAGTTCTCCAACAGTATGACTAGTTAACAAAAATTTCACTATAGAGTGCTAAGAATTGAGGTCTTAAGTAGACGGTTCTCGTAATGATCTGCCACTGCCTTAAACATCAGTACACAAGTAGTCTTGGATCAGTTAATCTGCTTCAATAAAAAGGTAAGATAGGCTAGTCCACAAAGACAACCTTCATTCATCAATGTTGTGACTGAATTAATCAATTAAAATCATCAAAAATCCAGAAAAGTTTTATTACTTTTCGTACAGGAATATAAATAATAGAGTCTATGCGTAGTTCTCCAACTGAATGACTAGCTACTCGATTAGTAGTAATTCGACTACGAATAACCTTGTGTATCTTTACGTGTTCTGTTGAATGAGTCCAACTATCTTGTAAGGTAGAGTTTTTCAACCAGTGTATCACGGCACACTAATGTACGATGAAGCTTCCGTGGGTGTGCCATGAGTGTTGAGGACAGCTGATCATCCTCTTATATTTTTATTCTATTTAATATTTTTTGTTTTAATTAAATATTTGTTGTACACTTAGAACAGAGTTTTTCAACTCTGTCTTAGAAACAGGTATTTTTACTTTTATATGATTCATTTTTTGTGAAAATTTATATTTTTACTCAATTTAATATTTTTTTTATTTACTTTAACATTCAAATATTTTACATAAATATATTTTTTGTTGTTTTATTATTTTTGCACACCGGTTGAAAAACTGTCTCAGAAACTTATTTCTAGTTAAGTAATTTCTTTGTGAAAATTTATACCTTTTATTCCATTATATACTGATGGTGTACCTTAATCAATTTATTACCTAGCTCACTGTGCTGCGAGATGAAAAAGGTTGAAAAACTCTGTTGTTAGGGATATATGTTCCCTTACAGCATCAAGTTTGTAGAAAAATAGAAAAATAATCAAAATTTGAAAATAAAAATAAAAGTTCTACTTACTTTGGAAATGGATTCAATACCCTGAAGTGTCATGTCTGTAAGAATATTGGCTTCAATACATCTCAATAAAACATCATCCTCCATCTTATCAACTATTTCTTCCTCCTACAAAAACAAAAAAACAAAATGTCTTATTGGTTTCAATACATCTCAATTTACTAAAAAAAAAAAAAAAAAAAAAAAAAAAAATCTAACATTATTGTTAAATTTACTTTAATATCACAATTACATTCTAGCGAAAATGTTCATCCATGATTTAGAGAAAAATTCTGGAGAATTGAAAAGTGAGTGAAAGAAGAATTCTATGAAATGAAAGTAAAACTTACATCTTGCATTTTGCCTTCTTCTGAACTCATAATTCGAATTCGGAGAACCAGTTTCTCTGCATTGTCATCATTAAAGATACAATTCAAGTCCTCACCAAATCCTAAAAAGATAAATTTAAAAAATATAAAATAAACATAAACACTGAAATACAATTCCCCACACACACACAATCTGTCCTTGTAGATTTTGAACCCGCACATGACCCCCTTATAACACTCCCCGCCAAAAAAAAAAAAACAAAAAAAAAAAAAAAAACAACATTCTAGATTTTGGAGTAATCAAATGAAGAGGATTTGATTTCTGATCCAATTTCAGCTCAGGAGATCATAGCATTTATAAACTCAAACAAATATATATGCAATTACTAAAGTGGAATTGAGGTGATACTTAAAAACTAATATTGCTCAAAATTTATCTATTTTTATGACAATTTAAATATAAATGTTCATAATTCTGAGATTGGAGATACCAAGTTTAAATCCCAGTAATAATTAAGGATGTAGAAAAAATCAAAATTATATGTATACCATTAAGTTCTGAATATAATTGTGTGTTTTTTTTTTTTAAATATCTCTTTAACAATTAAGAGAAGAATTTTTTTTTTTTTTAAAGAAAAAGGGGGGGGGGGCTAAATTAATAAATAAAAAATAATAGCAACTCTCCCCCACACTCCATTATTTTATCTACAAATTGTCCAACAAAACATTCAAAAAGGTGATCTCCATCAAGCAACGAACCTGCAGTAATTTTTTCAGAAATTTGTTCCATGGTCAATTTTTTATCAGTCATTCTTTTTCTGTCAAGTTCAATTCGAAGTAGCCAGGGTGAGATACGAGAGACGTCAAAATCCGGCATCTCATAGTAAACATTCACCCAGTCTTGATCTTCGGCAATGGTCGTATTCTGGGGATCTGGATCGTAATGGATTGCCGTATTGGCTGTCACTTTACGAAGGGTTGTATGTTCCAAACGATGTAAAACATCCTAGAAAAATAAAAACAAAAACATGTTTACTAGTTCAACAAATTAAACCAAAAGATTTTTCTTCTCAAAGAGAAACTGAAACATTTAATCACTTACTACACAATTGTGGGTTATTTCCTATAACTCCAGCATAAACAAAGGGGAACCACTCTTGACTGATAAATTATTTATTTTCCCATTAAACTAACCCTAAACCCTAACCCAGTCTTCTTTTTTCCTAGTAGATCAATAAATAAATAATTTATCAGTCAAGAGTGGTTCACCTTTGTTTATGTTGGAGATATAGGAAATAACCTAATTGTGTTCTATTAAAAAATATAGTTATAATGAATTATAAATATTGTGAGCTTTTAAAATTGGAATGTATAGTCATATTTTTTATGACTATTTCAGTAAAATTTTAGTTTTTATGAAGTCTATAAAAAATAAAAAATAAAAAAATTTTTTTTGTTGCTTTGCCACAATTATCAGATAGAGAGCCTAAGAAAGTGAATTTGTAACAAATGAAAAAAAAAAAAATTATGTTTATATAAGGTATGTCCAATTTCACTAAAGGGAGGTAATAAAAAGGCTTCAAGTTCTTTAATTTTAAAGCAATTACCATAAATCAGGGAATTGTCCAATTTTAATGAAATTTAAATTTATTCATTGAAGACTTAATTTGGTTATTTCCTATAACTCCAACATAAACAAAGGGGAAACACTCTTGACTGATAAATTATTTATTATTATTTATTTATCTACTAGGAAAAAAGAAGGGTTAGGGTTAGTTTAATGGGAAAAATAAATAATTTATCAGTCAAGAGTGGTTCCCCTTTGTTTATGTTGGACTTATAGGAAATAACCCTTAATTTTATAACTTATTTCACTTGATTTGAAGAAAAAAAAAAAAAAAAAAAAAGATCAATAAAGATTGTAGAGCGGGGGTTCAACATCTGATCATCTTATTATAATGGAGATTGTGTGTTTTTCTGTCTGTAACCGAAACTATATTCCTACTCAAGTCACAATTCTCTTAGTTATTGACATCACATTCTCCATGATTTTATTTTCATCTAAACCTCAATTATGAATAAAATTGTCTTACATTATTAATACTGTTAACTATGTCTACATACTGACAACATGCAATTATATTTATATATATAACAAAATAGCGGTTTACAGTGTAAACGGGAAGGCTAATTTGCATATTAATATTAAAATATCGAATTTAATAAATATGTGCTTAGTATTATTGGTTTCTAACTGTTTGGTTTTATTTTAATGAATATAAGCAAAAATCTCTTCAATGAATCTTAAATGAAATCCATTAACAAGATGTCTACATACTGACAACATGCACTTATATTTATATATATAACAAAATAGCGGTTTACAGTGTGAACGGGAAGGCTAATTTGCATATTAATATTAAAATATCGAATTTAATAAATATGTGCTTAGTATTATTGGTTTCTAACTGTTTGGTTTTATTTTAATGAATATAAGCAAAAATCTCTTCAATGAATCTTAAATGAAATCCATTAACAAGATAAAATAACTTATTTTATTCTTTACTTCCTCTTATAACTAAATACTTAAATTAGAAAAAATAACAATGAAAGACGAGAGTGATGAAAGAGTAAGTTTCAGTTGTTCCATTTTTTATTATACTCCCTCTGTTTCAAATCTTTTTATCTGTATTCTTATTTAGTTTCATTAGCCTTTCTAATTTAATACAATATTTTATTACATTAAAACTTAAATACTTGCACCCGGAGGGTGCATATATTTGCTAGTTTATATAAAAAATTTTCCGGCGAATTTTTTCAAAATGTCTGTACAAGATAAAGAGTTGTCTCCCCTTTTTGCAGGTCAAACATGAATCTATTGATCCGATTGATAAATAACAAATGAAAAAGGGATTTCTTCTTACCTTGGCTTTTTCAGCATCTCTTGCCGACTGTCCAGTCAAATAGACAGTAAGGGAAGGTGTTTTGGGTTTCTTTGAAATGTTAATAATCTCTTTCAACCTGGGTACACCCAAGGTTACGTTTTTAGCTGATACACCAGCATAATGGAAAGTGTTCAGTGTCATCTGTGTGGCAGGCTCTCCTAAAGACTGGGCAGCCAGGGCACCACACATTTCACCGGGATGAGCCTACAAAGTTGAAAAAAAAAAAAAAAAGATACAATCATCAATAACCGACAAGATTATATTTATCTATCTATACATATATAAAGGGCAGTTGTGTGTATCTGTATGTCCGGAGGAAACTTTGAAAATAAAATGATTAACGACAAAGTAAATATATATACACATTAAATATCACCAGGGCTTGGTTTTTCAGCAAAAATAATGAAGATTTGATTTATATTTATGAAGATAATTAAAAAAAATTAAATTTAAATGATAATTTAGTATTTTGAATATGAGACATTAATTTTTCTTTTCAGAGTGGCTGGATCAAGGCAAGGTCTTCTTTTACATAGGGATTTTAATGGGGCCTCCTGCGAGGATCCAACCCGTGATTCAACAATAATGGGTCTGCAAGACTCATTTTTTTAACCCCCCCCCCTCTACCTAGGCGACGCTAGGTAGCTGCTTCTAGTCTATTACTAATGGAGATTAGGTTTCTAACAAAACCTAATCTCTGTAACAAAAACTATGTCACTGCTTACATCACAATTATCAAAGTCGTCAATACATAGAATAAAGAACAATTATTACTAATAAAATAAAAGTTATTCCTTATAATTCAACATTTGAATCCTTTACATTACAATCAATAAACTATATATTATTTAAATAAACTATGAAATTAATTAAAAAAAAGGTAAACATACCTGAGCTTGTTGGAATCTGGTTTCAATTTCTCCCAAGAGCCACTCAAAAGCTTCTGATGATAATCTGTATTCTTCAGCGACACGTTTAGCGCACAATGTCGACCGGATCAAACATTTCATCAGTAAAGTAGCATTCTCGTTGGCAATGATACTCAGGCGATCCTCACCGGCTACAATTGTCAGTTTTTTGCACAAATTTCGAACACCTTCAAAGAGACAAATTCATACAATAAATACAGTTGATGATTTTGACAGAATAGGTTGGTTGGATTTTACGCTATGTCAACCCTTGTTGGGTTAATTTATGCCAAAGACATTTTATTCATTCTTGTTGGGTATTCAAATTTGTTTTTAAACATTTAAAAAAAAAAATATTTTGATAGAGTAGAAACTAAGAGTTAGAGACATTTTAAAATTTAAATAATTGTTATATAATATATATATATATATATATATAAGTTGAAAATGGAAACAAATCCGACAGTATGTTGAAAGGAAAAATAAAGGAAAGAAAATGTTGAATGGATAAAATAGATTTTATTTTACTAACACGTGTTTCGGCCAGGAGTTTATCCATGCACACATTCACTCTATCTATTACTATTTTAAATACAAAATAAAATAATAATAATAGAAAACTACAAAATCTTTTAGTATACAAGGAATAACGGCCTTCGTCAGAGTAAATTATTTGGTGTTTTAAATCAAAGCAGTTAAAAAACGGAGGATTTCTGAATTATTTAAAAAAAATAATTTTTTTGAAATTGTTTGTAGAAAACGTTCCACAGCGATAGAGAATAGTGATGTTGACATCATTGTTTGCAACGGATTTTGAAAAGAAAGAACATGTGTCAGTAAAATAAAATCTATTTTATCCATTCAACATTATTTCCTTTATTTTTCCTATATATACACATACATACACACACACACACAGATAGGTACTCATTATGCGTCCCTGATCTAAAAGGATGCAGTAAAATCATATCCAGGCGTCCCAGTGTTTTGCTTTTTTCTTCCCTCACCATTTCAAGCTAACTGTAAACACATTTCAATAGTTTCTTAGAAATGAATTAAAGACGATAAGTTACAAGGTGGGGCTTAGATGTTTTCCCAGATCATAAATAGAAACCCTACAATTCATTAAGAAATTTAGTTGGGACCCATCAAATTTCCAGAGGACTCATTCAAAGCAAATATGTGCATTCCAGGACACACTAAATCAAAAAGCTATCAGCATGACTATATATATATATATATATATATATATATAAGTACAACTCACTTTTTTGTTGTTTTTTAAACGCCTCAATATTAACCTGAGTGCTTGGGAAAATCTAGCATCAAATTGGAAAGAAGTGTATAGGACATGTTTCGCTAAATTAAAGAGCTTTGAAGAAAATAGACTGAAATACCAAGATCAGCTCCATCTAACTAACAAAAACATCTGACTCCCGCTTTAGAAAATTCCATCTGTCAATGTGGCTTCATAGCTCACAGCAAGGCTGGGATGCTATCACACTCGAGGAAACACAAAATGTCTTATTGATAGCATGCACAACATAGGAGGAAACAAATCACTCACTGCTGACCCTCATTTAACATCCAATATAGGAAAGTCCACCACATATATATATATATATATATAATAATATATCATATATACACAGACACAGAGAAAAATTCTTACCTTCAACAACTTTCAAGGGATGTAAATCTGAGGGTTTACGTTTGTCAATTCTGAAGATTTTCTGGGCATTCCAGATCATTCTTTGGAGATTGCAAGGTAACACAACCTGGTGGCAAAAAAAAAAAAATTTTTTTTAAATTTAAAAAAAAAAAAAAATGTATTTATTAGAAAAACAGTTACATTTTACTACACAGAAAAGAAGCAATCTTATTTGCTTCAGACAAATCATCTCATAGGACACTACTCCATCGTCTCTCGTTGACGGAAGGATGCCAACAATAGATCTATGCTTCAGTCTTTAAATTTAGATAAATAGCATAAGATATTGTCTTTCGTAGGGCTGGGTTATCTCAGTCGGTAGAGTGTTTGGCTAGAAACCACAAGGTTCCTCGTTTGATACCAACCCTTGCCAACTCAGCGTATGAGTAGCACAGGGATCTGTGCGGTAAAGTAAGGAGTTGATGTAAGGTGCTCCACCTCGGACGCAAAAACAATCACCTTGGTGAGCGCTAGTGAAAAGGGGATAGACTCCCTTGACAACTGGCTAATACCAACTTTAGGTAACCCCGATGACTTTACTTATTATTGTCTTTATCAATATGACATGAACATTTATTGAACAAATGATTCTATTTATTCTATGCATTTTTGAAGTGAGCGAAAAGTAATCTGACTAAGCCTAGTTTGCAAACATTTGAGACTAAGATAAAGCAAAGAAAACTTACTTTGTTGTCTCCCTTGTCAAAAATTGTTCTCAAGACATTTCTGTCTGACGTCAATTGATCCCATTCTTTTTCAAGTTCTCCAATACAATGAGCTTCACCCATCAAATCTTTGATAACATCTTCAGTTAAACACTTCTTCATATAGCTGTGTACTCAAGTCACAATTCCCTTAGTTATTGTCATTAATAGCATGCAAGATATATTAAAAAATAAAGTGTTAATTTGCTCTAATTCTGAGTCATAAAACTTAAAAGAAATCCATCTAACATCATCATTTGATACAATATTTTATTACATTAAATACCATACATAGTACATATATATATATATTTTCGTTTGAATTATGTAATCTTTTTATGTTTGTATTTAATCTCTTAATTCAAATGATATTTAATTAAAACTTAAATACTTGTGCCCTGAGGTCACTTACTTTTACTAGATGAGATAATAAATGTTAAATTATGTAAACATATCCCACACCCTTTAAAAAAACAAAAACCCATAAAATTGTGTCCCATCTAACCATTTTAAGATTTCAAGAAGTAATAAGAGATTCAAAACAAAAAAGAAAAAAAAAAAGAAAAAAGTCAAAACTACCGTTCATTAGATGCATCAAATTTAAATTTTTTCTCAAAAGCCTTATTTGAAGGCTTTAATGTTGGCATTTGTTGAAATTCGACACAGCACGCATCAAGTCCGTCTTCCCCGTAACGCAACTGAATAAGCTGTTCGACTTGGTTTCGGACTGTACCATCATATTTGACCATCACGCTCTCCATAGCTTTGATTAAACGTCGCTGGATATAACCTGAGAAGAAAAAAACATTTTACAGGTTTTAATGAGAGAATTTGGAATTCAAAGAATTCAGCTTTAAAAACTGCTGGAGACAACTAATAAATTTGGACACACAAAAATGAACAGAATATCTACAGAGATATGTGTTACATAATTGATGGGTAACCTGTTAATTATTACGATAGCGTATATTTTAAAATAAGTATGAGTTGGTTGGTCGTTTTAAGGCATACCAACCTTTTTCGGGTCATTTAATGCTGAATCAAGTCATTTTTATATCAGGTTGCTTATAGTACCAGCTGTTGTTTAAATGGTTACCCATTTAAATATTGAACAGGCTCATTGCTGCTTAACTTTGATGATCTTATGGTAAATGATGCTTCCAACATGACTTGCGTGTAAGCCACAAATACAGGGCATGCAGTAAGGATTAAACTCACTATTCAGTAATATTGGATCCACGAGACTAGCTTGGGTTATTTCCTATAACTCCAACCTAAAAAAGGGGAACCACTCTGATGAATTATTTTATTTATTGATCTACTAGGAAAAAAGAAGATGGGGTTAGAGTTAGTTTAATGTAAAAATAATGGGTAGATTAATTAACAGATAAAATTTATTCAGAGAGGTTCCCCTTTTTTAGGTTGGAGTTATAGGAAATAACCCTAGCTTGACTGTTCATTTTTAATTTCATCATTCTCCGATCCCAATAGATAAATTGGTGAATGATTAAAAAAGTTAAACTTACCAGTTTCAGCTGTTTTTACAGCTGTATCAATAAGACCTTCACGACCTCCCATAGCATGGAAGAAAAACTCGGAAGGAGTCAAACCGGCAAGGTAAGAGTTCTCTACAAAACCTCTAGATTCAGGACCATAATCGTCTTTGATGAAGTGGGGAAGAGTTCTATGGCGAAAACCAAATGGAATTCTTTTACCGTCAACGTTTTGTTGACCCACACAGGCAATAACCTAGAGAGAAAAAAAAAAGAAAAAAATTTGAAAATTTTAAACTAGATCATTACATTTAAGAAACAATTCATTTTGATTCAACAAAAATTAAGAATGAAAATTTGGAAATTTCTACTTTATTTAGGGTAATCTTCCTTTTCCATTTAAAGAGTTTTTAAAAAAACAAGCATAGTTTAAATGTCATCAAGTTTAAAATTGTTATCAAATAAATTGATTAACTGCATGCTAAACTGTCTAGGGTTATTTTATGACTAGATCAGGGATTCATGACCAGGGATACGAGCATTATTCCAGGGTGTGCAAGAAACATCCGTTCAAAATTAGATTAATTTATTTTCCTTTTGTAATTAATATTATTTATATTTTCGTTTCTTTATTTCAGATTATTATCATTACCCTTTATCATGTTCAAGAACATATTAGATTTAGAGAGTGAAATATATATGATCTTTTGATAAAACTGTAGTATGGATTCACATTCTATATTTTTGAACAAAAGTATAAATTGTAGAGGTGCAAGGTAAGAGAAAAACTCTTAAGGGGGTGTGGGAATAGAAAAAGGTTGGGAACCACTGGATTAGATATTAGGGAATCCCATTCAGATTTACCTTTTTTGTCTAATTGTTCAATAGTTTTGTTTTTTTATAGAGCTAACGAATAGGAATGATTTTTTTTTTTAAACAGATCTATTTGACTCATAAGGGGAGGTAAATCCTTTTTTTGTTTTAAATAAAAAAAATAATTTAGAGATGCTTAGAATTTTTTTTACCTGTGAGATATTAATTTTGGAACCTTTGGAACCAGCGACTACCATAGCCTTGAAGTTGTTGTATTCAGATAGAGAGCGCTGGGCAGCACTACCTGTTTTATCTCTGGCATCGTTCAGGATTCTGTTTACCTAAAGAAGAAAAAAAGTTTTTTTTTAAATCAATATCTATAAATAAATCTATTATTTAATAGATTAAGTTACATTAAGATTATGCACACACACACACACAATGTAATAACAAACAGAAAAAAAAAGTATTTCTCTTTTTCCAGAGGAGTGATTCGGTAAGAATAATTTGCATCATTTAGCTAATTCCAAGTTCTTTGGGCCAATCGGAATGCTTTGTTTTAATTTTGACAGGGAAGTTTATTTCATTTGAAAGAAACTTCTACAGTGACATGAATCAATAACAGCAAGTTCAAATATTTTCACATTTATCAGTAAAAGCATCAAGATGTATTGTTACAATTCCTATGCCATTTATGGAAAATAAAATAAGGATTGGTGGTAATACCTGATTTTCAAAAGTCTGTCTGAGTGTGTTACCAGGACTAGGTTCCAATTCATCATTGTGAGCTTTTTGGATGACTTCTTTCACGTCGCTCTGAAATAACAAAAAAAAAATCAAATTAATGAGCATATTTTTAAATAAAAAAAATAAATTAAAAAATTATCTTTTTTTATAAATCAAACAGTCAAATCTAACAGGTTTTTTGGGGGGGTCTGACCCATTAACCTATTTAATATAACGGTTATTCAATAAATAAAGGGAATTATTAAAAAAAGCAAAATACATTTTTTTTCCACTCCATTATTTAAAATCATTTTAGACTACAATACCTGCCAAATAAAAGATTCTGCAAATCTATTTTTCACACTTCTATATGTCATTTTTTATGAGAAAGGGGAATTTACACATATACAAGTGGTAAAAATATTTAGTATTTAAAGATATTTAATGAGAAAAGACAATGTTTCTTACCTTAGCTTTAAGAATGGTGTCTTGAATGACACCGTAAGTGGAAGGATCGGCAATGGTGTCACCAATACCAATACTGTGACCCTCCAAAAGAAGCCAGTTGTTAACAACAGTTTGAATATCACCATAGAGAAGGCCGGCATATTCGTGGCCCATTTCCAAGAAGACAATATGTGCCAATGCGCCAGCGGATGGTCCAAGGGTTTTTTTGCATAAAATTCCAGATATCAGTTCTCCGTCTTCAATAAGAACCTGAAGAAAAGGGAAAGAAAATAATCAAATAAAACATTTGGAAACTTTTAAAAAAACTACAGAACAATTCTACATGGTGGCCAATTTATTTTGGTTCATCTTTTAATCTAGCAAATATTTTTGTCTATTGTATCAAAAAGGTAAATAAAATGATTAGTTGGATGGGTAGAAATATTATTTCAAGGGAGATAACTCTCTTGAAATAATATTTTTAACCATTCCAAGGGAGGTAAATGTTGCTATATAATAGGCAATTGGTGTGGATGTATATATGTATGTCTATCTGGAGGAAACTACAAACAAAACAATCAACAATAAATAAATAAATAATATATATATACACACACATATATATATATATATATATATACACACACTATCACCAGATCTTGATTTTTGGCCAAAGATTTTCAAGATTTGATTTATATTTATGAAGATAATTAAAGAATAAAATTATATAGTAACAGCATGGATTTTTTTTTTTTTGCATTCAATATTTTAAATATAAATAATTTTTTTTTTTTTCAGTGTACCTGTGCACTTTTTTTCTGATACTCCAACCCGGATCAACACAAGTTTTTTTTTTTTTTTTTTTTTTTTACATGGTGCCTCCAGCAAAGAACCCAACACATGATTCAGTAATAATGGATCTGCGAGACAACCCCCCCCTTACCCAGGTGGCCATTTCTAATATAGAAGCTTGTACTCAGACCTTGATTCTAGTATCTAGACATGGAAATTGGAGTGTAATATTGAAATTCGAAGGAATTCAACAAGTGACAAAAATAATAAGAGTAAAAGTTTACAGTTACAGGGAGAGATTGAATAAATTAGGATTAACTACCTTACTAGAAAGAAGAATGAAAGATCATCTAATTGAAACTTTCAAAATAATGGAATTTCTAATTATGGTAAACTTTTTTTTTTTTTTCTTTTTTTAATAATTTTCCTCAAAATAGAAATTTACTGTCACGGCAGATTTCAAAAAATAAGTATTAACTAATTTTTTTTTTTATAATAGAGGGTAATATATCTTTTTCAATTGGAATGAAAGATAAAGATTTTATAATTTAAGAATTATTCACATGGAATTCTACTCACTCTGGTGTCGCCAGGAGAGATCCATTTGTAAGGTCCGTCATCTTCACTGTCCGGGTGAGTACTGTGAACACGGATACAATTCACACGTCCAGGAATAATGAGAGAGAAAAGCTGTTTGCCTGTCCACAAAGGTTTGGGTTTGAGGATCGAAGGCTGTGGCATACGACCATCCCATCGGGGTAAGTACATAAGTAGGTTCATCATTTGAGCCTGAAAAAGATAAAATAATTAGAAATTAAGAAAAAAGATTTAAAAAAAAAAAAAAAAAAAAAAAAAAAAAAAAGAAAAGAATTGTCAACAACTCCAAAAATAAATTTAAGATAAAAAAAATCAACAGAGTGGACCTTGAAATAATAGCAATAAACGGGTACTCCACAGAATTGGAGCCTCACCATCAGATGCAGTTTAGTGTCATACCCAGGACATACAAGGAGGAGGTGGTTAATGGGTTTTTTTTTCCATAATATAGATATCAGTTGAAGAGATAATCAACTTTTGTTAAGAATTAAGTACAAAAAATCTTCGAACTAGGCAACCTTTACTTTATAATTAGGAGCCATCATAGAACTTCAAACCAAACCCTTTAATCAATCCACAGAGATAGACTGTTCTCATTCCAATAGCCATAACTGGGTACAAGTCTTAAACTATGTAATAACATAGAATACTTAATATAGCTTAATACTTGTACCCGGTCATGGTTAATGGAATGAGAACAGTTTACCCCCATGGATTGAATAAAGGATTCAGTTTGAAGTTCCGTGAAGGTTCCCAAATTCGACGAGAAACACCTGAAGAAGGTTAAAGGGCACATCGGCCAAAATGTTGTGTATATAACAAAGTTGAGGATAGTCCAAATACAAAAAATCTATTACATCAAAATCATTTTTATATATAACACATGAAATTATGAATATTCTCATATTTATATCTTAAAATTTTTTTAAATAGACCAAAATACAAGGAATTTTAAAATAAAAGCCAAATTTTTATTAGAAATTTTTTTAATAAACCTAAAAATGTAAAGTCTGCTCACCCTTGTCAAAAAGACGTCACGTTTTGTCATTTTTCTTACAGCTGCCAATGTGTCTTGTACAATACCCATGACGGGTCTGTTAGCTTGTGGGGTCAAAATCATACGGGGGACAGAAGCCAGATTGAAAATTTCTGCCCTTGTCTCTAATGATTGAGGCAGATGGAGATTCATTTCATCTCCGTCAAAATCTGCATTGTAGGGGGTTGTTACACTGAAATGAAAGAAAAGATCACATTAAAAGATTTGCATTTTATGTTTATGTTGCTAATTTGAAAAGTGTAAACGGTAAGTTTCCATTTCGGAGGATTTTCACATTTCTTAAAAGTATTTGCTGTGTACGTCATTAAATGTTATTTGTTTTTTCCTTGTACAGTTTCACAGTGTTTATTAAATAAACTTGGTTGGTTGGGTGTTACGGCATGTCAACCCATTGGGTTATTTTATTTCTTTGTAAGGTACAGCTGCCACATGTTTTTTTATTATTATTATACTT
The DNA here is from genome assembly GCA_023376005.1 of Doryteuthis pealeii. Lineage (NCBI taxonomy): Eukaryota > Metazoa > Mollusca > Cephalopoda > Myopsida > Loliginidae > Doryteuthis > Doryteuthis pealeii. The sequence continues at coordinate 44,048,919 of CM042174.1, read as the reverse complement.
TTTTCATATTGAATGATTTTGCAATAGCTCTTAAGTAAACATACAAAATGTCGTAATAATTAAATTATCATACTGTGGTATATCCACAGGTCCTACTAGTTATAGATTCCTTGAAGGTTACCATCTAAAATAGATATCTAAAAAAAAAAAAAAAAAGGATACAATAACCAAAATATGGTGGATATAATAACAATCAAGATAAGGATAGTAATAAAATTATTTTACCTGAGGTTCAATCGGAAAGTGGACCAGGGTAACACCTTGACCCTGTGACACATCATACTCATTTTATGGAGTGTCGGTTGTCGGTTGAAAATAACGACGTCATTATCGTGCATGTGACGCTCCACTTTGTAGCCAATTTGAAGATGTAGATCACTGGCTTTGGGATGGTATCTCAAATCAATTCTCTCTCCGTTGTCACGAATGATATATTTTGCACCAGGATATTGGTTAGCGCCTCGGTGAACAAGTTCATGCATACTGGAATTAAGAAAAGTTTTTTAATTAATTAATTTAAAAAAAAATCAAGATGAAACTACATCACCGCCAACATCACAATTCTCTTAGTAATTTACGTTATATTTACAATAGTTATCAAATAATCATCAATCTTAATTAGCATCTTAATTATTAACAATGTCACCTGTTAAGGTCACCTGAGATAGATTTGCCTCAAAACAGCCCATATTATTAATGTTGAAAATGCTGTGATGTAAGTTATATCTTATTATAATGGAGATTGTGTGTATTTCTGTCTGTAACCGAAACTATTACTACTCAAGTCACAATTCCCTTAGTTATTGACATCACATTCTCCATGATTTTATTTTAATCTTTTTAATAATTAATAAAATTGTTTTACATTATTAATACTCTTAACCATATCTACATACAAATAACATGCAATTATATTTATATATACAACAAAATAGCGGTTTACAGTGTGAACGGGAAGGCTAATTTGCATATTGATATTAAAAAATCGAATTTAATAAATATGTGCTCAGTGTTATTGATTTCTAACTGTTTGGTTTTATTTTAATGAATATAAGCACAAATCTCTTAAATGAATCTTAAATGAAATCCATTAACAAGAAAAAATAACTAAGTTTATTCTTACTTCCTATTTTAACTAAATACTTACATTAGAAAAAATAGCAATGAAAGACGAGAGTGATGGAAGAGTAAGTTTCAGTTGTTCTATGTTTCAAATCTTTTGATCTGCATTCTTATTTAGTTTCATTAGCCTTTCTAATTTTATATAATATCTTATTACATTCAAACTTAAATACTTGCACCCGGAGGGTGCATATATTTGCTAGTATGTTTAAGAAATAAATGTTTACACAGTATATGGTGTGAATAATTTGCATAACGGTTTTAATAAAACTGTGTTTAATAATATTTATAAAATTTGTAATTCATATAGAAACCAATCAAAATATAACTAAAATAAGTAATCTTTTTAAATGCGTTTTCACTTAATTCCGTTAGTCTTTCTAATTTAATATATTTCATTACATTAAAATACTTGTACCCTACAGAGGGTGTATATATTTGCTAGTAATAATAATAATAATAATAATAATAATAATTATTATTATACCTGTCAATGTTGAATGGTGTGACAATTTCTGGGAAAGTTAAATTTTGCGCAATACTCCGGGGCACTCCGACCTGATCGATTCTCAAGTTAGGATCTGGAGTGATGACGGTACGTGCAGAGAAATCCACACGTTTTCCCATCAAGTTACCTCGGACACGACCTTCTTTCCCTTTTAATCTCTGTTTAATAGATTTGAGGGGACGCCCAGATTTTTGTACAGCCTGAAATGTGGAAAACACACAAAATGATTACATCATCAGGAAGTGATAAAAACAATAAAATATGATGGAAATTCAATTTCAAAAAATAAAAAAAATAAAAAGTGAATATATTGTTTTAAAGGAATTGTAAAAAGGTTTTACCCTGGGCAATCCTGGTAATTCATTGTCCACCAATGTTGCGACGTGATATTGCAACATTTTTGTATCTTCTGCAATGATATGTGCAGCAGCACCATTTTGTTCATTTCGACGCAACTGATTGTTAGCTTTGATTATATCAGCCAATTTATGAGTTAAATCATCCTAAAAATAAATAAAGCAATCAATAAATAAAATGAAAAAAATATTACAATTTCATTTGATTTCTTTTTTAAAGTGAAAAAAAATAAATAAATAAATAGAAATAATGAATCTTTTAAAAATAGATAAAATTATCTGAAAACTGATTAATTCATTTACAATGGTTTATAAAAATAAAAGGTTTAGGATAATATATAAAAGTAAATATCCTAGGTTTTAATCATTAATAGGTTTAGATCTAAAAGATAATCTTAGAGGTAAATTATTGTAGAAAAATTGCATTTATAGAGAAAATTTGTCCAGACATTGCATTCGTAGAGAAAGGCATCCAGACATATTTGTCGAGAATTTCACATTAGAATTTAACGTGTATATAAATAAAATTTAAAAAAAAAAAAAAAAAAAAAAAAAAAAGATCCGAAAACAAGTTGGGGGAAGAAAAAAAAGAGAGAGAAAGAAAACAAAGCAATATGGTCTGCTGTTGTCCACTAACCTGATTTCTGGCTGAGCCATACATAACAACAGCCGGTCTCATTGGCAAAGGTGGGACAGGTAACACTGTAACAATCATCCAATCTGGCCGTGAATATTTGGGATCCATACCCAATGTGATACATTCATCATCTGAAATTCTTTTGAAAATTTCCAAAACTCTTTCAGCAGTCAGAAGAATTTTCTTTTCTTGAGAATCTTCATTCACTTGTTTCCATTCTGCAACCAGTTCCAAACCATTTCGGCGGATTTTCGGTTGGAAACGTCCGCAACCACCATGGCCCTGAAAATTGAGGCATTACAAAATTTTTTTAAATTCAGAGAAATAAAATTCAAAAAGTTTTTAAAAATTAAATAGAATTTTTTTTAAATATCGCAATTTGAGTACAATGTTTTTAGGGTTAAAATGAAAATTCAACTGGGACAGCAGTTTCCTATTAGGAGTAAAATGGTTAAAAGAAATTCAAACGAGACAAAAAAAAAAAAAAAAAAAAGCTACTGTTCTGCTACTCACCTTTTTGGTCTGGTCGACTTCACCATTGTCATTTTTGACAACATCCATTTCGTCACCACCTTCGCAAATACGTTTGCTTTTACACAAGTCATAGACGTGAGCCAATCGTTTACGAGGGTAACCCTTTGATTTACTTACAATGTCTTTGATTTTGGGATTTTGCTACAAGAGAAAAAAATTTTTAATGTTAGAAAAACAAATCACAAATTTTATAAAATCATTGGATATTGAAATAATCCAAATACAAAATCAGAAAATTAATCATTGAAATAGAACAAATAAACATTAGTCAATGAATGATTTCTTGTAAGGTGCATTTTTAAAAACGTTAATGCAGTGTTTCTCAACCGGATTAACCCTGTTCCAACAGATAGTTAATAATAATAGCAGAGATGCTGATAGGTACACATCCTGTGTCTGACACACAAAAATCTAAAAGGACGCAGTAAAATCGCATCCATGTGTTTTTCTTTTTTTATTCCCTCACCATTTCAAGTTAACTGTAAATACATTTTAATAGTTTCTTAAAATGAATTACATAAGATAGGTTACAAGGTAGGAGTTAGACAGCTTTAGTTGGGACCCACAAATTTTCCCGGGGACTCATTCAAAGCAAATATGTGCATCCCAGGATGCACTAAATCAAAAAGCTATCAGCATCACTGTAATAGTATATAATAATTAATATGCAGGGGAAAATATTCTGCTGGTATGCACATCAAATAGTTTGAGAAGAACTGTTAGAGTGTTACACCAAAAATAAAAACAAGACTGGGCTCTCATTAATTTCACTCCAAAATATAACACTAGGGTTTATATTTGGGGGAATGTCTTATTCTTCATATATCAAAAAATGAAATTAAGTAGAAAATTTAAAAATTTCTAGATAAACAGAAATTACAAAAAAAAAAAAAAAAAACGATCTACATTTATTTACTATTAACATGTTCTTTTATTCAAAAATTAATTGACGACAATTCGTTCAAAAATAATCTTATCTCCTGGAATGCTATTAGTCTTAACTAGGGCTCATCTTAAGGGAAGGACAAAATATCTAGGTTTTATTTTACATATAGGCCTTATTTTCCGGAAAATATAGTACCCACAATTAATTAACTAACTATTGAAAAGTCAACCATATGAAACTTAATGAAAGGTGAAAGAATGTTTATAAATTGCCTTTTTTACGATTTAAACAAAATATACTTACTATATCTACAAGCAATTTTGAACAAAAGAAACAAACGCATCGAATAATTTTAATGGTCTTCACTAAAAATCCAATGTGATAAACTGGTTTGGCCAGTTCAATGTGTCCGAAATGTCCGGGGCATTCTGTCATGTTACCAGCGCAAGTCTGGCATCGAGACATTCTATCTGTGGTTCCTTGTCGGGGATCCATCAGACCTCCAAGTTTTGGGCGGCCAGCTTCCATGGTTTCTGGATACTTGATGCCACCCTCTGTCACCGACATACGTCGCTAGAAAAAAAAAAAAAAAAAATCAAATAAAAAATTTTCTTTAAAAATGGAAAAAAAAAAAAAAAAATTGACAAAAATTCAAAAGCAATAGTTGTACTTCTCCATCAGATAAATTATGTTGTTAAAAAAGGCATGAATCCAACTATCCCTGTGTTGTAGTTCATTACTAATCAATTCAATCAGTCTTGTTACACCATGAAAATAGTGGGTGAGTAAACCACTCTCCCATGATTATCTGCAAAGTTCTTCATTACTACTTGCCATACCAAAAAGAGGAGATGGGCACTTGCCATACCAAAAAGAGGAGATGGGCACTGCCCATTCCAATGCAAACAATGTCACCAGAGAAATGGTACCACAATCATCTCTATGGTCATCAAGTGCAAAACAATTTCAAAATATTTATCTGGTTAAATGTTGTTTATTATTTATTTTCTTTAAAAATGGAAAGAAAAAAAATTGACAAAAAAATCAACAGCAATAGTTGTACTTTTCCATCAGATCAAGTTATGTTGTTTAAAAAAGGCATGAATCCAACTTTTCTTTTAAGACTTATGTTATGGCATCCACAATCAGGAAAACTGAATTTAAACCAGTTGTATCTTGTATTGAATCCTGCTCGTTATGGAGGAGTTGGATAAATATGCACATGATGATGCTTTTGATAAATATATTATTTGAAAATCTTTGTCTCTTTTGGAATTAACTTTAGTTAAACAAAGAAATGATGAAAAGGGGGAGGGGTATCTGATGGGCTTATCTAACAAGAGCACATTTAAATGTGACATCAGCTAAACTTCTCTTGGAACCTTCAAATCAAACAAGTACCAAGTAATAACTGTAGATAATATCATTAAAATTGAATTTTATGCATAAATAACATTAGATTACACAAATTCACAAAGTAGCCTAAACCTAACTTCTCAAAGGTTTCAGGCATTTCCGTAAAAATGTAATGCTTTTTGTACATACATAATCTTCTTGCGCGCTGTTGTGCAATAGTACCCAGAAATTTACTCGATCATTTTCAGGAGATAAAAATCAGTAATTATTTTAAATTTTATAATATTCTCAAAACAATAGCATTCAATCAACCATTTTGATTTCAGCATTAAAATAAAAAAAACTACAATAAAATAATGAATGAATGACCCCTTAATATTTTGCAGGATATCAGGAATAGACACGTGGGTTTGATAAAGGGGGAATATTTGTACAAAAATTTAAAAATCTTTTAAAAAAATCAAATTAAACTAAAAGATTCAAATTATCAAATTTTAGTCGAATAAAAAAAAAACAATGTAAACATAAGAAAATACACTCAGGCGAGAGGCGATCCATAAAAAAAAATAAAAAAAAAAAAAAGGCCAATTTATCTAAGAAAAATATTATTTCGTTAAAAAATAAATAAATTTATTGCATTTAATTTTTTTTCTAACTAAAAAACTAAAAAACAATTAAAAAAAAAAAAAAAAAACAAAGAGGGATAAAATAAATTGAAAATAATCAAATAAATAAAAAGGCGATTTATCTAAGAAAAATATTATTTCGTTAAAAGGTAAATAAATTATTGCATTTAATTTTTTTTTCTAATTATAAAACTAAAAAAACAAAAAAAAAAACAGATGGATATTTTTTTTTTAACGAAAAATTCAAACTGTATCACACACCCTCTCACTAATATATAAAAATTTATTTTAAATATCCTTTATTGTTCCAATTATTTTTTAAATTTTATTACTTTATTTAAATTTAATATTAAAAATCATTTTACATATTTTTTATATTAGTCTCTCTCGAAACGAAGAGTAATATAGGTACCAACATTTTTGACGCCATGGAAATATTTTACAAAATCAAATCAATCCCCCTGATTGAAAAAAAAAAATTCAGGGAATCATCCGATTTTAATGAAATGTTCATTGTTGATTTATTAATGAATGAATTTTATAATGCATCAGTTATTTTATTAAAAAACTTTGATTTTATTTTTCAGATCACATAATTCTGACCCCTCCCCTTATTTTTGATGATCTATTATTGGGCTGGTAAGTGGTTATTCGCTGAAAACTTTTGCACAATTATTGTTTTTAGATAAGATTTTTAAATTCATTTTTGTCGATTTTTTAAAAATCATTTCTCTTATTTTATCAGACTATATCTAAAAATAACTTAATACATCTGTTTTAGTTTGTTTTTTTGTTGTTTTTTTTCTTCTTTTAATTCAACTAAGTAAGAATAGCTACCGTTTTTATTTATTTTTTAACTTTGCAAAAAACAAACAAAAAATGGAAAAACCAGGATACAAAAAAATGTTTCATAAAATTTGACAATTCTTAAAACAATCAGGAGGATATAAAATAATTTCATGATAAAATTTGACACAATTTTTATCAACCATGTCAACGTTTTTGTTTTAGGAATTGGACAACAAAAAAAATCTAAAATAAATACAATTATCAATAAAAAAAAAAAAGTTTAAAAAAAATCAAATAAGATAAGTAAAATAAATGGGTCAGAATTTATTTATAAATTGATGAAAATTGCAAATTAATCAGAAAATAATGTTGTTGTTCAGATTAGATAAGAAATGGAATAAAATCATAATTCTTTTATTTGACAGCCGAATTAATCCACTAATATAATAATAATAACAATAAATATATATATATATATATATATATATATATATATATATATATTAGGGACTGGCAAACGGAGCCTAAAATGCGTTTTTGACAAATGACTTTAGCCCCCCTACAGAAAATAATTTACCAAAAATCAGGAATTATCGGATTTTAATGAAATTTTCAGTGTTTATTTATCAATAAATGATCATTATAATGCATTATTTATTTTATTTCAAAACTCATTTTTTTTCAGGTCGCTTAATTTTGACCCCCCTTATGCTGGGGTCGTAAAATGTTTTTCAAGTTGGTCATATATTGTACTAATTACAGTATAAATAAAGATATAAAAGACCGAACTTATGAATAGAAACAAAAAAAAAAAAAAACAATTTTACGGTGGCTTTTCTATGAGAAAATAAGTACCGAAAATCGAACAATAAAATGTAAAAAAATAATAAATAATTTATTTTTTGGAGATTTCTTTTTTACTCATTTCGATAATTATTTAATTGGCTATTATTTTATAAAAGAAAAAATTATTCATCGATGTTTTTTTCTGCTTAAAAAGGGGAGGAGGTACATTTTCAATCGAGTTTTTCTTCAAAACGTATACTTTTTTCGAAAAAATAAGGTTTGCATTAAGTAGATATTTATTTTTAGAATCTAAAAATATAACATTTTAAACTTAAAATCCGAAAATTTTTATTTTAAATGAATTTTATATATTAATTTTTCATAGCAAAAATACTAAATTAAAGTTTTGAAATAAAATAACTGATGCATTATAAAATTCATTAATTGTTAAATCAATACTGAAAATTTCATTGAAATCGGATAATTACCTGATTTTTGGTAAATTTTTTTCCCATCCCAAATGTTACGTTAAAATTGTAAACAAGCGCCTAAAACCATTGAAAAACAGCCAAAATGGCGGATCGCATCGAAATTGACCAAAACAAAGTTTTATATCTTTTAAAAATAAACTGCATATGTAATGATATTTTTCTTTTTTTAATGATGGTTATTATGTTACTACTTATCGATTTAGACAAAGTTTAACCTTAAATAATAGATTTAATTATTCTTAATTCACTTTTAAAACTCGTAGTATCCGATTTTTTTTGCCAGTCCCTAATTTATATATATATAATATATATATATATATATATATATATATATATATATATATATAATAGACACACGTGTATATAAATATATATGTACATATATACACGTGTATATATATATTATACACATATGCATATAACAAATTGAATAAGAAATATAATAAAATCATAATTTTTATATTTGACAGCCGATTTAATTCACAATATATATATATATATATATATTATACACACACACGCGCATATATATGCACACATATTATACACACACGTGTCTCTCTCTCTCTCTCTATATATATATATATATATATAATCCACACACACACATATAACAAAGTTAAATAGAATGCCTAATCAAGCCATCATATTATTATTATTCCTAATTAGTTTTATATTAAAATTATAAATTTATAATAAATTTATTCATGTTAAAATTATTTTATTACTAATTATTGGCAACCTTCCGTCTATTTAAGATATTAAAATTAAGTTAAATCATACCTAATCATTTAAAAAAATAAAAATAAAAATACGTACTCCATTCCCTTCAATATATAATTTTTATTAAAACTAAGCTAAAAAATATATACATATATTTGCTATTTCAAAAATATATATATTTATCAATAAAAAGAAAAAATAAGTTTAATTTTTTTTTTCATTACCCTCAAATAAATAAATAAAATAAATAACAAAAGAACTTGCACAAGAAAATAAACTATTGCCTTTTTTTTTTATCAACCAAGACACTCATGGCTGAAGAAGAAGAAAGAACCATCTCAATCTAACTTTATACATCGATCAAGTTTTGAATATAATCGATCATGGAGATATATATATCAACCTTCTTTTAAATATCTTAAGGACACTTACAGTTTCATCTGGACTCAAAATTCCAAACTGAATCCTTTTACACTCCCGTAAAGGAGCATTGGAATCACCTACGTACGCCATGTTTTTATAATGGCGAGTCCCGCTTCCGAGAAATTTATTCTGTTCTTATCTTCCTCGTTGCAACGGGATTTCTGCCGAACTCTCGGCCGACGCGCTCTAATTTATACTTTTTACAGATACGGGGTCTTCCCTTTCTAAAACAAGGACTGTAATTTTTTTCTTAGCAAAAATTAAGCAATTGTTTTGCAAAAAAATATTTTTATATAAAATATATAAATAATATAAACATTTTCGTGTTGATTATTTATTTCTAAGTTTTATTTTTAAATTTTTTCTTGGATATATTCAAACCGGAAATGTGTGCTGAATGACGATGAGGGTTGATGACGGAATATAATTTTCTCATACTGAAAGAAATTTTTGATGTTTTCTTATGTAAAAAAAAGTTCGATTTTTACTAAAAATGAATCTAAAATTGATATTTTTGTTACGATATTTACTTGATTTTCTTTGATATTTTATGACTAAATTAAAAAAATATCAAAGATTTTTTCTGAAAGAATATCAAGCGATCTTAAATAAAAATATTTATATTATGTATGATTGTTTGAACTAAAAAAAAGAAAAATACTTTAATGGCGCATATAGTCGTCCATATAAAAACAATTTTAAAGAATTGACGATAATATAATATTAAACAGATCTACAAGAATTTAATCTTATTTTTTTCTTTTGTTATTTGGCACCAATCAAAATGGTAAAGTAATCTCGATTTTTAATTTAAGACTTAAAATAGTTTTCTTGCAAAACATAAGTAAATAAATAAAAACCTTGGATTTAGAATATGTTGATAAAAAATCGTAGATCGTCTTATTTTTAAAAAAAATTTTTTTATTATCTCTAAACATCTAAATAGGATCGTTAATTCTAGTTTTTTGCTTACTTTAACGAAAATAACACTAGTTAAGGTGATTTATATTAATATAAATAAATTACTCATAGCTCCATTATCTTGATAATAAAACGAATCTAGAAATAAATAAATAAAAATTTTAATTCAGTAACCCACAATTTTATTTTTATAAATGAATAAAAACAAAACAACTCTTTTTTCTGGTTTTCTATATGAGACCCCTTAAAAGTACACGTGGGTTAATACAAAAATGTTCCAGTCCCCTTTTGGGCTTTAAATTTCTTTAGTTATAATTAAATGGGGAGGTTGTGTCTGGAAAAGGGGACGGTCTCTGGAATTACAAATTTGCTTTCTTTCTTTTATTTAAAAAAATTTTTTTTCACTTCCTACCAAAACATTTCATGAAAAAGTGAAAGTAAAAAACTTTTAATAAAGTTTCACTTTTTTAAGATTTTTTTAAATCATAATAAAATTTAATGCTCATTGCTTTATTTGTTTCGACACAAACAAACGGACACACATAATTTAATTATTAGGTGATTCCTTCAGGTATGAGGATCAATTGCCTATATATCAATTAGTTCATATCTCTCTCTCTGTCTGTCTGTCTCTCTCTCTCTCTCTCTCACACACACACATACACTCTCTCACACAAACACACATACATATACTCTCTCTTTTTCACACATACAATCTCTCTCTCTCTCTCTCTCTCTATATATATATATATATATATATATATATATATATATATATATATATATATTCAGATTCACACAACCATTATACACTTAACATCTTTCATTTTGTCCCTCACATAGACATTACTTAACAGTGTCCTGAAGATGGTACAAAATACCGAAATGCTTAAGTATTGACACTAAAAATTGTTTCCCCTGATCATAACATCATGTGTTTGTTATATTTTTGAAATATTTTTTCTCATATATATATATATCACGCACTCATAAACACATACACACTCTCTCTCTCTCTCTCTCTCTCTCTCACATACTCTCTCTCTCTCTTTCTCCCACAAACACATACACACACATTCTCTCTCTCACAAACACACACACTCTCTCTCTCTCTCTCTCTCTCTCTCTCTATATATATATATATATATATATATATATATTTATTTATTTTACAATGTTTTCATAGATCAATGTTCATTATCAGCTGATAATGAACATTGATCTATGAAAACATTGTAAAATAAATAAATATTAGCTCTTACAAACTGTGATTGAGCACTGTATTTTCTTTGTTTCATCGCAAAAAAAATTTTGTTTTTACATATACCTATATATATATATATATATATATATATATATATATATATAAGTAAAGTAAAAGTAAAGTCGATGGGGCGGCCTAAAGTCGGTATCAGCCAGTCCGCGAGGGAGTCTATCCCCTTTTCAATAGCGCTAGACCAAGGAGATTGTTTTAGCATCTGAGGTGGAGCGCCACACCTACCATCAGCTCCTTACTTTACCGCTCAGATCCCTGTGCTACTCATACGCTGACTTGGCGAGGACCGGTATCGAACTAGGAACCTTGTGGTTTCTAGCCAAACGCTCTACCGACTGAGCTAATAAAAACACACAATGCAGTAAAATGATATTATATATATATATATATATATACAATGCAGTAAAATGATATATATATATATATATATATTATATATATATATATAATAATAATAATAATAATAATAATGAAATTTATTGTGTACAGTGCTCAGGAGCACCACAACTCATCAAAGTCTCATGTCAAGTACACAGAATAATGTATTAGTGTCAGGAACATGAACAGTTTACAGTAATAATATGCATGTATGTGTTCGCGTGTGTACTTATGTGTGTGGAGAGGGGTATCAGGTACAGTGTTGGCGGACTATATATATATATATCACACCCACAAATACATACACACTCTCTCTCTCTTCTCTCTTTCTCTCTTCTCTCTCTCTCTCTCTCTCTCTCTCTCACATACACACACATTATTTCTCTCTCTCATTCACACACATACGCACACACACATACACACATACATACATACATACAGTTTCACTATTTACTAACTACAAATGTTATCACATAATAATAAACCTGTTTCCCACTTGATCGTTACTGATTTTTTCTTGAATTCTAAAAATAAACTCTGTGTGTGTGTGTGTGTGTGTGTGTGTGTGTGTGTGTGTTGATACCAGGGCCAGTGCTAGGCTCTCAACACACCCCATGCCAAATCTATAATATGGTGGCCTCTACTCCACTACATGTCAATTTTCATAAAGTCATATTCACAGAAAATATAAGAAATCCTCTTCTCCAAGGCAACCATAACAGTCTCCCCAATCCTGGTCGTTGAGTTCTGCGGTAGTACGTGCCAGCCCTGATTGCTACTGTACACTAGGTTTCATAGTACATTTTTACTGCACAGTAGGTTTTTTTGGTTTGTAAAAATGTTCAATGTATATTTTTACTGTACACTAGGTTTATGCCGCCCTGTTGGCTGAGGTGTAAGAGCAGTCTCCCTTGTCTGAGGAAGATCTCCTGCGTCAAGAGCCCCTTTTTGGTCACGTGACGCAGGAACTGAGGAAGATAACCCTCTTTGGCCGAAGCTTCTGGACAAGTGCGGACATGCTGGTCACCTCTCACCAGCACACATATGGTGCATACCAGACAGTACAGACCCTACATACAGTGAGTGGTAATTGCATTTCACTTAGCGCTAATACCCTTGGGAAAGGTATGAATCATGCTCTCCCTCCAGCTATGGATAAATAGTAGGGCAGACTGGGCTCTTTAACCTTGGTTAGGCAACCAGTCTAGGAGAAGGAAAACTCTGAATTCAAACCTGTTAAACTCTGCTTAATAAATTGACCTTGTGTCACATCCTGCCCGTGCGGAGGGGTTGGTAAATATATATATATACAGTGAGTGGTTTCCCCCTATTTTGCCTCTATTACACTTCTATGTATGTTTGGACACTTGTGACATTATATAGCCTGGGGAATTTCGTTCCCCTAAATATGTTATAATAAAAATTGTATATGTAACTAACGCGTTTGTTGTTTTCCTAACTGAAGTATTCCGCATTGGGTACTTATCCTTTAAGTAACCTAATGCTTTATAAGAACCAGAGTTAACACTCTGTGAAACTTATAGGGGCATTAGAATGCACCTCTGCAGAGGGGTAAGACTCCCCCAATGGGGCCACCTGTTGGCCATGAGTGACGACTCATGATGTTTAAGGATAGAACCCAGGTGGTTGAGCAGTACATGACTTGCAATACTCCACTTTGGCCCTTTCTTGGGCTAGACGGGCGGTTGGAGAGGCCCCCCTCCGATCAATCAGCCGGTCACGTCAAGCCCTAGCACCTATATGATTTTCCCAACCCTATTGCCCTTATGGCAAGCCCCAACCCCTTTTTATCATATGGGTGCTAGAAGGCGGTGACTGAGTGTCTTCATGTCCTGGGAATGATGTTAAACTCTATCTGATGGTGAGGTTCCAGTTCTGGAGGCTTGGGGAATGTGGAGCACCCATTCATCACCATTGCTCCCTGGTCCACTCTGATCCGGAGTGGTAGTACCTGTTAGGGTCCCATCCAAGGGTTAAATAGAAAATGTATTTATAAAAAAACTTGAGTATCCATTAAGAATGACTTTAGTGGTAGTATCTGTTAGGGTCCCATCTATGGGTTAAATAGAAAAATGTATTTATAAAAAAAGTATCCATTAAGAATGACTTTATTTCAAAACTTTATTGGCATTAAATAACCCACTGAGGTTAATATGCTGTAAAACAAACCAAAACAAACCAAACTAGGTTTATGGGATAGCAAGAGGTTATGTTTTTCTAAGGTTTAATGGTAGTTGTATAGTCTTGGTGAGTGTTCTTAGGGTTTTGCTTTTAACCCCCGTCTCATTTGGTGGTAGTGCTGAAAAGGAAGGAATTCAAGGAAAGAAAAAGAAAGAGACAAAGACAGAAGGTGGCTTTATGATTTCGGCTTTTATTCACCGGTCATAGTTGCCTGTGACAAGGGAATATCTCCCTGGCCACTAGTAGCAACCAGACACAGTTAAGTTCATAACTAGAATGGTAGAGAGATTATCTTTGGGATCAGAAGTGGGTCCTTTTTCTTGCGCATGTGTGGAGGGTTTTTCCAGTGAAGGTTCATGGGAGTTTGTTGTTTTTTTATTTTATTTTCTATTTCTATTCGATATATATATATATATATATATATATATATATATATATTTCTTCAATCTGAGACTGGTCATTGGTCACCTGAAATTTTGATACTGTTAGTAAGTTAAAATTAAAGCTTGCATTTTTTTCCCGTTTAGTCACAAATCACAACAGTTTTGTTTTTTTTAATTTCATAAATTTTTATTAATTTGAGATTTAAAAAAAACAAAGAAAAACTTAGCCAATTCATAATGAAAAACATTCTTTGCTTAATTACAAAATATCGTCAGACTAAAAAAGAACAAAATAAAAAAAAAATAGACTAAAAAACACACACACACACAGAGACTAAAAAAAAAAAACAAAAAAAAAACAAACAGAATTATTTAGATAAAAATCTTTCTTGTCCAATTATTCAGTTTTAGTCATTCAGTTATTTTTGCATTAATTAACAAAAATTCTAGTCACTTGCAGTGAGTGGGAGGGGGGAGTTTAATCTGAATTTTTTTTTCTTTTATTAACCACATCCTTAAAAGATTATTGATAATCCCTCATGTATGCAAATGAGATACGTATAAAAGAACAACAGAAGATTAGCTCAATGTGATGTGAGTTGATCTCCAACCACGAATGTTGTTTCATATTCTTGGATGTAAACACACGTGCTACACTCTTCAGAAGATAAGTAATCTTTACCAATCCTCTTTTACGCTCAGAGACTTTTTACCTTGCCGGCCGGAAGCCGTTTTTGTTATTTGTATTTATTGTAATAATAAACTATTATTACAACCACTCGCAATCTTCTCGTTAATGTATTTCTAATACATAACAAGTTTAATCCCCAAAGGTTTTATAGGCTTGGAAAAGAGTTCAAAGTACATTTTTACTGTACTCTAGGTTCCATAGGTTTTGTATAAAAGTTCAAAGTACATTCTAAGTGAATTTAAAGGTTTGCCTAGGTAGCCTAATCATCTCATACTGTTACATAATTATTAGATACCTAATATTTATGTGCAATAGTGTAGAAATCAAAATGGCCATTATAAGCTGCAGCCCATGGCCTTGAAGGATTTGAATGACAAGGCTTGACCTGTCCTGATCCTTCCTTCCGGTGGATACCGTGAGAACCGGTAGAGTGGACCCTCTCTTCCGGTTTAGATAGTAAGTAAGTTTCAGTCAGTTAGAGACTAGCAGCCGAGCTTGATGGAAGGGTAAGTCACATTATACGCGCGGTCCCTCATCTGCGCAGATTGTCTGGCTGGGGATTTAAAAATAAAGTAAGATCAAAGCAAATCAGAGTCTTGTGTTATTACCTAAAAAACTAACAATGACACAGGGCTTCTGATAAAGAGAAATCCCCAATAGAAGACCAGACCCGAAGTCCCTAAGAAAGTCCAGACCTTAGAAGATTCCAGACCAAGATCAATACCAGCCCTGAAGGTGAGAATTTTGTTATTTTCCTGTCTTTAGCCAACTTTTTTTTTTTTTAAAGATACTAGCAAATATATGCACCCTCCGGGTGCAACTATTTAAGTTTAAATGTAATAAAATATCGTATTAAATTAGAAAGGTTAATAAAACTAAATAAGAATTCAGATAAAAAGATTTGAAACGGAGGGGGTATAATCGGAAAATAGAACAACTGAAACTTACTCTTTCATCACTTCCGTTTTTCAATGCTAAATTTTCCTAATTTAAACTGTTTAGTTAAAATAGGAAGTAAAGAATAAAATTACAGTTATTTCTTCTTGTTAATGAATTTCTTTTAGGATTTATTGAAGAGATTTTTACTCATATTCATTAAGATAAAACCAAACAATTAGAAATCAATAATACCAAGCACATTTTTATTAAAATCTGTTTTTTTAATATCAATAATCAAATTAGCTTTACGTTTACACTGAAAACTGGTATTTTGTTGTATATATAAATACAATTGCATGTTATTAGTATTTAGGTAAGGCCAACAGTATTAATAATGTCAAACAGTTTTATTATTAATTGAGGTTTAAATAGAAATAGAATCATGGAGAATGTGTCGTTAATAACTAAGGAAATTGTGACTTGAGTAGTAATATAGTTTCGGTTACAGACAGAAAAACACACAATCTCCATTATAATAAGATTTGTCATATTCTTTCTCTGTTTACAATTGTAACACCACCTTTTACAAATATTTTCTTGCCACTCAATCAACTTTCCTGGCTGGTCAATCTACCTTTCTAACTTTTTCATTTTTTTTTTCAAATTTGTTTTTCATGACATTTTTAAAACCAGTTTGTTTTTTCTTGTTCATATTTTTTCTATTATGTTCAACTAGAAGCAACTACTCAGCATCATCTGGGTAGAGAGAGGGTGCAACCCCCCAAAAAAAATGTTATACTGATTTGTTTACTTTTTAAGATCTACAAATGCTGGACATTTTTAAGTAGAATTTCAATATTATATTTCATTTTTTTTCAAACTCAATTTTTTTTAAGCACTTTTTTTAAAACTCATGTTTTTTTTTTTTATTTAACCCATATACGGATTGTTGTCTTTTTTGGTTTGGTTTGGTTAACGGCATATCAACACCAGTGGGTCATTTAATACCGACAAAGTTTTTAATTCTTAATGGATACTCATTTTTTTTATAAACACATTTTTCTATTCAACCCATAGATGGGACCCTAACAGGTACTACCACTCCGGGTCAGAGTGGACCTGGGAGTAATGGTGATGAAGGTGTACTCCACATCCCACAGAGCTCCAGAATTTGAACCTCACCATCAGATAGAGTTTAACATCATACCCTGAACCTGAAGACCCTCACAACCACTGCCTTCTAGCACATATATGATAAAAAGGGTTGGGGGTTTGCCATGAGGGTGATAGGGTTGGGACAATCATATAGGTGCTAGGGCTTGACATGACCAGTCGATTGATTGGAGGGGGCCTCTCTGACCGTCCTTCTAGCCTAAGTAAGGACCAAAGTGGATTATTAATTTTTGATACAGTTTTTATATTCAAAGACAATTAGGAAAAAAATTTGTGGCGAGAGAAACCACGCATGTAGTGGTTCAAAGCGTGCACGACTGTGTTTGGCATGCAGAATGAGATCAGGGGCGAGTGGGGAGATTGAACTCACATCCTCCTGTTCGTGAGTCGTGGCCTGACGCATGTGAATTACAAAACTGTGCAGAGTAACCCGGATGTAAAGTCTTGTCATGAGGATTGACGCGTGCTGATGAATGTCGAACGTGCTACACGGGCAAGTCAGAGTAAGGAGCCCGGATGAACACTGTAATTGTGTATTTAAGGACCTGCCCTCCCAGACCGGCAAGAAAGCCTGCAGTAGCATTTTGGCTGTTGCGACGAGTGGAAGAGAAAAAAAAAAAGAAGATATTTGGATAGTGTTGGTGAGAAGAGTGCAGCATTGCTGGGAGAGATTGTTCCAGATTTGTTCATTCTTATTAGAAAATTTTTTTTTTTTAAAAGTCCTCATGTTTGATAAATTTTTTATTGGAAAATAATTTGCAATGCATTTCTACAGTAAAACACTGGTAATGTATTTCTATAGTAAACCATTAGAATTTATAGTAAAAAAATCAGATTTCCATCCAAAAAAATGACATTTTTAACACAATAATGTAGAATTTGGACAGAGACCCTCACAAAGGATAGGGGACTAATTAGTATAATCATATTTATTTAAATAAACATATTTGCATTTCTCTTCTGATTAAATAAAACTATTTTAATACAAAAACGTGTCTTTCTTTTAAAGTTTTATAATTAAAACAAAAACAAACAAAAAACAACAATAACAATATTAGTTTAAAATTAAAAAGTATTTATTTAAAAAAAAAGATTTTGCTAGGGTTAGGGATGAGGTTAGCAATTATGAACTTACATCCTTTATAATATACTTTTTTATACCTTTAACTATTCCTGTGTTAAATTTGTCTTTCGTTTAAAGTTTTATAATTAAAAAAGAATTGCTATTGAATTAATAACAACATGAAATGAGTAAAAAAAACAAACAAAAGAACGTGTCTTTAATATAAAAATGTGTCTTTCGTTTATAGTTTTATAATAAAAAAAAAAGATGCTACTGAAGTTACAACTTTAACATGAAATAACTAAAAAAAGTGCATCTAAAAATCGTCTGTTAACAAACAACCAGAATTTGATGATGTCCTTTTGAATCTATTTGGATTCATACCTTTTCCAAGAGTATTAGCGCTATGTAATACGCAAACTGCCTCGTCCAGGATTTGAACTTGTCTCGCCATGTTCCTTAAACCTTGGGTTGAAGTCATTTAAAGAAAGCAAGTGAGAAAGTTTGGAGATCAAAAGAACAAATAGAAAGTAAAGGCAAGTTAAGGTTGGTTGGTTGGGTTTTATGGCATGTAAACTCCTTGGGTTATTTTATGCTGAATAATTCTATTGGTAATTAGGTATTCAAAAAGAACGTGTTTTTAATATAAAAACGTGTCTTTCGTTTATAGTTTTATAATTAAAAAAAAAAATTCCTACTGAAGTAACAACTTCAACATGAAATAACTAAAAAAAGTGCATCTAAAAATCGTCTGTTAACAAACAACCAGAATTTGATGATGTCCTTTTGAATCTAGGTCTCACCTAGGGTGCTTATTAGTTACTTGGTCCAATTTTTCAATACCTTTCACAATTTTGTCAATAAATCTGGTGGCATTTATGTAGGTTTGGTTTGGTTGGGTTTTATGGCATGTCAACCCCTTGGGTTATTTTATGCTGAATACTTCTATTGGTAATTAGGTATTCAAAAATGTATAGGGGTTTATTTGCTGTAATCAAGTTTTTTGTTGAGAATTTTAACATCAAGAGAGTGAGTGGGTGATTTTTGTAGGTCTATGAACTTACATCCTTGATAAGAGGCTGGTTCTTTTCAAAAAGTTTAATATCCTCTTGGGATCTATTTGTCCATGCTGTCAACATTGTAGAACTTTCTTTGAGTGTGGGAGAGGTGTGTGCATTCAATCAGAATATGTTTTATAGTGTATCGGTTTCCACATGAACATTTAGGTGGAGGTTCTTTTTAAAAATGAAGGAGTGGGTTAATCTAGTGTGGCCAATGCATAGCCGGGTGATAGTGGTTTCTTCTCTTCTGGTATTACTAGGATCAGGTGTCCTTTCTTTTAAGTTAGGCTGTAATTTGTAGAGTTTGTTGTGGGGATTTTCATCCCATAATTTCTGCCATTGATTGTCATTATTTGCTTGATTTTTGGTTTAAGATCACTGTATGGTATTTCAGAATCAGAAAAAAGTTTTTAGAGTATTTAAGCATATATTATTGAAAACAATCTAGCTGTGCATTACACAGACAGAAACATAGCTGTATAAAAGCAATTTGGCAGTACAAATTTAGTTTAGGGTAGGTAAAGGTTCTGAGCGTAAGCTGGGTTAGTGAGCATCATAGAGAAGATTAGCCTAGGCCTATGGGAGGTCTCAAACTTCACCTATGATGTATAAGACGCAGGGCAACTTTTTGAGCCAAAATTTTGGAAAAAAAAGTGTGTACTATATGCCGTAAAATACGGTAATTGAAATAATAAATAAAAAAATACCTAAAACAGAGCCCAATGTTACAGTGGCCTGAATGTTATGTTTATACACAATAAAGACGAGGACAACAGTCTGAAATATCATAATTAAACAGATTTGTGTTATACTAAAATTGTAAGTTGGTACAACCGTAAATCAAGGTGCCATAGTATTTTTCTTTGAGTCTATTGAAATGGAAATTTTTTTTAATAACTATTTTTTTTTACCTGTCTTTAAATTCGGAAATCAAATACTGTGTTTCCCCAAAAATAAAACAGGGCTTATATTAATTTTCACTCAAAGATATAACTTGGCTTATTTTTGGGGGGATATCTTATTCTTCATATATCGAAAAATGATATTACGAAGTAGAAAATTACATTATATATATATATATATATATATATATATATGGACCAAGTAACCAATAGGCACCCTAGCTGGGATCAGTTTTGAAAGTAACTGAATTTTGCATTTCACTGGTTGTTAGTAAACAAAATCAACAAGACGATACAAACCAAAGATACATTTTTATACTAAAAAAAAATAACAATATTAGCTTATCTTTAGAGAAAAATTAATTTTTTCACATAATTTTTTTAAACTAAAATCATAAACTATTTTAGTATAAAAATGTATCTTTGGTTTGTATCGTCTGTTGATTTTGTTTACTAATAACCGGTGAAAAGCAAAATTCAGTTCATTTCAAAACTGATCTCGGCTAGGGTGCCTATTGGTTACTTGGTCTATATATATATATATATATTATATATATATATAAATAAATTTTCATTCAGAAATATAACACCCAGGCCAGGCTTATTTTTTTGGGACATCTTATTTTTCATATATCAAAAAACAACATTACGAAGTAGAAAATTACATTATATATATATATATATATATATATATATATATATATATATATATATAAGTGTATTTTGGCAGCATTTTTTTCTTTTATACAAGTTTTGTTGAACTGTACAGACAATTCCTGTTGGACAAGTCTTTGGTTGATCCGTTCCAATTTTCGGGCCATCCTTCTGGTGTCGGGGTGTGACTGGTATAACATGGTTATTACCTCCCACTTCTAATTCCTTGCTACTACTCGTTCTCGTTAAAAACGAGGCACAAAATCATACCATTGTTTCCTACCTGAGGATGGCAAATTGTATTGCCGAAAGCGCTCGTTTCGAAACATTTGGGGGACTGTTATACCAGTTACACCCCGACACCAGAAGGATGGCCTGAAATTGGAACGGATCAATCAAAGACTTGTCCAACAGGAATTGTCTGTACAGTTCAACAAAACTTGTATGTATGTGTATATATATATATATATACACACTCACACACACACACACACACACACACACACACACACAGGTTTCCCCAAAAATAAGACCAGGCTTATATCAATTTTCAATCAGAAATATAACACTCGGGCTTATTTTTGGGGGGACATCTTATTTTTCATATATCGAAAAATGCCATTACAAAGTAAAAAATTACATTATTTATACACACATATATATATATATATATATATATATATATATACATACTGTGTTTCCCCGAAAATAAGACAGGGCTTATATTAATTTTCACTCCGAGCTATAACACTAGGGCTTATTTTCAGGGGAAATCGTATCCTTCATATATCGAAAAATGAAATTAAGAAGTAGAAAATAACGAAATTTCTAAATAATCAGAAATTATGAAAAAAGATCTACACGCATCTTCCATTAACATGACCTTTATTCAAAAATTGATTAACGAAAATTCATTCAAAAATAATGATATCATCCTCCTCGGTCTGCCACTCTCAAATAGGACTTATTTTAAGGGGTGGGCTTATATTAAAATAATCTTGAAAAATCACACTAAGTCTTATTTTTGCAGAAACATGGTACTAAAAAAAAAATTAATTAAAAAATAATCATATCATCCTCCTCTGTCTGCCGCTCTCAACTAGGGCTTATTTTAAGGGGTGGGCTTATATTAACAACATTACGGAATATTTTTTTTGCTTCGATAGATATACTTGAATGATACTTACTCACTTGAACCAGACAAACCCAACCTCCAAAGTCACCACTAAGATATATATATATATTTACCAACTCTTCCGCACGAGCAGGATGTGACACAAGGTCAATTTCTTAAGCGGAGTTTAACAGGTTTGAATTCAGAGTTTTCCTTCTCCTAGACTGGTTACTTAGTCATGGTTAAAGAGTCCAGTCTGCCCTGCTATTTACACATAGCTGGAGGAAGAATTGGATTCATACCTTTCCTAAGGGTATTAGTGCCATGTGAAATTCCAACAGCTAAGATATATATATGCTCCCGTAACCCGGTAGAGCTCTTTAGGAGTGACTTTAATAAACTTTCACCGCCAGCATAATGCAATGATCATCTGTTTACAGAATTGATCTCTCTGGTGATTGTAAAGTATATACACAGATGTAGGTATTTAAAACAGTTAAAACACTGCTCCTTAAACAGCAGCTGGCAATGACCTAGTGGTTAACAGATCGAACAGGCGTAAAGTCAGTCGGGTTCCCTTCTAGTCGGAGTTAGTTGTTGTGTCTAGCCACACTGATGAAATGTGAAATGTCGAAACAGGGTGTCTGTGGATGACTTTTTATATATATATATATATATATATATATATATATATAAGAATAAGGAAATGAATCTGAATATATACATATATTTATATATATATATATATATATATATATCTAATGATCTTCATTTTCCGTTTTTTCACATGCAATGATCAAGTCATCAGCTTTCGTATATAAACAAACATATAAAAAATAACAGTAAATAACATTATATTCACACATCCACCATACACTTAACATTTTTCTCCCTTACAAAATTTCTTTTGCATTGTCCTGATGAAGGTTTATCATAAACCGAAATACTTAAGTATAAACATATAAAATTTTTCCTTTGATCGTAACATCCTGTGTCTGTTATATTTTGAAAACATTTTCTTCACATATTGTCGGATTAATTTCCGCATCGTATTTTCCATATATATATATGTATATATATATATATATATATATATATATATATATATATATATTTAAACCTTAAGGTTTATTTCCACTGTCGTTTATCGCAAAAAATCTATACACACACACAACCAGACACCTAAAAAATGCACAATGTTTCCTTTCGATACACACACATACACCATCCCATACTCACACCATAAAATAGAATATTTGACATCATATTTCAAACCGTCCCCTTTTTTCAAACCTCAAAAAATTTTAAACAGATGAATAACAAGGACTACCATTCGCTTTTCTCGTTATTCTGTGATAAATAATTTCTTATCACCTTCCATATACCAACAAATGCCCTGAAGATGATCTAATTAATAGATCGAAACACTGCAGCGTCGGCCAATAAACTCACCACTTAACACATTTAAACCTGTGTTTTTTCATTTTTTTTTAATATATTACATGTGAAAATGAAAATTGATGATCAGAAACTGTCGCATGTCGAACGTGAATTGTCAACGAGTAGATGTTAAATAAGCTTATGACATATTTCATATGAATATTAATGTGTAGATAAAAGAAAATTTTCTGATCATCAATTTTCGTTTTCACATGCAATGATCGCGTCATAGGCTTTCATATAAAAACGCCAAGTAAATAATGGTAAATAACCTTTTATCACACATTCAACATTCATATGAATATTTTTCATCTTTTACTCATACAAATATTCAATGTCCTGAAGAAGGTTTTAATTAAAAAAAACAAAACGAAATACTTAAGTATCGACATAAAGAGTTTCCATTGTTCATGATATCCTGTGTTTGTTTTCTTTAAAAAAATCTCTCTCTCTCTCTCTCTATATATATATATATATATATATATATATATATATATATATATATATACACATATATATATATATATATATATACACATATATATATATACACAAAACCTTTTTAGATGATTTAATGCCAAATCAAGTCATTTTGATATTTAGTTACGTACAGTACCTACTGTTGCTTAAATGGTTACCAATCTCAGTACTAAACAAGGGACACAAAATGGAGTTCTATCTTAAACAGGGAAAGGAAACAATAGCAATTTCAGGTTAAAAATCAGGGAAGAAAAAAAAAAGCAAAAAAAAAAGCAAAAAAAAAAAAAAAAAACCAGGATGTTTTGCACGTGTCAAAAAAAATATCAAAAAATGCCTTACAAGAGACGCAGTTAATGTTTTAAAACATTTTTTGTTTGATATTGTTTTTATTTTCACTACTAAACAAAAAACAAAGTTTATATTATTTGGATTATTCGGACTATTGTCCTCATCTTAATTGTTATGTGCCCTCCGGCCTTCTTCAGGAAGTTCTAGTCAGACTCTGGAACCTTCTTGAACTTGGGAACGTTCTTGTCAGACCTCGGAGCCTTCACAGAACTTTGAACCTAACCCTTTATTCAATCCACGGGGGTAGACTGTTCTCATTCTGTTAACAATAAAGATGAGGACAATAGTCCAAATAATCCAAATTATCAAGACCCATCTAAAAAATTCAGAGAAATAAAAAATAAAGTCTTTCTTTATAGTGTTTATATAATATATATATTTACCAGCCCCTCCGCACGAGCAGGATGTGACACAAGGTCAATTTCTTAAGCGCAGTTCAACAGGTTTGAATTCAGAGTTTTCCTTCTCCTAGACGGTTGCCTAACCAAGGTTAAAGAGCCCAGTCTGCACTACTATTTATCCATAGCTGGAGGGAGAGTAGGATTCATACCTTTCCCAAGGGTATTAGTGATAAGTGAAATGCAATTACCCCATCTAGGATTTGAACTCGGGGCGATTTCCCATGACTTTAACCATTACACCACGTGCTTTCAAATATAATATATAATATAACACCTGAGGAAGGTTGGAAAACGTACCAGCTGAATCACTGTATGAAAACAAAGAGTTCAATTATCTGGATAATTCCTTGAATGTCAACGGCCCTCATCTCAAAATTAAAACGAGGACAATAGTCCAAATAATCCAAATTATCAAGACTCATCTCAAAAATTCAGAGAAGTAAAAAATAAAGTCTCTTTCTTTATAGTGGTTGTATATTACACCTGAATTTTTTATTTTTTTATTTTGCACTAATAAAGAAAGAAAAAAAAAAAAACAGCCTCTTTCTTTATAATATTTTTCTATATGATAATACACCTGAGGAAGGTTGGAAAACGTACCAGTTGAATCACTGTGTGAAAACAAAAACAAAGAGTTCAATTGTCTGGATAATTTTTTTTTTTTTAAATGTTAATGAACCTCGTCTCAAAATTATAGACTAACTTTTAATGTCTAATTCTTATATGAGTCCAGGTAAAAAAAAAAAAAAAAAAAAAAAAATTTTATTTGGTTGATTTTTTCAGTGTTTGTTTACACTGGTGACCTTAAGCAAGGCTTTCAATCCCTTCTGTGAGCCCTTCGTCTTCGTCTTCTTAACGGCCTTGCAAAATTAATATAAATCTTTCTCGATGAGTTTTATCACAGGCGTCCACAAATCCAGTTGACAAGATGACTGTAGATGTCATTTCACTCTCACTCATTCGCTCGCACACGCACTCTCACATACTCTTTTTTACCAAGCAGAAACAAATTCTCAGGCATATAAAAATGGGATCTGAAAAAGAAAAAGAAAAAGAAATTTAACATTTTAAAATTTACATCTGTCATAAAAAAATGAGAATTATTATATACTAGAAGTGGCTACCCGGGGTCACCTAGGTAGAGAGGGATTTTCTTTAAGTTAGTCTTGCACATCCATTATTACTGAATCGTGAATTGGATCCTCGTAGGATGCCCTATTAAAAATCCCTACATAAATAGACTTTTTGTAACCTATTTTGGTTTGTAAAAATGGGCAAAAATGCTTTTATAAACCAATTTTAGTAGTAGGGAAGCTCTAGAACTCATTTTACAGACGAAAATAGATTACAAAAGTTGCTATTTTTCACCAACCCTACCAAATTTGGAGAACTAAAAATTGACATAACTCTGCCAATTTTTTGAATTGGAAGCTCAAAGTTTGGGGATTGTCTAATGTTAACAGTTCACACATGGAAAAAAATTCAGAAAAATTGAACGGGGTGGGTGACAATTTTAATTTTTTCTGTATAATTTGAAATGGAATTTACCCCTAGACACCTGTTGTAGAAAAACCAAATTCTTGAAATTAATTTTTTTAAAAAATGTATCTTACCTGTACATGGATCAATATGGTGACACACACACACGCACACACCTATGTTGGAACTGGTCCTTTCTTATTTTTAACGAATTCTACTAGTAGCTTAAAGCGTGCTATACAGTCTTCCTGTAAAGAAACAAATAAATAAAAAAACTGTCAACACAAATTTCAAATAAATTACTGAAGCCATTTAGTAGAAATGGCAGAAGTGGTTATTTCCTATAACTCCAACCTAAAAAAAGGGGAACCACTCTGAATGAATTTTATCTGTTAATTAATCTACCCATTATTTTCCCATTAAACCAACCCTAAACCCTAACCATGTCTTCTTTTTTCCTAGTAGATCAATAAATAAATCAATAATTTACCAGTCAATCAGAGTGGTTCCCCTTTTTTTTAGGTTTGAGTTATAGGAAATAACCGCAGAAGTCTATGAAATAACAAACTTTGAAAATTGTTTTTGTTTTGTTTAAAGGCACATCAACACCGTGGGTTATTTAATGCCAAATCTTCTTTTTAATGTATATATGGTTTCTGTCTACAAGAGAAATATGAAGACATTACCACATCAGCACCAACACATGGGAGGCTTGTGCAGAAGACCGTGCGACTCCTTGTCAGACAAAGAACGAATAGGAGTGAAAAAGAGGAAAGAAGCCGCCATGGAAAAGAGAGCCAAAAGGAAGGAGAGACAACAGCAACTCCAGCAAGCATCACTGTTTGTTTGCAGTCACTGCACCAGAGATTGTCATTCAAAAATTGGCCTGTTTAGCCACTCACACAGTTGCAGATAAAAAAAAAAAGTGGTTTGGTTTATGGCATATCAACCTCAGTGGGTCATTTAATGCCGATAAAGTTTTGAAATAATTCAATTCTTAATGGATAATACAATTTTTTAATAAATACATTTTTCTATTTAATCCATAGATGGGACCCTAACAGGTACTACCACTCCGGGTCAGTCAATAAAATGTGTTCTTAATAACAATTAAGTTCATTTCAGATAATGCACACACACACAATTTTATGCTAGGAATTTGGTCAACTAAAGTTCATAATTACCCCAATTTGGAGTGTTGTATGCCATGGACTGTACAGCCACCTGGGTTCCATTCTTAAGTATCATGGGTCACCACCCACGGTCAACAGATGGCCCTGTAGGGGATTATCTTCCCTTTGCCTGGAAGAGTTATCTTCCCGCTGTGTTGCCGTTTGTGGGACTTCTGGTATATAAGCAGCTGATTCAAATGCTTCTCTTACTCTTTCCTTACTGCCTCTGAATGAGCACATGGGTTAGACTTATGTCTACCTCCTTCTTGGTGGGGCTTTGACTCCCCCCTTACATGGACTATCCTTTAGTTCCAGGTCTGTAACATTTATATTTTATGTACATTTGGGTATCTCGTTTATACCTAAATATTGTATCTTGTATTTACCATTCATAAATGTGTCCTTTTATCTCTACTCTTGTATCTTATGTATCTATGTACTTTATGTATCTTATCGTTACCATGTGCTGTACACTTATTAAATGTTTTGTCTCATAACGGGTCGGAGCTGTTGTTAAATTATTAACTTTGAATTTTACAGCCCCATTGTTCTATTTATTGAACAAACCTTGTATTTTTTTCCCGAAAATACTAAATTAATACAAACCTTTGTTTTATTTTCCAAATTCTCAGCAATTCTTTCCCATCTCTGTTCGGTTCCTTTTGGATATTGTTTCAACATCTTTTCAAGACATCTTTGCTCAGACTGCGACCAAACCACAGCGTCACCAGCTTTTGAAGAATCACTCTTTGACTCTGCTGACACGGAACCAATATTTTCAGCAGTTGATTCCGGTTGGCTATCAGTTTTTGAACTTTCCGAAGAAGTGCCATTTTGGTTCTGGGGAGCAGATTTCGTTTTATTCTGAGCTTTTTTTTTACAATTTGTCTGTGTGGCTTCCTTTTCCGATATGTCACCATCAATCGTGCCATTGGTGTCTATTTTTGTAGATATGATACTGTCACTTATCTGGGTGGTCCGAGAATTCGGTTTGAATTTTATGTTCTCAGCATGACTTCCTGGAAAAAAAAAAACAGTATAACATAAATGGAACTGGATCATGGATGTTACATCATTCATGGATAGTCAATGGATTATACCATTATAGAATGTAGCCTACAAAATCATGTCTTTCTTATATGTGGTCTACCTTTTGAATGTGGCCTACAAAATCATGTCTTCCTTTTGAATGTGGCCTACAAAATCATGTCTTTCTTATATGTGGCCTAGCTTTTGAATGTGGACTACGAAATCATGTCTCTCTTATAGTATGTGGCCTATGAAATCATGTTTTTCTCATAGTATGTGGCCTACCTTTTGAATGTGGCCTACGAAATGATGTCTCTCTTATAGTATGTAACCTACCATAAAAAGCATATTATAAAGTTATAATAATAACCCCTAACCCTATTTAAAAATATTTTAGAATTAAATAGGGTCCCATCTATGGGTTAAATAGAAAAAATGTATTTAAAAAAAAAAAAAGGTAATCCTTAACTTGTTCCTCATAAATTCCTACCATAAAATAAACTGAACCCTCATCTTATGTCCATGTTTTTGCAATAAATGTTTTATTTTTCTTGCACCCATTATTTTACAATACTGAATATATTTTTTCTTTATTTACAAACATTTATTGCAAACATATTTAAAACATTTATTTACAAAGAACAAGTTAAGAATTACCCCCAAAAAATTGTGTATCCATTAAGAAAGAATTTATTTCAAAACTTTATTAAATGACCCACTGAGGTTGATATGCCGTAAAACAAAACAAACTAAACTGGGTAATTTTTACTGGTACCATTATAGTATGTGACCTACCAAATCATGTCTCTCTTATAGTATGTGGCCTACCATAAAAAGCATATTATAATGTTATAATAATAACTCCTAACCCTAACCCTATTTCAGAATTTAAAAATATTCTAGAATTAAATAGATCTGATTCATGTAAATTATGGATAAATTCGTTTTTAATAATTCTTAATTACTATAAACAGTTTATGACTGAATTGCATTTCTTGAAATTGAATATATGTGAAAAATATTTAGTTTCAAAGAATTGCCTACTACTTATACCTATAAATATACTCTTACTGGAGTAGGACACATTCAAATTGGGTAGGCCACATACTATAACAGAATCAAAAAGGTAGGCCACATACGGCACCAAATTATGTACGTACAGTAGTAAAAATATTTTTGAATAAGAGTTTGTTACATTTAAAATCGGATGGAGTTAAGTGGAAATATCCATAACCGTTAGATTTATGATGACCCAAACTTGACACCTCCGGATGCACATGATTACAGGCATGAGAAGTTTAGTTAGATGCGACTAGAGACTTGCCAATAGCGGATACTGTGTTACATAATTATTGGATCCCTAATGCTTTTATAAGGTATTGTAGAAATCATAATGGCGATTAGTACAGCTGATGGCCTTGAGAGTGAGTGACGGCGCTTGACCCCCCTCTCACCCCGCCTTGCGGGGATGAATCGTAAGAACCGGAAGCCATAGAAGACCCTCTTCTGGTTTAAGGATACTAAGTGACTTAGGCAGTTAGAAACCGAGCTAGCAACATGTAAGTCTGACGGCGCAGAATGTCTGGTTGGGGATTTATAAATAAAGTAACATCAACATAAATCGAAGTCTTGTGTTTATTACCAAAAACTAACAATGACACAGGGCTTCTGATAAGGAGTAATCCCTAACAGAAACCAGACCGGAGTCCCCAAGAAGACCAGACCTTAGAAGATATACCAGACCAAGATAGATGATAGACGATCAGAAGCAAAGCCGGCCAGAAGAGAAGACGACCAGAGTAAGAAAGGTATATAACGTTATATAGATTTGGTACAGTGAAAAGGTCAGTATGTAACAACTGTTGTCGGCTCTGGAGATGACGTTTTTCCACCACGCTTTTGAATCTTTATGGGCCGGGTTGTTTTAAATAAAAGACTTAAGAAAAACAACAAAGTCTTGGTGATTAATTTAAACAAGAAATGACCAGCCCGAAGAAATCAACAATGAAGAAGCAGCCCACAGGAACAGCCCAAGAAGTCAGCTTGAAGAATATGGCGTCTGAGTTAACAAATAAAAGCCTCTCATCCTATCTGCTTGTTTGCCTCTCTCTCACCATATATACACCTGAGTTAAGGGGTATATAACATGGATAGATAATTTATCAAAAAAGACAGCAACTGAAAGAAAAATGAGTTGACAGTGTTCAACATCTCTTCTAGTGTGCTAGGTGTAACAAGATATGCTTGATCTAGCAACTAGCAATGGCCATCTAAAGTAGTGACAGGAGCTGGTAGAAAGATGTCACCCAATTGAGGCGGAAGTGAGGGTCAGGTGTTCTGTGAAACCATATATATATATATATATATATATATACACACAGCTTCAAGAAGATACTAAAATTTGAAACACGTGTCATGAAAATAAAATAAAAAAATTCAAACCATTTTGTGGACCTTGTTTCTTACAATATATATAATATATATATATATATATATATTATATATATATATATATATGGAGAAAGATAGACAAACACGGGATGTTATAGAAAATGGATGTTTATTGTAGGTAGTAGTGTCGACGATGCAACGTTTCGGCCTATTAGACCTTCTTCAGGACTTGGATATAGTTCTTGCTTCAATGATGGACATTTTCAAAACGGTGAAACAGGAGGTCATCAGTAGGGGGGGGGAGTGGATTTTCCTTTTCTATAGATAGGGAGAGGGGTTCTGGTAATGGTACCACAGGTGTAGGCTTGTATATACTGGATTTGTAAGGATTGGTTAAGAGTATATGTGTATGTGTGTCTATTTATTTATTTATTCGTTTTATTTTTTATTTATTTTTTATTGTGTATGTGGGGGAAATTATTGGGGAAATGGATATTATATATATATATATGTAAGATAAAAATATATATATATATATATATATGTAAGATAAAAATAAAATTTTTTTCTAAAAACATAATCCATTTTGCAGACCTTCTTTTTTATAAAATATTTAATTTTCTCCTGTTGGACCCATAACAACACTTTTTATATATATATATATGTGCATTTAAAAAAAATTCAAGCATTCCAGCGTATGTTTGTACCCCCTATTCTCTTCCAACGGTTTTTTATCCCTTCTTTCTTTCATATTTTTTGCTCGTTGATGATGACCCTTCTACTAAGGTGTCGAAACAGATTCTGTCAGCAGATAATAATTACTAATTGTTTTTTCAAAATGTTAAATTCATTCTGTCGGATTAATTTCCATTTATTTACACATATATATATGTGTGTGTGTGTGTGTGTGTGCGTGCGTGTGTGTGTGCTTTCGGATATTTTTTATTGCCATGTATAAACTAGGGATCACTGGTGGCTCCTAGCAGCCAATTGGACAAAATATAAATATTTGACTGAAAGTATATACTTTTTGCTCAGAAATTTTACCCCATTTCAGTGACAGAATAGAATTGAAATTTACCCAATGTTGGTTATTTCAACAAGTTATATAAAGATTTTTTTATTATTATTAAATATAAAAAAAAAAAAATTTTCTTATTAAATATTAAAAAGAAAAAAATAAATATCTTAAATGATTTTTAACTTCCCACAAATACAACAACTAACGGGTCTTAACGGAACTTTACGATCTCTGCCAAACTTTAAATCTCCATCAAATTCAACGGAATTAGACCGCAGTTGACTTTAACAAACACAGATGGAATCTTTTCAACTCTATAATAAACTCTCTGTAGTTGGATTTTACTCCGAAAATATCAAGAGGAAAAAGAAAAAAAAAGAAAATTTAAATAAATATGTTTTTCAACATAAATTTGCATTATTTTACGATCTCTGCCAAACTTTAAATCTCCATCAAATTCAACGGAATTAGACCGCAGTTGACTTTAACAAACACAGATGGAATCTTTTCAACTCTATAATAAACTCTCTGTAGTTGGATTTTACTCCGAAAATATCAAGAGGAAAAAGAAAAAAAAAGAAAATTTAAATAAATATGTTTTTCAACATAAATTTGCATTATTTTACGATCTCTGCCAAACTTTAAATCTCCATCAAATTCAACGGAATTAGACCGCAGTTGACTTTAACAAACACAGATGGAATCTTTTCAACTCTATAATAAACTCTCTGTAGTTGGATTTTACTCCGAAAATATCAAGAGGAAAAAGAAAAAAAAAGAAAATTTAAATAAATATGTTTTTTCAACATAAATTTGCATTATTTTACGATCTCTGCCAAACTTTAAATCTCCATCAAATTCAACGGAATTAGACCGCAGTTGACTTTAACAAACACAGATGGAATCTTTTCAACTCTATAATAAACTCTCTGTAGTTGGATTTTACTCCGAAAATATCAAGAGGAAAAAGAAAAAAAAAGAAAATTTAAATAAATATGTTTTTCAACATAAATTTGCATTATTTTACGATCTCTGCCAAACTTTAAATCTCCATCAAATTCAATGGAATTAGACCGCAGTTGACTTTAACAAACACAGATGGAATCTTTTCAACTCTATAATAAACTCTCTGTAGTTGGATTTTACTCCGAAAATATCAAGAGGAAAAAGAAAAAAAAAGAAAATTTAAATAAATATGTTTTTCAACATAAATTTGCATTATTTTACGATCTCTGCCAAACTTTAAATCTCCATCAAATTCAACGGAATTAGACCGCAGTTGACTTTAACAAACACAGATGGAATCTTTTCAACTCTATAATAAACTCTCTGTAGTTGGATTTTACTCCGAAAATATCAAGAGGAAAAAGAAAAAAAAAAGAAAATTTAAATAAATATGTTTTTCAACATAAATTTGCATTATTTTACGATCTCTGCCAAACTTTAAATCTCCATCAAATCCAACGGAATTAGACCGCAGTTGACTTTAACAAACACAGATGGAATCTTTTCAACTCTATAATAAACTCTCTGTAGTTGGATTTTACTCCGAAAATATCAAGAGGAAAAAGAAAAAAAAAGAAAATTTAAATAAATATGTTTTTCAACATAAATTTGCATTATTTTGCCTTCAAAAAAAAAAAAAATATATATATATATATATCTAAGTAGTTATATATAAAAATGTTTACCTTGTAAACTGGGAGTGACATTAACAGGAAAGCTCTTCTTATTGACTTTGGATTTGCTTAAAACCTGAAATAATAAAAATCAAAAATTAATTCTACAATTGGAAAAAAGAGTGAATAATTTTGATATTTTGGACTGTTGTCCTCATCTTTAATGAGATATAAGTAAAGTCGTCGGGGTGGCCTAATGTCGGTATCAGCCAGTCAGCGAGGGAATCTATCCTCTTTTCAATAGCGCTAGACCAAGGAGATTGTTTTTGCATCAGAGGTGGAGCGCCACACCTACCATCAGCTCCTTACTTTACCGCACAGATCCCTGTGCTACTTATAACGATGAGCTAGCGAGGACCGGTATTGAACTAGGAACCTTGTGATTTCTAGCTGAACGCTCTACCGACTGAGCTAACCCGGCCCAATGAGATATACATAAACACAATTTCCTGGCTGCCATAACCTCAGACTAGGTATACCCAATTTTTTATTTGCTTTTCATTTTAAAAACGAATTAAAATTAATTAAATTGATTATTTAAGGTAAAATTTTTGTCTAAGTCGAAAAGTAGTAACATAATGAGCATCAGTAAAAAAAGGAAAATAATATTACACATGTAATTTATTTTTAATACA
The DNA here is from genome assembly GCA_023376005.1 of Doryteuthis pealeii. Taxonomy (NCBI): domain Eukaryota; kingdom Metazoa; phylum Mollusca; class Cephalopoda; order Myopsida; family Loliginidae; genus Doryteuthis; species Doryteuthis pealeii. The sequence continues at coordinate 44,014,910 of CM042174.1, read as the reverse complement.
TTTTTTTTTTTTTTTACCTCAGATACTGGTCGACCAACCATCTCAGAGATTTTCTCCCATCTTCCGAACGTTCCTCCTGGAAATTTGGCCACAGCTTTTGCAAGCAATGCATATTCTTCCTCGCTCCATTCAGTTCCAGACTTTAAGAGAAATTAGAATTGAAGAATTTTAGCAAAAGAACAGCAAAAAGAAAATATTCACAAAAATGTGGGACAAACAGACAGGCAGAAAATAAATCATTTATTGATTTACAAACTGGTGAATGTACAGAATAGTCCACACATGAAATTGTTTTTTTTAAAAAAAAACTTCAATAGAAATGAAATGCTTACAAAGTTTATGGAAATGCAATTTTTACAAGGTCTATGGAAAATGGTAATTCTTTTACAAAGTCTATGGAAAAATGCAACGCTTACAAAGTCTGGGGAAAAGAAACGCTTACAAAATCTGGGGAAAAGAAACGCTTACAAAGTCTAGGGAAATGAAACGCTTACAAAGTTTATGGAAATGCAATTTTTACAAGGTCTATAGGAAATGGTAATTCTTTTACAAAGTCTATGGAAAAATGCAACGCTTACAAAGTCTAGGGAAATGAAATGTTTACAAATGTTTACAAAGTTTAGGGAAATGCAATGTTTACAAAGTCTAGGGAAATGCAACGCTTACAAAGTCTAGGGAAATGAAATGCTTGCAAAGTCTAGGGAAATTAAATGCTTTTACAAAGTCTGTGGAAATACAATGCTTACACAATCTAGGGAAATGCAATGCTTTTACAAAGTCTATGGAAATGCAACGCTTACACAATCTATGGAAATGTAAATGCTTACAAAGTCTATGGAAATGACAAAGTCTATGAAATGCAACGCTTAAAGTCTATGGAAATGCAACGCTTACAAAGTCTATGGAAATGCAACGCTTACACAATCTATGGAAATGAAATGCTTACAAAGTCTAGGGAAATGCAACGCTTACAAAGTCTATGGAAATGCAACGCTTACAAAGTCTATGGAAATGCAACGCTTACAAAGTCCAGGGAAATGCAACGCTTACAAAGTCCAGGGAAATGCAACGCTTACAATGTCTATGGAAATACAATCTATGGAAATGAAATGCTTACACAATCTATGGAAATGAAATGCTTATAAAGTCTATGGAAATGCAATACTTACAACCAGAAATAAATTTCAGTCATTTGCTACATTTCTTCACTAGTTAACTCCCAAAATTACCAATCTTCAACACCTTAGTAGTTGATGGAGGGGAAAGACTAATGAAATATGGCCAATATTCAAATTGTAGCAAGTTGAAGATGTAATTTTAGAACTTAACAGATTTACCTTCATTTTTTGGTCAGCTTTTTCCTCTTGACTTGTATCAATGGTTGGCATGTAAGCGACAGCCGTTACATTTGCAAGAGTCTCTGGAGAATATTCAGGAAGTTCTATCTTTTGGCGTTTTTTCACTTTCTTTACAGGTTCTACAAAAAAAAACGTAATAAATTACAACTCAAAAACAATCTTGTCAGGATGGGAAAAAAGGTTTACTCAGCAAAGATACAAGGTGAACAGAGTAATTAGCAATTGCTAGGTTTAATTAACAAGTCCTGTGAGATCTCATTTTTTTTAAAGACATTATTTATAAGAAAAATTGATGATCCATTCTCATTATTTAGGTACTATATGACAGCTCATCCTCATCGCCAGTTGTTGTAACTCAAGTATTAGAGCTACCCGAGAAATCGGAAGAAACACAATAAGTATTAAGGATAGGGGAAAAGGTTTACTAAGCAAAGATACAAGGTGAACAGAGTAATTAGCAATTGCTAGGCTGAATTGAGTTTGATTTGCACCATGTTGAAACTTGAATATCAGTTTACAGAGAAATAATAGAAAGAAACGAGAGTATTAAGGATAGGGAAAAAGGTCTATAAAGCAAGGATACAAGGTGAACAAAATAATTAGAAATTGCTACATTGAATTGAGTTTGATTCACATTGTGTTGAAACTGGACTATCAGAGTTAACAAATAAATAATAGGAAGAAACGAGAGTATTATGGATAGTGACAAAGGTTTACTAAGCAAGGATACAAGGTGAACAGAGTAATTAGCAATTGCTAGGTTGAATTGAGTTTGATTTGCACCATGTTGAAACTTGAATATCAGTTTACAGAGAAACAATAGGAAGAAACAAGAGTATTAAAGATAGGGGAAAAGGTTTACTAAGCAAAGATTCAACTTTGCAAATTCTCTTTTCTCTAATCGCAATTATCTACTGAGAGCTCAATGGGTGACTCAACGGGTCACGTTTTTTTCGAGTATATATATATATATATATATATATATATATATATATATATTCCTGTAGTTAGGATCTTTTCATGTGTGGTTTAACCAAGCTGATGCAGGTAAACCTTAATGAGAGCTCAATGTGCCTCGTGCCAGTGAGTGGATGGATAGAGCAAGATATTCAATAAATGAAGGAAAAAACTTTAAATTTGCTTCATTACAATAATAGCCAAAGCCCCCCCCTCATTCAAATACCCTAGCCCCACCCACACTACCCTACCAAACTAAGACATCTGCCCCCCCCCCCCCCAATTGATAGATTTAAAAATGCTGTTATTTTGGGAAATTCTCAGTAAGATCCATGTTTTTTGTCATTACCTGATGATGCCACAGTAAAGCGGTTGAAATAAATTATTGTAATGAAGCAAATTTAAAGTTTTTTCCTTCATTTATTATTATATATATATATATATATATATATATATAAGAAATTTGAAAAAACAAGTGTTCCAAAAATGAGATGAATTTATTCATCGACGCTTAAACGTTTCGGTTTCTTTAAACCTTCATCAGGATGTATTAAAGGGTGAAGAAATGATGGATGTTTTATAGATGACAGGAGATAAAAAATCTTTATAAAATTTCTTCACCCCATAATATATCCTAATGAAGGTTTAAAGAAACCGAAACGTTTAAACGTCGATAAATAAATTCATCTTATTTTTGGAACACTTGTTTTTTCAAATTTCTTAATATTGTCGGATTTATTTCCATATTTACTCTCACATATATATATATGTATTTTTTGTTATTCTAATTTACCTTGAACAATTTCCTCAGTTTCTTCTTCGGGTTCTGGCGGTTTGTTGTACCGTTCATTCCAAGAGTCTGTGACATATTCCCGTAGCAAACTGTAGTAAAGTGGTGTATTAAGGGCAGTCACATAAAGCCAACAAGTTAAACGAAGCGGCCAAAGGTCCTTCAATTGCGGACGATTCAAAGTTTTTAACTTTTCTTCAAACTCTGCTTCAATCACATTTTCACATATTGCAGCTTTTTTGCGACTTTTCTTTTCAGACCTTTTTAATCGACTGTGGAAATCATCTTCCTGAAGAATAAACAAAAAACAAAATAATATTTACTTTATTTAATAAGATTTTTTGAAGGCAAAATAATGCAAATTTATGTTGAAAAACATATTTATTTAATTTTTTTTTTCTCCCTCCTCTCAATCTTAATATTTTCGGGCAAGGCCCATCTTCAGAGAGTTGAAAAGTTTCCATCAGTGTTTGTTAAACTTAACTGTGGTACCAATCCGTTGAATCTTCCAATGGAAATTTAAATGTTTGGCAAAGATTTACTTTATTTAATCAAAGTATCTCAAACTGAGTAGCCCCCTAGGGCTGCATAGATTACATATATTTAGTTTGTTTTGTTTTATGGCATATCAACCTCAGTGAGTCATTTAATGCCAACAAAGTTTTGAAATAAAATTCTTTCTTAATGGATATTCAATTTTTTTTTTTATAAACTCATATTTTTCTATTTAACCCATAGATGGGACCCCAACAGGTTTGGTTTGGTTTGTTTTACGTCATATCAACCTCAGTGGGTTATTTAATGCTGGTAAAGTCTTGAAATAAATTCATTCTTAATGGATATTAAATTTTTTTTTACACATTTTAAACACATTTTCCTATTTAACCCATAGATGGGACCCTAACAGGTACTATCACTCCAGGTCAGAGTGGACCAGGGAGAAATGGTGATGAAGGGGTGCTCCACATTCCCCAGACCTGGAACCTCACCATCAGATAGAGTTTAATGTCATTCCCAGGACATGAAGATCCTCAGACACCGCCTTCTAGCACCCATATTATAAAAAGGACTTGGGGTTGCCATAAGGGCAATAGGGTTAGGGTAATCATATAGGTGCTAGGGCTTGACATGGCCAGCCGATTGATCAGAGAGAGCCTCTCTGACCGCTTGTCTAGCCTAAGTAAAGGCTTAAGTGAGTGTTGCATGTCATGGACTGTTCATCAACCAGGATTCCATCCTTAAGCATCACAGGTTACCACTGATGGCCAAAAAGTCTTACCCCCTTGCAAAGGTGCACTCAGTGTATTCTAATGCCCCACCCAACAGGGCATGATTACATATGTATGTCATGTGGGCCACATAGATCACATATGTCTGTCATAAGAGCCACACATGACAGCTAAGATAAAATCACATATCAGCTAAGTTAAATTCGTATTTGCCTTGAGATGGGATTTATAAAGTAAAATAAAAGAGCTCTAAAGAAAAGCAACAGTCTTGTGTTTGTTAATTAAAAACAAGCAACAAAACAAGAAAGACCAGAGAACCTGCCCAAACTCAGATAGAAAATAATAGAATCAGGTTAGCTCAGTCGGTAGAGCGAGTTTCCTGGTTCGATATCGGCCCTCGCCAACTCAGCATATGAGTAGCATAGGGATCTATGCGGTAAAGTAAGGAGCTGATGGTATGTGTAGTGCTTCACCTCATATGCAAAAACAATCTCCTTGGTCTAGCGCTAGTGAAAAGGGGATAGACTCCCTCGCTGATTGGCTCATACCGACATTAGGCCGCCCTGATGACTTTACTTACTTATATATATTTAGGGATCGTTTTAGTTATTAAGAACAAAAAAAAGTCTTTGTTAATACTTACAACTTGGGGTTTTTTTCCCCAATACATCAACTGGGTTTAATAAATGATTACTTGGTGTTATTGATCTCTAATATTATTGTACTATTTTCCAACGTATTAAAATCAATCCCTTGAACGCTTTTATCTAGAAACCAATTAAAATATAATCAAAATAAGTGTGATCTTTTTATATACGTTCTAATTCAATTTTGTTAGTTTTTCGGACCATATGACCTTTAGGCACCCCTTTTTGATCTCAATTCAGAAGGACATGTTTTTCATTTACACCGTCAATATCTGGTTGTTTTAACAGACGATTTTTAGATTTTAAAAAAATTATAAAACTAACCCCTAACAAACAACCAGATATTGACGGTGTAAATGAAAGACATGTCATTTGTTAATCGAGATCAAAAAGGGATGCCTAAAAGGTAATATGGTCCAGTTTTTAATTAAATTTTTTATATATTGATTTTTACTATGAAAATGCATTGGACAATGATTTTACTATGAAAATGCATTGGACAATGATTTTTACTATGAAAATGCATTGGACAATGATTTTTACTATGAAAATGCATTGGACAATGATTTTTACTATGAAAATGCATTGGACAATGATTTTTACTATGAAAATGCATTGGACAATGATTTTTACTATGAAAATGCATTGGACAATGATTTTACTATGAAAATGCATTGGACAATGATTTTTACTATGAAAATGCATTGGACAATGATTTTTTACTATGAAAATGCATTGGACAATGATTTTTACTATGAAAAATGCATTGGACAATGATTTTTACTATGAAAATGCATTGGACAAATGATTTTTACTATGAAAATGCATTGGACAATGATTTTTACTATGAAAATGCATTGGACAATGATTTTTACTATGAAAATGCATTGGACAATGATTTTTACTATGAAAATGCATTGGACAATGATTTTTACTATGAAAATGCATTGGACAATGATTTTTACTATGAAAATGCATTGGACAATGATTTTTTACTATGAAAATGCATTGGACAATGATTTTTACTATGAAAATGCATTGGACAATGATTTTTACTATGAAAATGCATTGGACAATGATTTTTACTATGAAAATGCATTGGACAATGATTTTTACTATGAAAATGCATTGGACAATGATTTTTACTATGAAAATGCATTGGACAATGATTTTTACTATGAAAATGCATTGGACAATGATTTTTACTATGAAAATGCATTGGACAATGATTTTTTACTATGAAAATGCATTGGACAATGATTTTTACTATGAAAATGCATTGGACAATGATTTTTACTATGAAAATGCATTGGACAATGATTTTTACTATGAAAATGCATTGGACAATGATTTTTACTATGAAAATGCATTGGACAATGATTTTACTATGAAAATGCATTGGACAATGATTTTTACTATGAAAATGCATTGGACAATGATTTTTACTATGAAAATGCATTGGACAATGATTTTTACTATGAAAATGCATTGACAATGATTTTTACTATGAAAATGCATTGGCAATGAATTGGACAATGATTTTACTATGAAAATGCATTGGACAATGATTTTTACTATGAAAATGCATTGGACAATGATTTTTACTATAAAATGCATTGACAATGATTTTTACTATGAAAATGCATTGGACAATGATTTTTACTATGAAATGCATTGGACAATGATTTTTACTATGAAAATGCATTGGACAATGATTTTTACTATGAAAATGCATTGGACAATGATTTTTTACTATGAAAATGCATTGGACAATGATTTTTACTATGAAAATGCATTGGACAATGATTTTACTATGAAAATGCATTGGACAATGATTTTACTATGAAAATGCATTGGACAATGATTTTTACTATGAAAATGCATTGGACAATGATTTTTACTATGAAAATGCATTGGACAATGATTTTTACTATGAAAATGCATTGGACAATGATTTTTACTATGAAAATGCATTGGACAATGATTTTACTATGAAAATGCATTGGACAATGATTTTTACTATGAAAATGCATTGGACAATGATTTTTACTATGAAAATGCATTGGACAATGATTTTTACTATATGAAAATGCATTGGACAATGATTTTTACTATGAAAATGCATTGGACAATGATTTTTACTATGAAAATGCATTGGACAATGATTTTTACTATGAAAATGCATTGGACAATGATTTTTTACTATGAAATGCATTGGACAATGATTTTACTATGAAAATGCATTGGACAATGATTTTTACTATGAAAATGCATTGGACAATGATTTTTACTATGAAAATGCATTGGACAATGATTTTTACTATGAAAATGCATTGGACAATGATTTTTACTATGAAAATGCATTGGACAATGATTTTTACTATGAAAATGCATTGGACAATGATTTTTACTATGAAAATGCATTGGACAATGATTTTTACTATGAAAATGCATTGGACAATGATTTTTACTATGAAAATGCATTGACAATGATTTTTACTATGAAAATGCATTGGACAATGATTTTTACTATGAAAATGCATTGGACAATGATTTTTTACTATGAAATGCATTGGACAATGATTTTTACTATGAAAAATGCATTGACAATGATTTTTACTATGAAAATGCATTGGACAATGATTTTTACTATGAAAATGCATTGGACAATGATGATTTTTACTATGAAAATGCATTGGACAATGATTTTTACTATAAAAATGCATTGGACAATGATTTTTACTATGAAAATGCATTGGACAATGACAATGATTTTTACTTGAAAATGCATTGGGACAATGATTTTTACTATGAAAATGCATTGGACAATGATTTTTACTATGAAAATGCATTGGACAATGATTTTTTACTATGAAAATGAATTGGACAATGATTTTACATGACAATGCATTGGACAATGATTTTTACTATGAAAATGCATTACTATGAAAATGCATTGACAATGATTTTACTATGAAAAATGAAAATGCATTGGACAATGATTTTTACTATGAAAATGCATTGGACAATGATTTTTACTATAAATGCATTGGACAATGATTTTTACTATATAAATGCATTGGACAATGATTTTCATTACATTAAAACTTAAATACTTATGCCTGACAGAGCATGCATATACTTGTTATCTAGAACAAAAATAAAAGTTATTTTAATACTTACAACATGGATTTTTTTTTCCCAATACATCGACCAGACGACCAAATATTGTCCAATTGTCAGAATGAAAAACATGATAGCACTCAGCTCGAGAAGGCCAAGTTTTCTTACGCGACGATAATAGAAAACAGGTTGTTTCCAATCTGGGAGACCATTCTGCAGGATATCGTTATATCTAAAAAAGGAAAAAAGGTTGTTAGTTGGTTTGATTGCATCTCAACCCTTCTAGGGTTATCTAATTCCAAAGTCATTCTTCTTTCTGCAAGTAATTATATCATTTCAAGTACCTAATCTCATTAAGCACCCCATTTGCAACCTAGATTCAAAAGGACATGTTTTTGCTTTTCACCGTCAAAATTCAGTTATTGTTAACAGATGATTTTTAGACACACGTTTTTTAAAATTATAAAACTATAAACAAAAGACACGTTTTTATATTAAAGACACTTTTTTTCATGTTGTGATTAATTCAATAGCAATTCATTTTTAATTATAAAACTTTTGTTAGACATGTTTAAATAGCATAGATCTGAGGCTTCATTAACAGAATAAAAAATGGTTGATTGATAAAACAATATTCAGTTGTCAAAGTACATCTTGAATAATAATTATAACTAGCTGGACCGAACCAAGACACAATTAAGCACACCAGTTGCGACCTAGATTCAAAAGGACATGTTTTGCTTTTCACTGTAAAAATCCGTTAACAGACAATTTTTAGTTGCACTTTTTTTTTTAATTATAAAACTATAAACAAAAGACACGTTTTTATATTAAAGACACTTTTAAAAATTTTTTTTACTTATTTCATGTTGTTGTTAATTCAATAGCAATTCTTTTTTAATTATAAAACTTTTAACGGTATACATGTTTAACACGGGAATGATTAAAGCTATAAAAAGTATATTATAAGGTTATAATAATAACTGCTAACCCTAACCCCTAACCCTAGCAAAATCTTTTTAAATAAATACTTTTTAATATTAACTATCCGTAGAGGCACATGGAAAATAAATAAACAATGTCATTCGTTTTAAGTTTTATTTTAAAAAAATAAAAATATTAATTTATCTTTAGTGCTAAGCAAAATTCAGTTCCTTTTTGGGCTGGGGTGCCTAATGGTGTCATGGTCCACTAATCTTATTATAATAGAGATTGTGTGTCTGAAACCGAAACTAAATCACCACCAATGTCACAATTCCCCTTTCAAGTATTTCAAGCAGTTATATCATTTCAAGTACCTAATCTGGACAAAGACACCATTAAGCACCTTATTTGCAACCTAGATTCAAAAGGACATGTTTTTGCTTTTCAAAAAATCCGGTTGTTTGTTGACAATTTTTAGGCGCACTTTTTTTTTTTAATTATAAAACTATAAACGAAAGACACGTTTTTATATTAAAGACAATTTTTTTTTTTTTTTACTTATTTCATGTTGTTAATTCAATAGCAATTCTTTTTTAATTATAAAACTTTTAGCGTTAGACACATTTAACATGGGAATGATTAAAGCTATAAAAAGTCTATTATAAGGTTATAATAATAATAATAATAATAATAATAACTGCTACCCCTAACCCTAACAAAATTTTTAATATTAACTATCTGTAGAGGCACATGGAAAATAAATAAACATGTCTTTCATTTTAAGTTTTTTTTTTTTTTAAATAACAATATTATTTTATCTTTAGTGCAAAATTAATTTTTTCACATATACTAATGACAACAAATAATAAATATGAAATAATTTTTTTTATCAAAATCAAAAACTATTTTAGTATAAAAATGTTACTGGTTTTTATCGGCTGGCTGTTTTGTTTACTGACAACCGGTGATAAGCAAAATTCAGTTCCTTTTTGGGCTGGGGTGCCTAATGGTGTCATGGTCCACTAATCTTATTATAATAGAGATTGTGTGTCTGAAACCGAAACTAAATCACCACCAACGTCACAATTCCCCTAGTTATTTATGCAACATTATCAATGATTATTAATTAAATAATCATTATTTATTTAATCTTAATTAAGCATCTTATTTATTAACAATGTCACTATTCAGATCCGAGATAGATTTGCCTCAAACCTGCCCATATAATTAAGTCAAAAACTGACCTGTCTTATATATAAGCCAGCCGTTAGCTGCTGAAAATTAACATACAAATAAAATGATTGGTTTGGTTTGTTTTGTTTTACAGCATATCAACCTCAGTGGGTCATTTAATGCCGATAAAGTTTTGAAATAAATCAATTCTTAATGGATAATACAATTTTGTTTATAAACCCATGTCTTCTATTTAACCCATAGATGAGACCCTAACAGGTACTACCACTCCCGGTCAGAGTGGACCAGGGAGCAATGGTGATGAAGGGGTGCTCCACATTCCTCAAACCTCAAAACCTGGAACCTCACCATCAGATAGAGTTTAACGTCATTCCCAAGACATGTAGACCCTCAGTCACCGCCTTCTAGCACCCATATGATAAAAAGGGATTGGGGCTTGCCATAAGGGCAATAGGGTTGGGAAAATCATATAGGTGCTAGGGCTTGACGTGACCAGCCGATTGATTGTAGGGGGCCTCTCCGACCGCCCGTCTAACCCAAGATAGGGCTAAAGTGGAGTATTGCAAGTCATGGACTGCTCATCCACCTGGGCTCTATCCTTAAGCATCACGGGTCGCCACCCACAGCCAACAGGTGGCCCCATTGGGGGAGTCTTACCCCTCTGCAGAGTTGCAGTCGGTGCATTCTAACGCCCCAGCCGACAGGGCGGAAATAAAATGTGAATTTCAATCTATCGCACACATTCTCCAATCTCAACACAACTTAATCCCAAAACCAAGGAATATTTTGGGATTTTAAACTAAATAGGAAAAAAGCCTTTAGCAAACAATCATTGATTCACTCAGCTTTAGTATAATAATAGATTAATTTGATCATTTTTAATTTTTTTTTTTTTTTTTTACCTTTGTCTTTTCTCTGAATCTTTTAAGACTTCATATACTGAAACCATCTGGAAAAGAAAAGAAAGAAAACATGCTTAGTCATCATTACAATAATCAAATAAAGGTAGGACTGAAAAGTTCCTAGCCTGACCAAGATACTCTCTGGGAATGGACCCAAATCAGGCTTATTTTTCAACACATGAGGGTCGGCTGAAAAGTTCCTAAGCTGACCAAGATACTCTTAGGGAATAGGCTCAAATGAGGCTTATTTTTGAACACATGAGGGGTGGCTGAAAAGTTCCTAAGCTGACCTAGATACTCTCCGGGAATAGGCCCAAATGAGGCTTATTTTTCAACACATGAGGGTCGGCTGAAAAGTTCCTAAGCTGACCAAGATACTCTCTGGGAATGGACCCAAATGAGGCTTATTTTTCAACACATGAGGGTCGGCTGAAAAGTTCCTAAGCTGACCAAGATACTCTCTGGAATGGACCCAAATGAGGCTTATTTTCAACACATGAGGGGTGGCTGAAAAGTTCCTAAGCTGACCAAGATGCTCTTAGGAATAGGCTCAAATGAGGCTTATTTTGAACACATGAGGGTCGGCTGAAAAGTTCCTAAGCTGACCTAGATACTCTCCGGGAATAGGCCCAAATGAGGCTTATTTTCAACACATGAGGTCGGCTGAAAAGTTCCTAAGCTGACCAAGATACTCTCAGGGAATAGGCCAAATGAGGCTTATTTTTTCAACACATGAGGGGTGGCTGAAAAGTTCCTAAGCTGACCAAGATACTCTCAGGGAATAGGCCCAAATGAGGCTTATTTTTCAACACATGAGGGGGTGGCTGAAAAAGTTCCTAAGCTGACCAAGATACTCTCAGGGAATAGGCCCAAATGAGGCTTATTTTTCAACACATGAGGGGTGGCTGAAAAGTTCCTAAGCTGACCAAGATACTCTCAGGGAGTAGGCCCAAATGAGGCTTATTTTTCAACACATGAGGGGTGGCTGAAAAGTTCCTAAGCTGACCTAGATACTCTTAGGGAATAGGCCCAAATGAGGCTTATTTTTTAACACATGAGGGTCGGCTGAAAAGTTCCTAAGCTGACCTAGATACTCTCCGGAATAGGCCCAAATGAGGCTTATTTTTCAACACATGAGGTCGGCTGAAAAGTTCCTAAGCTGACCTAGATACTCTCCAGGAATAGGCCCAAATGAGGCTTATTTTTCAACACATGAGGGGTGGCTGAAAAGTTCCTAAGCTGACCAAGATACTCTTAGGGAATAGGCTCAAATGAGGCTTATTTTTGAACACATGAGGGTCGTCTGAAAAGTTCCTAAGCTGACCTAGATACTCTCGGGAATAGGCCCAAATGAGGCTTATTTTTCAAACATGAGGGGTGGCTGAAAAGTTCCTAAGCTGACCAAGATACTCTCAGGGAATAGGCCCAAATGAGGCTTATTTTCAACACATGAGGTCGGCTGAAAAGTTCCTAAGCTGACTAGATACTCTCCGGGAATAGGCCCAAATGAGGCTTATTTTTCAACACATGATGGTCGGCTGAAAAGTTCCTAAGCTGACCAAGATTACTCTCAGGGAATAGGCCCAAATGAGGCTTATTTTTCAACACATGATGGTCGGCTGAAAAGTTCCTAAGCTGACCAAGATACTCTCAGGGAATAGGCCCAAATGAGGCTTATTTTTGAACACATGAGGGTCGGCTGAAAAGTTCCTAAGCTGACCAAGATACTCTCAGGAATAGGCCCAAATGAGGCTTATTTTTCAACACATGAGGGGTGGCTGAAAAGTTCCTAAGCTGACCAGAAATGAGGCTTATTTTCAAACACATGGGTGGCTGAAAAGTTCCTAAGCTGACCAAGATACTCTCAGGGGAATAGGCCCAAATGAGGCTTATTTTTGAACACATGAGGTTCGGCTGAAAAGTTCCTAAGCTGACCAAGATACTCTCAGGGAATAGGCCCAAATGAGGCTTATTTTTCAACACATGAGGGTCGGCTGAAAAGTTCCTAAGCTGACCAAGATACTCTTAGGAATAGGCTCAAATGAGGCTTATTTTTCAACACATGAGGTGGCTGAAAAGTTCCTAAGCTGACCAAGATACTCTTAGGGAATAGGCCCAAATGAGGCTTATTTTTGAACACATGAGGGTCGGCTGAAAATTCCTAAGCTGACCAAGATACTCTTAGGGAATAGGCTCAAATGAGGCTTATTTTTGAACACATGAGGGTCGGCTGAAAAGTTCCTAAGCTGACCTAGATACTCTCCGGGAATAGGCCCAAATGAGGCTTATTTTTCAACACATGAGGGGTGGCTGAAAAGTTCCTAAGCTGACCAAGATACTCTCAGGGAATAGGCCCAAATGAGGCTTATTTTTCAACACATGAGGGTCGGCTGAAAAGTTCCTAAGCTGACCAAGATACTCTCAGGGAATAGGCCCAAATGAGGCTTATTTTTCAACACATGAGGTGTGGCTGAAAAGTTCCTAAGCTGACCTAGATACTCTCCGGGAATAGGCCCAAATGAGGCTTATTTTTCAACACATGATGGTCGGCTGAAAAGTTCCTAAGCTGACCAAGATACTCTCAGGGAATAGGCCCAAATGAGGCTTATTTTGAACACATGAGGGTCGGCTGAAAAGTTCCTAAGCTGACCAAGATACTCTCAGGGAATAGGCCCAAATGAGGCTTATTTTTCAACACATGAGGGGTGGCTGAAAAGTTCCTAAGCTGACCAAGATACACTCAGGGAATAGGCCCAAATGAGGCTTATTTTTCAACACATGAGGGGTGGCTGAAAGTTCCTAAGCTGACCAAGATACTCTCAGGGAATAGGCCCAAATGAGGCTTATTTTTGAACACATGAGGTTCGGCTGAAAAGTTCCTAAGCTGACCAAGATACTCTCAGGGAATAGGCCCAATGAGGCTATTTTTCAACACCTGATGAGGCTTATTTTCAACACATGAGGGGTGGCTGAAAAGTTCCTAAGCTGACCAAGATACTCTTAGGGAATAGGCCCAAATGAGGCTTATTTTTGAACACATGAGGGTCGGCTGAAAAGTTCCTAAGCTGACCAAGATACTCTTAGGGAATAGGCTCAAATGAGGCTTATTTTTGAACACATGAGGGTCGGCTGAAAAGTTCCTAAGCTGACCTAGATACTCTCCGGAATAGGCCCAAATGAGGCTTATTTTACACATGAGGGGGCTGAAAAAGTTCCTAAGCTGACCAAGATACTCTCAGGGGATAGGCCCAAATGAGCTTATTTTTCAACACACCTGAAAAGTTCCTAAGCTGACCAAGATACTCTCAGGGAATAGGCCCAAATGAGGCTATTTTTCAACACATGAGGTGTGGCTGAAAAGTTCCTAAGCTGACCTAGATACTCTCCGGGAATAGGCCCAAATGAGGCTTATTTTTCAACACATGATGGTCGGCTGAAAAGTTCCTAAGCTGACCAAGATACTCTCAGGGAATAGGCCCAAATGAGGCTTATTTTTCAACACATGATGGTCGGCTGAAAAGTTCCTAAGCTGACCAAGATACTCTCAGGGAATAGGCCCAAATGAGGCTTATTTTTGAACACATGAGGGTCGGCTGAAAAGTTCCTAAGCTGACCAAGATACTCTCAGGGAATAGGCCCAAATGAGGCTTATTTTTCAACACATGAGGGGTGGCTGAAAAGTTCCTAAGCTGACCAAGATACACTCAGGGAATAGGCCCAAATGAGGCTTATTTTTCAACACATGAGGGGTGGCTGAAAAGTTCCTAAGCTGACCAAGATACTCTCAGGGAATAGGCCCAAATGAGGCTTATTTTTGAACACATGAGGTTCGGCTGAAAAGTTCCTAAGCTGACCAAGATACTCTCAGGGAATAGGCCAAATGAGGCTTATTTTTCAACACATGAGGGTCGGCTGAAAAGTTCCTAAGCTGACCAAGATACTCTTAGGGAATAGGCTCAAATGAGGCTTATTTTTCAACACATGAGGGGTGGCTGAAAAGTTCCTAAGCTGACCAAGATACTCTTAGGGAATAGGCCCAAATGAGGCTTATTTTTGAACACATGAGGGTCGGCTGAAAAGTTCCTAAGCTGACCAAGATACTCTTAGGGAATAGGCTCAAATGAGGCTTATTTTGAACACATGAGGGTCGGCTGAAAAGTTCCTAAGCTGACCAAGATACTCTCCGGGAATCGGCCCAAATGAGGCTTATTTTTCATCACTATGTTCTATTATCAAAGCAATTTGTTTTGTTTAGAATATATTAATTAAATTTTTTTTAAATACACACAAAAAAATGCAAGGGTAAAAAAATATTTAAAAAATCAGTGAGAGAGTCTGGATACTCACCTCCAAAAATTTTTTCTCAGCATCAGGAGCTTTGTTTTTATCAGGGTGAAGTTGTAAAGAGAGTTTTCGGTAGGCACGACGAATTTCCTGAGATGAAGCACCCTACAAAAGAAAAGAAATGAAAATTAAAAACAGATTCGTATTTGTAGAAATAAAAGTATTCATTCATCTGTAAATAGATTTTCAAATAAAAAAATTGGTTATTTCCTACAAGTCTAACATGATTAAAGGGGAACCACTCTTGACCGATAAATTATTTATTTTCCCATTAAACCAACCCTAAACCCTAACCCTAACCCCCGTCTTCTTTTTTCCTAGTAGATCAATAAATAAATAAATAATTTATCAGTCAAGAATGGTTCCCCTTTGATCATGTTAGACTTATAGGAAATAACCAAAAAATTATCATTGACCAGGCATGTCGAACTGAGTAGAACCCCTGGATTACCTATGTATATCTTGAGGGCCGCATGGATTACATATGTATGTTATGAGGGTTGCACATGACAACTACAGAGTTCACGTATGCTTCTTTGTAGATATATGTGATGGATGTTGGAAAATAACATTATAATGCCGAATCATTAGATTTTTGATAAACAAATGACTCAATTTGCTTACAGTACCTGCAGTTGCTTAAGTAGTCACCCAATTAAGTACTGAACAGGCTCATCACTGCTTAACTTCAGTGATTGGAAAAGGTAAAAGGAAATAGAAGAACACGAATTCATTTAGCCTTTTCTTGGCTTTTGTTTTAAAAGTAAAATTATGTGGACAAAAATTATAGTAGTGTTGTATAGCCGGCTACTGGACTTCAATAAAACTACAGACACGTATATATAAAAATATGACCCGTCTTTATTTCCTTCGGTGTGTGGGTGGTGAGTGGCAACGGGTGTTCACAACGAAAATGCCCGGGTGAGTTGGTGATGAGCGCAGTGTTCACAATGAACTGGGGGGGTTGATGACGGGAGGCGACGAGGTTACGTTCACGGCTGCTCGCTGGGGACTGACTGACTCTTTCGAGATCCACTAACCTTTATATACAATAAATATACCCACGCATTTTTATCTTTTGATCTGATAACGGACATACTTCCTTTTTTTTTTATATATATTTCTTTATCTTTCTCTCCGCCACCTCACCGGAAGAGGAGTCTTCCGTTTTCCTTTTATATATTTCTTCATCTTCTCCCTGCTTCTTGACCGGAAGATCTCTCTTCCGTTCTCACCCTTTTATATATATATATATATATATTTCTTTATCTTTCTCTTTTGCCTCTTGATCGGAAGATTCCTCTTCCGTTGCACGATATGTAACAGTAGTACATCGGTTTTTGAACAACTCTGAAGACAAACAATTCAGAGTTTGAACAATAAATTTGAATAAAAAAAGGTTTCAGTCTTCAAACAAATTTTCAGTTGATTGGTTAGTTGGATTTTACGGCATGTCAACCCTTGTTGGGTCATTTTTCCTTTTTTTTTTTTTTTCCTTTTTCATTCTTTTTCTTTTTTTTTTTTTTTTTTTCCATTTTTCCATTTAAAAAATTTTTTTTTCATTTTTCATTCTTTTTTTCATTTATTCCTTCAAGAAAAATTCTTTTTCATTTTTCATTCTTTTCATTCCATCAAATTTTCAATTTTTCAGTTGCTATAACTGTTTAAACAACAAATAACTACAAACACTGACATTTTTGGTTTACATCTCTTTCATCTTTGAAATTTGTTATTCTGTTTTTAAAAAACCCACTGTTGTGCAAAGAACCTTTTGGTGTATGTGTGTATGTGCACATTATATATATGGTTTTATTTATTCTTGATGGGTACTCAATTTTTTTATACTCAATTTTAAACATTTTTTTTAAACTCATTTTTTTCGATTTAACCAAAAGATGGGACCTTAACAGGTACTAATACTCCAGGTCAGAGTGGACCTGGGAGTAATGATGAAGGGTTGCTCCACATTCTCCAGACCTCCAGAATTGGAACTTCACCATCAGATAGAGTTTAACATCATACCCAGGACATTAAGACCCTCAAAGTGGATCTGGGAGTAATGGTGATGAAGGGTTGCTCCACATTCTCCAGACCTCCAGAATTGGAACTTCACCATCAGATAGAGTTTAACGTCATACCTATTTCACAAAGACCATCGGCCACCGCCTTCAAGCACATATATGATATAAGGTTGAGGCTTCCTATAAGGGCAATAGTGTTGGGACAATCATATAGGTGCAAGGGCTTGTCAACCCAAGTTCAATTCCTGGACAAAGCTGTTTGAATTTCACATAGCGCTAATACCCTTGGGAAAGGTATGAATCCAATTCTCCCTCCAGCTATGGGTAAATAGTAGGGCAGACTGGGCTCTTTAAAGTTGGCTAGGTAACCAGTCTAGGAGAAGGAAAACTCTGAATTCAAGCCTAAGTAAGGTCCAAAGTGGGGTGTTGCATGTCATGGACTGCTCAGCATCACAGGTTGCCACCTACGGCCAACAGGTGGCCCCATTGGTTGGGGGGGGGGTCTTACCCCCTCTGTAGAGGTGCAGTTAGTGTATACTAAAGCCCCAGCTGACAGAACTCAAATTTTCAGACTTCAAACACAAGAGTCGAACTGTTTGAATTTCACATAGCGCTAATACCCTTGGGAAAGGTATGAATCCAATTCTCCCTCCAGCTATGGGTAAATAGTAGGGCAGACTGGGCTCTTTAAAGTTGGCTAGGTAACCAGTCTAGGAGAAGGAAAACTCTGAATTCAAACCTGTTGAACTCCGCTTAAGAAATTGACCTTGTGTCGAATGCTGCTCGTGTGGAGGGGTTGGTAAATATATATAGGTGCAAGGGTTTCACATGACCAGCCGATTGATTGGAGGAGGGCCTCTCCAACTGGCTGTCTAGCCTAAGTAAGGTCCAAAGTGGGGTGTTGCATGTCATGGACTGCTCAGCCTTAAGCATCACAGGTTGCCACCTACGGCCAACAGGTGGCCCCATTGGTTGGGGGGGGGGTCTTACCCCCTCTGTAGAGGTGCAGTTAGTGTATACTAAAGCCCCAGCTGACAGAACTCAAATTTTCAGACTTCAAACACAAGAGTCGAACTGATTAAAATACGCTATCACATCAAAGCCAAAAAGGATACGTAAAAAAGATAACAATTAGATTAAATATTATTTTTATTATGCTTTTCTGTTTTGTATTTACATTTTTATGTGTTATCTGTCTTTCCATATTATATATAATTGTAGGCACATAAATAGACATTCATCTGATGATGAAGAATGCATAAATCCACTTTACACTATTTCTTGTGACAAATATTGTTTCAGTTTTTAAACAAATCGGTCCTCGAACATAATTTTGGAATAAATTATGCCTATTAAAAAAAATAATTCTATTTAGATTGCATTGTATAAAGATTACAATGTCAAAACACGCGTATTAGCACTTACTATAATATATTTGTATATACAGCGGAACCTCGGTTCTCGAACGACTCTGGAGTCAAACAATTCAGAGTTCAAACAAAAAATTTGAGTAAAAAGACTTTGAAAACAGAAGTCGTGCGAATGACTACCGGAAGAACAATTACCCAGTAATTTTATGCAGGGTAGGGGTACTGCCCTTCAAAGCAATTGAAATTATCCTTTCCCCACCACCACATATGCCATCATATCACGGCCAAAAATTTATGTAAAAATGATAAAGAATTAGGTTAAATATTATTTTTATTATGCTTTTCTTTTTTGTATTTACATTCTTATGTGTCATCTGTTGTTTAAATACATGTCTTTCCATATTATATACTAGAAGTGGCTACCCGCCGTCGCCTGGGTAGAGGGGGGGATTTTTTTAAATGTTAGTCTTGCAGATCAATTATTACTTATCACGAGTGAGATCCTCGCTGGTTGCCCCATAAAAATCCCCACAAAAATATATAGTAAGAAATTTCCATTCAATGATTTACAATTAAAAAAAAAAAAAGATATAAATGATGCAATTAATTCAATCAATCAATATTATATTTCAAAGCGAAAAAAAAAACATACAAAAAAAAAAAGATAAACAAAATAACATGCAAATGACCTTCCCTTCTGTTACTTTTCAAATTTGAATTTTTAAATATCTTCCCAAATATAAATCAAATCTTCATTATTTTTGCTCAAAAACCAAGCCCTGGTGATATTTAATGTGTATATATATTTACTTTGTTGTTAATTGTTTTATTTTCAAAGTTTCCTCTGGATATACAGATACACACAACTACCCTTTATATATGTATAGATAACTGTGGGCACATAAATAGGCAGTCATCTAATAGTCCAGAATGCATAAATCCATTTTACACTATTTCTTATGGGAAAACCCATAGATGGGACCCTAACAGGTACTACCATTCCGGGTCAGAGTGGACCAGGGAGCAATGGTGATGAAGGGGTGCTCCACATTCCACAAACCTTCAAAACTGGAACCTCACCATCAGATAGAGTTTAACGTCATTCCCAGGACATGTAGACCCTCAGCCACTGCCTTCTAGCACCCATATGATAAAAAGGGTTGGGGATTGCCATAAGGGCAATAGGGTTGGGGCAATCATATAGGTGCTAGGGCTTGACGTGACCAACCAAGTAATCGGAGGGGGTCTCACCAACCGCCCGTCTAGCCTAAGTAAGGGTCTAAGTGGAGTGTTGCAGGTCATGAACTGCTCAACTACCAAGTCTCCATCCTTAAGCATCACAGATTGCCACCCACGGCCAACAGATGGCCCCATTTGGGGGAGTGGTTGTAATGAGTGGATATATATAAATATATATATATATTGGTAATTACAACAAACACATAATATAGTCACATATATTAAGACAGAAAAACAAATAACTCATAAATACAACAAGTAATATGTGTATTAAAACAAATAGATTATAGTAGTCAAAAATACTGATCCAAGTCCTGTAGAATATGCTTTTTTAAAAGTTCATGTAATTAGAAAAAGAAAGTGTTGAGTTAACTCCAATAGAGAAAAGAAAGGGTAATGCTCAATATATCAGCAGTGAAGTAACTTGTAGAGAGAGAAAGATATAGCTTGTAATACTTTCAGCGGTAGGCAAATATTTTCAAGTCAAGCGACATGGAATAATTAGGTATAAGTTTGTCTTCTGAACAGTTCTTTGAAAACCTTCACTTTTATAGGACTCCCTAGGCTCGAAATCAGTCTTTTTGAAAAGCTTTTTTTAGGTGCGAACACTTCTGATTGGTTGAAAATTATCTTTTTAATATTTTCTATTTTTTTCTTTCTACCTGCGCTGATCCTATGTGCAGATTTGTTTTTCATTTTATTTCTACTTTCAAAGCGTTAACTTCCGGCTCACCACAATGTCATTTACATGTGTGTTTAAGTCTTCAAACTATGTAACAGAAAATTATCACTTCCAACTTATAAATGTGAAACAATGGTTGAGTGGAAATACAGACAGAGGAATAGTTATTGTTAACTAGAAAAGGCTACCCAGCATCACTGGAGTTGAAGGGGCACCAAAAAACATAGAGTAATGGTTAGCAAGTTAGTCTCACAGATCCATTATTATTAGGTATATTTTAATTTTTAAATATCTTTGTGAATATAAATCAAATCTTTGTAATTTTTACATAAAGAGCAATAACCGGTGATTTTTAATGTGTATATATATATATATATTTACTTTGTCGTCAATTGTTTTATTTTCTAAGTTTCATCCGGACATACATACATACATACATACACAGCAACTGCTCTTTCTATATGTACTAGAAGCAGCTACACAGAAGAAAAAAAACTAGTGAATTGATTAAACGTTTGAGATTTACAAATGCTGGACATTTTTAAGTAGAATTTCAATGCTATTTCTACGTATATTTTAATTTTTAAATATCTCCTAATATAAACCAAATCTTCATAATTTTTACACAAAAAGCAAAAACCAGTGATATTTAATGTGTATACACATTGTCGTTTTATTTCCTTAGTTTGATCCAGACATACATACATGCACACCAACTGTCCTTTATATATGTACTAGAACTGGCTACCCAACGTCGACTGGGTAGTTTACTTTGAGATTTACAAATGCTGGACATTTTTAAATAGAATTTCAATGCTATTTCTATGTATATTTTGATTTTTAAATATCTTCGAATACAAATCAAATCTTTATCATTTTTGCACAAAAAGGAAGAACCGGTGATATTTAACGTGTATATATATTTACTTTGTTGTTAATTGTTTAATTTTCTGGGTTTCATCCAGACATACAGATACACATACGAATTGTCTTTTATATATGCAAGAAGCGGCTACCCAACGTCGACTGAGTAGTTTACTTTTGAGATTTACAAATTCTGGATATTTCTAAGTAGAATTTCAATGCTATTTCTATGTATATTTTGATTTTTAAATATCTTTGAATACAAATCAAATCTTTATCATTTTTGCACCAAAAGCAAGAACCGGTGATATTTAATGTGTGTAATATTTACTTTGTTGTTGGTTGTTGTATGTTCGTAGTTTCATTCGGACATATATACATACAAACTGCTCCTTATATATATAATATATATATATATATATATATATATATATAAGAGAGAGAGAGAGATGGATAAATTTTATTAAAAAATAAAACTAAACATTTTCATGGGTGGGCCGTTTGAAACGTAAACGATTTCTTTTAAAACTAAATTTAAAGAATGAATCATGCAATGCATTCAAATTTAACGATTTTGGCATAATATACAAATTTAGATAATAAATCTAAATAATTCAAACAAAATAATATCCCTCAATTAAATCTAAAATTGATTTTAATTAAACATGTGACCAAGAAATTAACCGTATGTTCATTGTATATTTTTTAAACAGTTTTTTTTTCTTCGGCTTTTTTAAATTCATAGTTATTGCTAAGAAAATAAGATGCTCTTATTACACATACTGACAATTTTTAAAAAGGAACAGAACATTTATTTTTGGTTTAATTTGTTAAATTTTATTTTTAAAAATTGAACATCCTATAGCCAAAAACCAATTTAAACCGAGTAAAAGTTAGATATAAACTTGGTTTTTTTTTCTTTGTATTATTTAGCATAATTACGAGTGACATACCTCATCTACACCCAAAATTTCATAGAAATTACCACCAATCTCTTCCACAAGATCGAACAGTTCCATATGATCGGAATCCCAGGCAATAACCGAACTGGAAAAGATAAGTATAAAAAAAAGACACGTTGACACTCCATCACTGGGCGCCATGTTGTCTCAGTAAAACAGGAATTGACAAGTGAATCAGGGAGATAACTCGTGTCTTTACCAGAGTGTTTTTGGCTCAGTGGAAGAGCAACGGACAGGTGATTATGTTACAATCTCAATGTAACTCAACAATTATTAATTAGTTTAGTGATTAATTTATTAGAATTAAATTTTAATTATTAAATTAGGGAAATAGATAACTAATTAGGACTGAGCCTGTTCTAGGAGTAACAAATTTAAGAGATTTGAATTCAGAGTTTTCTTTCTCCTAGAATTGTTGGACCATAGACCTTTAGGCACCCCTTTTGGGATCTCGATTCGTGGGGACATTTTTTCCATTTACACCGTCAAAATACGGTTAATTGTTAACAGACGACTTTTAGAATATTTTTAAAATTATAAAACTAACCCCTAACCCTACCTCCTAACCCTAAACCTAAACCTAACCCCTAACCCTAACCCCTAACAAACAACCAGATTTTGACGGTGTAAATGGAAAAAATATCCCCACGAATCGAGATCGCAAAAGGGGTGACTAAAGGTCATATGGTCTGAATTGTTGCTTAACTAAGGTTAGAGTCCAGTCTGCCCTACTATTTACCCATAGCTGGAGGGAGAATAGTTGAATTCATACCTTTCTCAAGGGTTTTGGCGCTATGTGAACTGTGCCTTTGTCCAGGATTTGAACTTGGGTTGACGAGTCCATTTCCTACGACTCTAACCAGTACATCACTCGTTTCCAATCACAATGTAATTCAACAAGTCTTTTCTGTCTGTCTTTCTGTTATTGTATAACTCAAGAACACATCAAGATATAGTATTATCTGCGTTATTCGGACTATCTTCATTGTTATTTGTACAACGTTTCAGCTGATATGCCCTCTGGCCTTCTTCACGGAACTTTGAACCTAATCCTTTATTTAGTCCACGGGGGTATACTGTTCTCATTCCGCTAACCATATCTGAGGTAGGAGTTGTGTTAATTATTTTTCTATGTTACTGCCTCTACTCAGGATTGAAGTCAGAATCCAGAGATAACTGTCACTTAGAACTGTCTTAACCCAACTACCTTATCCACTATGCCATGTGTCCAATTGGACACATGGCCTAGTGGATAAGGTAGTTAGGTTAAGACAGTACAAATAACAATGAAGATGGAGACAATAGTCCAAATAACGCAGATAATACTAATCATCAAGCCTCATCTCAAACATTCAGAGAAATAGTGTAGATAACAATAAAGATGAGGACAATTGTCCGAATAACACAGATAATACTAATCATCAAGCCTCATCTCAAACATTCAGAGAAATAGTGTAGATAACAATAAAGATGAGGACAATAGTCCGAATAACACAGACAATACTAATCATCAAGACATTCAGAGAAATAGTGTAAATAACAATAAAGATGAGGACAATAGTCCGAATAACACAGATAATACTAATCATCAAGCCTCATCTCAAACATTCAGAGAAATAGTGTAGATAACAATAAAGATGAGGACAATAGTCCGAATAACACAGATAATACTAATCATCAAGCCTCATCTCAAACATTCAGAGAAATAGTGTAGATAACAATAAAGATGAGGACAATAGTCCGAATAACACAGATAATACTAATCATCAAGCCTCATCTCAAACATTCAGAGAAATAGCATCAAGATATGTCCATAAAATCTTCTATGCTTACTAATTATGATAACATATTGAGTAGACTGTGAATTCAGGGGTGCCTCATTGTCAAACAAGGCACAAAAAGGAGTGAACAAAAAGAGGAAAGAAGCTGCCACAGAAAAGATAGCCAGAAGGAAGGAGAGACAACAGAAACTCCAGCAAGCATCACTTTTTGTTTGCAGTCACTGCACCAGAGATTGTCATTCAAAAATTGGTCTGTTCAGACACTCACACAGATGCAGTTAAAAAAAAAAATGGACACAACGTCATCGTCTTTAATAGACTGAAGGATGCCAACACAAATTTTTACCATAATCTACTGGACTAACAGTTAATGGAATATGAAATAAAGTCCAATGTATATGTTTTTAATTTTTCAACTGGGATTAATACTTTTAATAAAAATGAAACTTTTATAAAAACATAACTTAATACGTTTATTCATTTATAAGTTTTTAAAAAAATTAAAGGACAGAATTAATTGATGTTGTATAGATTTAAAGTTGTTGTGTACTGATTCAGTTATACACTTTTTTACCTCAGAACTGCAAAACTGGACTGTTTTAAGTCTTTTTTTATTTTTACTCTAAAATAGAAATATCATTAAATACCAGGCAAAATTAGCAGCGAATCAGTAATTTTCAGTTTATTTCAGTATAAGAAGACTTAATAAGTTATAATCTCAATTCCCTTTGAATAATAACGCTGAAATTGGATGTTCCATTTGTATCTTAGTCCCAGAGAATTTTATACATCTCATTTTCTTGGAGAGATTCTAGATTTGTACATATACTATCTGTCATTTGGAAGTGTGTGGTGTAATGGTTAAAGTCATGGGAAATGGACTCGTCGCCCTGAGTTCAAATCCTGGATGTGGTAATTGCATTTCACTTAGTTTTGTTTCTTTGTTGGATTAAAATCAATTTCTTTGTTGGGTCGTTCACAAAGCGCTTCGTCGCTGACTGCCGTCTCGCATCAGCCAACTGCTTCTCGTCAGCGCTCCACTCACTTGTTATTTATGGACACAGTCCCCCAGCATCCGGGCACTTGAATTATACCTCACGTCCATTCAGTGCCTGAATCGCATTTCTTTGCATTCCGGAGGGCGCAGATTCGACTCCGGCAAGCAAGACAATGTCTTGCTCTTTTTCTAAATGAGTATGGTAGTACTCGTTCCTTGTCACAGTCAGCATGGGCAAATTTTAATATCTTGCACAGTTCCTAGTGAATCACATTTCCCACCCAGTCATGCGTACTCTTGTATTCCTTTTGTGCCAGTTTGCTGCATTCCTATTATATGATTAACCCTTTCATCTCTGTCACCACTGTGTATTATCAATTTTGCTATTGTTAAAATGAATTGCCAGAGTCGCCTATTGTTGGTATTAGCCAGAGAATGAGGGAGTCTATCCTCTTTTTTCTACTGCTAGGTCAGGAGAGATAGTTTTTGCTGAGGTGGAGCAATCTTTATTGTTATCTACACAATGTGTCCTCCGGCCTTCTTCAGGTATTTCTTGTTAGACGCAGGAACCCCCTCCTTGAACACAAGTTATTGGACACATGGCCTATACCATCGAATTGTAAGACAAGGCAGCAAGTAATCGTAACTTAATACGAATCTGTCTTGCTGCAAATACTATAGCAAAATGCCAGTTTATTTATGAAGCCTCCTAACATATAGAAACCAAGCAGCCAATCAGAACTCAAGGAATGGAATCACCCAAATGCATGAGTGGACTATTCTGGATTCCCATAAGTACCAGTTCTCTTGGCACTGGTTCAGTTGTGCTTAGCTTGTTGCTTAAACCAACAGTATGCTAACTCACTTTAAAAAATGGCATATGAACTCCTTATGGGTTATTTAATGCTGAAATTTTATCTATTCATTTTTGTTTGGTTTGGTTTATTTGTTTAACAGCGTATCAACTCCTTATGGCCACCCTGTTGGCTGGTGCTGCAGAATACACCAATTGCAGAGAGTAAACCCCCAATGGAGCCATCTGTTGGCCATGGGTGGTGACCTGTGATGCTCAAGGACGGAATCCTGGTGGCTGAGTAGTCCATGACATACAAGAACTCCACTTTGGCCTTTATTTGGGCTAGATGGTCGGTCAGAGACCTCTCCATTCAATCAGCCAGTCATATCAAGCCCTAGCACCTGTATGATTGTTCTGACTGTATTGCTCACATGGCAACCCCACCCCCAACCCTTATTATCATATATGTGCTAGTAGGCAGTAGCTGAGGGTCTTAGTATCCTGAGTATGACATTAAACTGCATCTAGTGGTGAAGTTTCAATTTTGGAGCTCTGGGGAGTGTGGAGTACCCCTGTTACATATTAATTGGAACCCTATTACTTTTTAAGGTAGTATAGAAATCCTTATGGCGATCAGTACAGCTGATGGCCTTGAGAGTGAGTGACAATGCTTGACCTCACTCTCACCTGGCGTTCTGGGGATAGAATCGTGAGAACGGAACCCCGATAGAAAGCCCTTTCCGGTTTAAGGTGTAAGCAACTCAGAGTTGCAGTAGTCAGTTGCAGTAAGTCAGTTGAGAGTTAGGACTGAAGCTAGCAAGATGTGACTCTCCGCGCGCATTTGTCTGGTCCTGGGGTTCCAGAATAAAATAACATCAAAGGTAAATCGAAGTCTTGTTGTTATTACTAAAAGCTAACAATGACACAAGGCTTCTGATAAGAAATGATCCCCAGCAGAACCAGACATGGAATCCCCAGATAAGAAAGACCAGACGAGACCATTAGAAGACCAAGATAGAAGATAGAAGATAGAAGACTAGACGATCAGAAGACGGCCGGAAGAATAGACCAGAGTAAGACGTAACAAATATATCTATATGGTACCGTGATGAACGGCTACGCAACACCCCTTCATTCATATTACTCCCAGATCCACCCTGACCCGGAGTGGTAGTACCTGTTAGGGTTCCATCTATGGGTTAAATAGATCAAAAATTGAGTTTACAAATATTTCTTTTTAAAAAATGAGTTTGAAAAAATAAATTGAATGCCTAACAAGAATTAATAAAACAAAAATGTCTTTAGCACAAAATAACCTAACAAGAGTTGATGTGCCATAAAATCCAACCAACCTACCAACCAACTCCTTATGGGTTATTTAATGCTTAAATTTGATTAATTTCTTAATGTTTGATTACACCAGGGGTCCCCAAACTTTTTAACTCGTCGACCCCTTTATGACATATTTACCTTATCATCGACCCCTAATTAAGTTTAATGAAAACATTAAATCATTTTTGAAATAAGTTAGTCTACTTTTTTATTTAAATAATTTAAAAAAGTTCACTGACATGAAAAATACTTATTTATTATAATAATCTACATTAATGAGATGGATGTGCTTGATGAGCAGCGGCATGACTATTGATATTAGGTTGAAAATTGGTAAGTTTAAGTCTTAAATCACCACGGTTCTCCAGGTTTAATCTATTCCTGTGTTTTGTCAAAATTGTGTTAGCATGGCTAAAACCAGCTTCAACCATATACAATGTTGGGAATGCAAGTAAGAAAGGCTCAGCTGCTGTCTTAACCTTCGACCTCCATTTGATAATCCTATATTTGATCGACCCCCAGAGAACTCTCATCAACCCCAAGGGGGCGATATCGACCACTTTGGGGACCCCTGGATTACAGTCATATCTATATTTTCAATATTTCATTACATTTTTACAAAATTGCTCTTTTTTATTTGTCTATAATAATTTGTTTGCACTAAAGTATATCTTATTATAATGGAGATTGTGTGTTTTTCTGTAACCGAAAGTATATTACTACTCAAGTCATAATTCCCTTAGTTATTTAAGTAACATTCTCCATGATTTTATTTAAACCTCAATTATTAATAAAATTGTTTGGCATTATTAATTCTGTTGACCATATCTACAGGTATTTGCCTTTCATCCCACTTATGGCCCACCCATAAGCCTAAGCTCATGGGTGGTAAGCACAAAAATTGCGTTGATCCCGTTGGCATTCCCCCTCAAGGGGGGTGCCTCAGGCGCTTGGCAATAAACCCAGCCCTGTCCCTTTCGAGGTGGGTAGGTATTGCCTGGAGAGGGAAAGCCCCCTGGGATCGATGCTATTAACGCTATTAAAGATCCAGGGCCGAAGCCACTGGACCCCCGGCGTTGACCATATCTACATATGGATAACATGCAATTGTATTTATATATACAAAAAATAGCGGTTTACAGTGTGAACAGGAAGGCTAATTTGCATATTGTTATTAAAAATTTTATTTAATAAATATGTACTTAGTATTATTGATTTCTAATTGTTTGGTTTTATCTTAATGAATATGAACAAAAATCTTGGGGATAAATCTTTAAAAAAATAGATTAACAATAAGAAATAACTGTAATTTTATTTTTTACTTTCTATTTTAACTAAATAGTTAAATTAGGAAAATTTGGCAATGAAAGACAGGAGTGATGGAAGAGTAAGTTTCAGTTGTTCTATTTTTCGATTATACCTCTCCTCTGTTTCAAATCTTTTTATCTGCATTCTTATTTAGATTCATTAGCCTTTCTAATTTGATATATTTTATTACATTAAAACTTAAATACTTGCACCTGGAGGGGGCATATATTTGCTAGCGATATTAATTATCCCTATCCAACAGAAATAATTTGCATGCAGTTATATGTATTTACCAATCCCTCTGCATGAGCAGGATGTGACACAAGTTCAATTTCTTAAGAGAAGATAAACAGGTTTGAATTAATTTTTCCTTTATTTGGACAGCTTGCCTCACTGAGGTTAAAGGGCCCAGTCTGCTTAACTATTTACTCATAGCAGCGGGGAGAATAGTTGGATTCATACCTTTTCCAAGGTTATAAGCTCTATGTGAAGGCGCATCGTCTAATGGATAGAGTTGTAGGAAATGGACTCATCAACGCGAGTTCAATTCCTGGACGAAGCTGTTGACATCTCACATGGCGCTAATACCCTTGGGAAAGGTATGAATCCAATTCTCCCTCCAGCTATGGGTAAATAGCAGGGTAGATTGGGCTCTTTAACCATGGTTAGGCAACCAGTCTAAGCGAAGGAAAACTCTGAATTCAAACCTGTTAAACTCTGCTTAAGAAATTGATCTTGTGTCACATCCTGCTTGTGCGGAGGAGTTGGTAAATATATATAAGCTCTGTGTGAAATGCAAACAATCTCGTTTGGAATTTTGGGTGCTGTGTCCATTTTCTATGACATACCCATTACACCAAACACCTCCATATACCTGTGTGCATATAACACACAGGTATAGGGTTTCAAGTTACTAATAGGGTGAGTCAAAAGTTTTGCAATATTTTAGTAACATGAGACACAATTTAGCAGCTTGTAGGGAATAAAATAAAAGAATAAAAAACTCCCATGAGCCTTCATATCTGAAGAACCCTCCAAGCATGTTTCAGGAAAAAGGACACACTTCCGACCCCCAAGAGAATCTCTCGGCCATTCAAACTTAGGCCATAACTGGGACTAAACTCTACCACTGGCCAGGAATAATTTCCTTACCATGTGGTGGCTATGATCCGTGAATAAAACCTAAATCCTTAAACTACCTTTTGTCTTTGTTTCTTCCTTTTCTTTTCTTGAATTCCTTTTCAGTGCGACCACCAACCATGATGGGGTTAAAAGCAAACCCTAGGAACATGCACCAAGAATAACCAGCTACCGTTAAACCTTAAACCTCTTGCCCCCCCCCCCACAAGCTCTTGATGCTTTTGCCAAGGGCATGAAGGTAAGGACTCAAACAGGACAGTGAGATTGTTAGCTCGCCTGATACTCTCTGAGTACTTCTCACCAGAATCCACAGTTTTAGGACTACCTGACCTTGCCTGACTGTCAAGTTTTTTGCAACCCAACCAAAATGTCTTGGAGCCTCTGATTATTCTTCTGTAATCAATTGTGCCTTTACCTTTCACACCCACAAAAAAAATGTTTTTTTTCTTCCGCAGCTTATAGCCCACTTCGAATTTGAACATTTAAAAAATGACATTCAGTGCGATCACAGACCCCCATAATATTATCATTAAGCTACAAATTAGATTGGAAATTGCTTAATTTTTCTAAGTTATAACATTTTTTAACATTTTCCCTGTTTGCATTTCACATAGTGCTAATACCTGTGGGAAAGGTATGCAGCCAACTACTCTCCCTCCAAACTTATGGTTAAATAGTGGGACAGATTGGGTTCTTTAACCTTGGTTAGGCAACCAGTCTAGGAGAAGAAAAACTCTGAATTTAAACTCCGCTTAAGAAATTGACCTTGTGTCACATCCTGCTTGTGTGGAGGGGTTGGTAAATATATATATATATATATATATATAAAACATTGGAGGCACGTGGTGTAATGGTTAGAGTCGTAGGAAATGGACTCGTCGACCCATGTTCAAATCCTGGACAAAGCTGTTTGCATTTCACATGGCGCTAATACCCTTGGGAAAGGTATGAATCCAATTATCCCTCCAGCTACGGGCAAATAGCAGGGCAGACTGGGCTCTCTAACCTTGGATAAGTAACCAGTCTAGAAGAAGGAAAACTCTGAATTCAAACCTGTTAAACTCTGCTTAAGAAATTGACCTTGTGTCGCATCCTGCTCGTGCAGAGGGGTTGGTAAATATATATATAACATTTTTTTAAAAGTGTGTTGCTCTAATAAAAGACTTGCTATTGTGTGCTATTTTTTAATTTTTTTTTTTATGTTACGGTTTGTTGGTTCAGGTTGGTTATGTAATGTAATGAGATTTTTAATAAGTTGTTGAAAAGATAAAATAGAATATTCATTTTATGGTGGTATTTATTTAAATATCAAAGTACAAGTGGAAGGTTCTTCAAAAATGCCCTTTTTTTCTTTTTTTAACACTCTGCTATCCTGAGTATAAGCAGGTAACATTGGATTAGACAGGTGAACTAACAAAACATAGGTCACCTCTGTTCGTAAAATCGTAGAGCGTTCACATACTTACGGAGATTACCGAATCAATTCAAATACCGGTACAAAATTTAAAATATAAGTTTATGATTTAAATTATTTCCATTTTTCTGTTAACGAATTAATTTTAACAAGACAATAAAGCAGTGAAATAAAAAATATTATGTAACAAGATTGCGTTAATAAATTACGGAAAGTTACGAAGTTGACAGTTGGCTGCCCGGTAACGTTGCTGAAGTGAACACGTGATCAGTCTTCATCGTAGTGATCAGCCATGTTGCAGGCAGTACGGCGCTCGTGCTTGGGAGCCTTCAGGGCTACAAACCATGCTCTTTCGTATTCAAAAGCATATCCATCAGCCCTAAAAGCTTCTACAGCTTACTTTACAACACGTAAGTAAAAAAAAGAAGTTATTTTCTTAGATTTTTCTGCTGTTGGATCGATTTTGTTATTACACATGGAGAGAACTTTTTCGATTTTTAATGGTGGAATCGGACACCCTCCCTTTTCTAAGCTTTCTAAAAACTACCAAAAAAATGTTTAAATTTGATTTGATAATAAAAAAAAAATGGCTATTACTCTCTTAAGTCTTTTCTACATCCTCTTATTGTTTATTTTTCTTGTATCTGTTTTTGTTGTCCTTTAAATTCTGTTTTGTAATAAATTATCCTATTTCTTTTCGGATGACCTTCAACGTCCTCTTCTCTCTCTCATAGTCGGCATGAAAATGACACGACTGCCCTTTTTATCTTAATATTTTCTATTTTCTTTATTATTTTTCAATAAATATAAGATCTTATATTACTAAATATATATATCTTTAGATATATTTCACAATATATCTTTTTGATGTCTTAAATTTTCGATTAGATTATAAAACAAATCTTAATTCTGTTTCGTCTTTTGTTAACTGGGTTTTTTATTTCTTTATTTCCCGGCATTTTGTAGAAAAACTTTAACTTTTTTCTCATCCTGTTTTTTTAAATAAAGGTTAAATTAATGAATCAAATTAAAGGTTAGATAAATAAATTGATATTAACTTTTTGTTTCTTTCCTTTTTTTTTTTAAATGAAGGTCGAATAAACCTGATTAAGATTAAATCCTAAAATCGATTTTAATATTACTTTCACGATTTACGTATTTTGATAAAAATAACGAACTCTGAAAAATATATATTATAATTAGCATTTTATTTTTTTAAACCTTGTTTGTGTATAATTTTCAAGACGACACAAGTTAAAAACTTGTAGAAAATCATTTAAAAAAAAAAAAAGCAAAAAAAAAAAAGTACCCCCCCTCTTGACCTCTGTAACCTTTTTTTGTTAAGGTATTTTTTATCTAAAAACTTATTTTTTAATAAAAAAATAAATGTAGAAAAATATTAGCATTTAATATTTTTACCTTGTTTGTTTATAATTATCAAGTTGATTACTTTAAGTTTAAAAAAAAAAAAAAAAACTTGTCGAAGATAAAGGCATTAAAAAAAAAACAATGCCCCTAAATTTCACTTGACCTCTGTAATCTAAATAAATTTTTGAAAAATATTAATATTAGCATTTAGTTTATTTTGTTTATTTTCAAGGCGATACTAGAAGTTAATAAAAGCATGTCTAAGATATAAAAGCATTAAAAAAGAAAAAGTACCCCTCAAAATCACTCTTGACCTCTGTAATCTTTTTTTTGTCAAGGTATTTTTATCTAAAAACTCTAGAAAAATCCTAAAAATCTAGTGTTATTGGGAATCACCTTTTTAGTGACCTTTCCTTGTAATTGTGGACTTTTATCTTTTAAGTAATTCATGTTACGGATTCTTTTTTTATATACCTAATTTTACTTATGTTGCCCCCTCTCCTGTTTTATCAATTTTAACCATTATTTTTTTTTTCAAATTTGAATGTCCTTTCTATAAACTTGGTCCCTAGGACATCTAGTTGTTTGCAAAAGTCAAACTATTTGTTTTTATTATGAAAACATGAGTAAAATTTAAATTAGCAATTTCAATTATATTGCTACTCCCACGTTTTCACTGTAGTAGCATTAATTAATAAGTAGTTCATAAAAAAGTGCTCAATATATTTCTTAAAATATAGATCTTTAGTTGTAGAAAGTTTCTCTCTCTACCAAGGTTTCTCCTGAAGGTGCACCTTGAACACCGAAACCTTGGGAGAGAGAAAAACTTTCTACAATTTAATATATTTCCATTTTTCTCCTATTGTTAGTGACAACTATGAAAGAATCAAGTTACAGTGAAATCATTTTATGTATATATAAAGTCATGCAGACAGCATGGATTCCCCCATGACTCTCTCACCAGCCGTTCCTATCGGTCATCGCTCCCGGCATCCAGTGTCCGTACAGAGCTATATTTTTGATAAACTTTTTTCTTTAAGTATCTTTAAACAGGATTTTTAAAAATTATTTTAGAGCAGTTCAACTCGCTGTAAAATAAAATTACCAAAAATCAGCTTAGGGTGTAGATATGAATAAATAAAATAAACACGGATTATTTTTATTTAAATAAAAATTAAAATATTATGTATATATCGCAATTTGAGCCTTTTTTCTCCCTTTTCTATTGCTCTACGATCAAAATAAACCTTTTTCTCTTACAAGGATTTAACAAGAGTCAAGGACACTCGATGATGAGGAATACAAAAATATTCCTCTAAAATTCAAGATGTTAATATCTTTTTTATATTCGTAATTATTTCACTTTACTATTTTTTATTTTTTTAAAAGCCATTTTCTGTGTATATTTGAATCTTTTATTTTATTTTAATTTTCCCGTAAATGTTATGATTTTAATTTAATTTCAAACAATTTCAGGCAAGTCCTATGGGACAGAAGCAGCAGCTCCTGCGGCCGCGGCCGAGACTGCTGGTCGCATTGTCACCGTCATTGGTGCCGTTGTTGATGTCCAATTTGACGATGCCCTGCCACCCATCCTGAATGCCCTTGAAGTTGTAGGCAGAAAACCACGCCTCATCCTCGAAGTTGCTCAACATTTGGGTAAGTCTTTTCTTTTAATCACACCCCCACCCCTTTCTTCCGAGAAGAAAAAATATATCAGACTATGAAGGAAATGCTACCTTTTTATTATTGTATAAAAAATCTATTTCGAACATGAAATTTGGTTTCAAAAGAAATGTTATTCAAGGGGACCGAGAAAAAAAAATTGCTTAAAATAGTTGGTTTAAAAAAAAAAAACTAAGAGGATCCTCATCTTATAAAGACTAAAGGTCAAGAGATTATTACATTACGTTTGTTTTTGTTTTTTTTGTTTTTTCGGGAATTTTGAATGATTTTTTAATATATTACGATACATGATGGAAAGGAGAAAAGCTTAAAATTTGTACAATAGCTAATTTTAGCATAAAGATTTTTGTGCAGTTAAAATATTCGAGAAAATGAAATTTTTATCCTTTTACAGAACCGGTGATATTTGTTTACATTATTTTGTAAAAGCTGTGTAGGTATTTAAAAAAAATAATAATTACCAAAAATCATTAGATTTAATTTTGGAAACTTTGTACAAACGAACACTGTCCTTGAAAAAAAAATTTAAGTCAGTCTCTTTTTTTTTTTTTTTTTTTTTTTTTTTTTTTTTTTTTTTATTATATATATCTC
Source organism: Doryteuthis pealeii (assembly GCA_023376005.1). Lineage (NCBI taxonomy): Eukaryota > Metazoa > Mollusca > Cephalopoda > Myopsida > Loliginidae > Doryteuthis > Doryteuthis pealeii. The sequence goes on along the minus strand of CM042174.1, from coordinate 43,979,891 downwards.
GTGTAAAACCTAAAATAATTGTATGTCTTCTGAAAATTAAATATAATTTTTAGGATTTTTTTAAAAACTTGAATTTCTAAATACTTTGAAAATTGTAACTTTATAAAACTTAAACTTTGACTTCTTTTTCAAAAAGCCAAATAAATCTGACAAGAGAATGAATTTCTGAAATGATTCCTCTCAAATTTCATATTGAATTTAAAAAAATAATCTTACTCTTTATTCTCTCTGAAAGATAGCTGGATTAATTATGGATAAATGTCCTTGTATAGTTTCCTTGATTGAAGACTTTCAAAATTATCTCTTCAATATTGTGATTTTATTTCCCTTTAATTGGCTTGAGGATTTTTTTTTCTTTTAAGCTCTTGTGTATTCAAAGTTTAAACTATTCTTTTATACTTTTATTAAAATATATAATTAAAAAAAAAAATTAAACAACTTTATTTCTTGGCCATGAAAAAAATGCTAAGTTTCTTTTTGAACTCAAAGTGTTTTGCCTTATCTAATATTGCATAGGCACAAAACTATTTTCTAAAATGATCACTTCTGTTCTTCCATACTTAAAACAGGAGACACCTGTCAATTTGCACTTTTATGAAATGTTGTGGAAATAGGAATGTTTTGTAACAATTACTTGACCTTTTTAGTATTTACAAGAATGTCGGATCTCCTTTGTTTAAAACTAGATGTGGCTACCCAGTGTTGCCTGGGTAGGGGGATTTTTAAAAAAAGTTAGTCTCGCAGAGCCATTATTACTTAAGAGTGATATCCTTGCTGGTTGCTCCATAAAAATCCCCATGGAAATATATAACAATATAGTAAAAAATTTCCACTAAAAAAAAAAAAAAGATATAAATGATGTAATTAATTCAATCAATATATTTCAAACCCAGAAAGAAAGAAAAACAAAACATGCAAGTGACTTTCCCTTCTGTTATTTTTCAAAATAGAATTTTTAATATCTTCCCAAATATAAATCAAATCTCTATTTTTACTCAAAAACCAAGCCCTGGTGATATTTAATGTGTATATATATATTTACTTGTTTTATTTTTGAAGTTTCCTCTGGACATAGATACACACAACTGCCCTTTATATATGTATAGGACAGATAGATAAATTGTCTGACTGTATTTTAAGCAATTTTTTTCTTCTGTCCCATTGAATTACCAATTTTCCTTTTGAATTCAATTTAAAACTAATTATGCATTTGACAGATCAATCCTTCCTGGTATAATGTAATTATTTAAACAATACTTCCAATCATTTTAACAAAAGTCAAATCTGTTACAATTCGCAATAGATTTTAATAACTGTTAACATTTTATTTTATTTTTTAATCTTTTAAAATTTAATTTAATCATATGGAAGCTATTTTAGTAATTCATTCTGTTATCTGATTGATTTCAACTTGCAACTGAACTTTTTAACTTTTTTGGTGCAGAGAGTAACTTTAGTTGCTCACATACACCTTATACTTGAGGGCTCTGTGCAACTTTAGCCCACAATACTTTATTTTTAAAAATGAATTTTAGGCAATATACTCTAAAAGTGGCTTTTATTCAATATACCCCTACCCTAAAATTAAGACAATCTTCTAGAAATTACTGTTTTAGAAGTAGTAAAAAAAAAAATTCTCTTATAAACACTTGTGGTATATATTCTGATACAAATAGTGTCTTGTAATTGTAAAACTCCAGTAAATTTTTTTTATTTGGTCAAAACTTCATTCCAGCCATTAAAATTGTTGCCAAATGTGCTGCACCAAAAGATACAAAAATGGCTTATTTGTTAAAAAAGGCAATGAAATTAAAATGAAGAAAATCAAAAATTGATAATGCTTCATCTAAAAAATCTGTATAAAAGATTACACTGGCTTGCATTAATTTTTTTTTCTGAAGGTCAAAGGTTTACAAAGTGATATATGATGGCCATTTTATGCTGAATCAAAAAAAAAATCATACATTGTGTTTAGTCAGGTCTGGTTTTTAAGATACTTCACAACAAGTTGTACATACTAACAACACTTATTCAAAAGCCTGTGGACTCTACTTTTCACAAATAAAGTTATCAAGAGATTGTATCTAAAAAAATCTGATCAGATTAGAAAAATTAAGTATTTTTGTATTCGGCATTAAAATCTGCCTTAAAATCAGCTATTATATATTTGACCTTGAAAACCTTGCAGACCAATGTTATTAAAGTTCAATTTTTCTGATTAACTTTTTACTTAAAAGTTTCATTGAATTTATCTTCTAAAATAAAATATCTGAATAAACATAATACCACACACAAATTATGAAAGGCTGTATATATGAATATACAAGTGTATTGTTTGCCTGATACAATGGGAAAAAATTGGGTTCTGATTATTTCAACCCAGGCGTCCAGAATGCCAACCATCATCCCATAGAAAATGACAAATCGACCACGATTCGAAAAAGACTTGTTTCACTTTATTGGAGGGATTACTGTAAGTTGGTTTAAAAGATAGAGAAGTAATCAAATACCAACAAAGAGACCCAGTCTCTACTGTATATTTAAAGTTAAAAACCTTTGTTCTTTAAAGAATTACTTCTAAAAAAAATTTTAATCATCAGTTTTTTAATGTATCTTTTGAATGGACAAAACATTTTTGAGATATTAACCTTTATGCAAGTTTCATTGTGTTAACTCTTAACATCCTGTTGAGAATTTTCCAAGTCCAAATCCCCATTCCTATAAGGATTTATCAAAAATTATCTAAAGATGGCCCTTTCATTTAAAGTTACCTGTTATTTTCTGTAAATCAAAGATTTCTAAATGTTTAATATTACATTTAAACAAATTTGGGGCAGATTAGAAAAATGAATGACTTCTGGCCAGGTGGAATGAGGTGGTGTAGGACATTAAGAGTTAAATAGGGGAGGGGGTAGATTTAATCTAGGTGGGACCTAATGATCATCCTCTACACATTAATACATTGATTAATAATTTGTGATTTATGTAAAAAAAAAAAATGTAATGTGTGAAAATAAACAAAATATTCATTATTTATTCATTATTCAAATGTTAATTATTGTAATTATGAAACTCAAAAGAATATTTTTATGACCAAAAGTGCATCACATCAATCAAGCCTCGTCTTTTTTGGTAAACATTGTAATCTTATAACCTCATCAAACTTTTGTAAATTTCATAAAATGAATCCCTTTTATTTTTATTTTAACTCCCATTTAAAATGTGTGATATTTCTTTTCAGGTGAAAATGTTGTACGCACCATTGCTATGGATGGTACTGAGGGTTTGGTCAGAGGAGAGAAATGCCTTGATATGGGTAACCCAATTAAGATCCCTGTGGGCCCAGGAACCCTTGGCAGGATTATCAACGTCATTGGTGAACCTATTGATGAGAGGGGACCAATTGATACTATCCAGTAGGTTGACTTTTTTATTTTTATCAATTGAATGAGGAGTTTTCTCCCTTGCCTCCAGCACTCTTCTTTTTTTAATGTTAGATAACCATAGTTGGTTTTTATATACAGGGTGTCTTCAGATTTAAAATGTAACAAAAATAGCAGTGTTGTTGAAATGCAACAATCAAAATGTACATAAAACTCCAAAGATTTGAACTTAAATTTTTTTTCTCTAAATGATTCTATCATTTGTACAATGTGACTCCAGTTTTAGAACTGGTGCAATACTTTATGAACTGTCTGTATGAAATAATTGAATCTATTGATGGGGGGACACATTGATATTATTCAGTAGGTTATTTTATCAGTTGAATGAAGAGTTTACTCCCTTGCCCCTAGTACTCTTTTTCTTTTAAGTTTAATAACCCTAATCAGTGTTAATGCAGATAGCATTTTAAGTTCTGTTTTGGTTTCAAATTTAACTATTTATGATTTATTATGAAATTAATTTGCTATTTGTTAGTAATCATTAGCAACTTTTATATTCTTTAACCGGTATACAATAAAACATATTCTGATCGAATGCACGCACCTCTCCCACACTTGAAGAAAGTTCTACAATGTTAACAGCATAGACAAACTTTTTGGAAAAATAGATCCCAAGAGCATATTAAACTTTTTGAAAAGAACCAGCCTCCTATCAAGGATGTAAGTTCATAGACCTACAAAAATCACCCACGCACTCTCTTGATGTTCAAATCCTCAACAAAAAACTTGATTTCAAAAAAATAACTAAACCCCTATCACTATACTTAAATACCAATAGAAGCAAGATCTGGAATGATTTGCAGGTGGCTGCACATGTGGCAGCTGTACCTTACAAAGAAATAAAACAAAACATTCGGCATAAAATAACCCAATGGTTTGACATGCCGTAAAACCCAACCAACCATAAAGTGAACCTCATAAGATATAGAATGTGAGTTTATTTTTCTTCTGACCTTGCGGAGTCATTCAAACATGGTTGGTCTGTTGGGGAGGTTTACACCCCCACCCCCCTAAGTGTTGCTTTTGTGTAAAATATGCTCATACTGCTGCTTTAGTATATCTCTCTCTACAGCCACTGATGAATGAATTTGGATTGTAGCTGGTTGTTATTCATTTAACTCTTAACATCCTGTTGAGAATTTTCCAAGTCCAGAGCCCAATTTATCAAAAATGGCCATTTCATTAGAACTTACCTGTTATTTCCCATAAATCAAAGACTTCTAAATATGTTTAATATTACATTTAAACAAAGGCTATCATTTAGGGTAGATTACGAAAATAAATGTGACTTCTAGCCGGGTGGAATGGTGCGGTATAGGACATTGAGTTAATGATACAATAAAATGATTTATAAAAAGATATGGATCTAAATTTATTTAGAAAATACACATATAGAAAACTTACGGTCTAATAAGAACTTGGTAGGGGAAAATACCTTTTTATATCCAATTAAAAATGGCAGTCCCCAGGCAAGAACCCCAGCTTAACTAATTGTATATAACAATTGTAGATGGGTTTAATTTTCTTTTCTTAATCTTGACTTGAATTTATAGACCCCCCCCCCTCCTATTTATTTTTTCTGGTGTTTTCATTTGGTATTCATTTTTCCCTTCACAGCTTTTCTGCTATTCATCAAGAAGCCCCAGAATTTGTGGAAATGAGTGTCCAGCAAGAAATCTTGGAAACCGGTATCAAAGTTGTCGACCTTCTTGCCCCCTACGCCAAGGGAGGTAAAATTGGTAAGTATCTTTTTTTATTAGGGTAGGTGGATATAATTTCATAATTTAGTTTGCTTTATTTCTAAAGATAAAAGGTGCTCAATATCTGTAATATACGTCTAAGTTAGAATAATAAACACAATCAATGGTACTTGGTGATTCTGTTGCCCTAACTTAGGTGTGTGTGCGTACTGCTTTTATCCTTCCTCTATAAAAAGATTTGTCACTTGGAGACAAGTTTATTTCTGTTTAAGACTGAGAATCTTTCAATTCCTGTTACTTTACATTATATAATCCTAGTGTTAAAAAAAAAAATATCTAGTATCTAATTTTGGACCAAGGCACCCCAGCCCAGATCAGTTTTGAAAGGAACTGAATTTTGCTTTTCACCGGTTTGTCAGTAAACAAAATTAGCAGCCGATAAAAACGGCACGTTTTTATATTAAAACAGTGTTTGATTTTTAACCCTATTTTAGAATTAAAATTTGATAGCGGAATCTTTAACTATCTGTAGAGGCACATGGAAAATAAACATCTTTTGTTTTAAGTTTTAATTAAAAACAAATAATATTAGTTTATCTTTAGTGCAAAATTAATTTTTTCACATATGCTAACATGAAATAACTAATTTTTAATTAAAATCAAAAACTATTTTAGTATAAAAACTTTTGTTTTTATTGGCTGTTGACTTTGTTTACTGACAACCGGTGAAAAGCAAAATTCAGTTCCTTTCAAAACTGATCTGGGCTGGGAGTGCCTGTTAATGACTTGGTCCTTAATTTTTTTACTTCATATAAATCCGCATAGTTGCTTTTCATAATACAAAGTAACATAAAAAGTCAATTATATTTATCTTAACTCTTTGCTACTCACAGCTGCTCTCCTAACACTGATCCTACCATAAACAGCTGATGGTTAGTTCATTATGATTGAGCAGAAGGACTTGGATTACAATAAGACTTTATTTGAATAGAATGAGGTCTGAGTTGAATAGTGAAGTTTGAAATATCACATCATACAGATAAAAAAAAAAAAATTGGTAGGCAAAGCGTTAAGCTGCTCACGGCAGCTCTCCCACCACAGCAAAGCAAAGTATAAAAACTGATGGTTGGTTCATTATAATGGAGCAGAAGGACTCTGATTACAATAATAAGACTTTATTTGAATAGAATGAATTCTGAGGTGAATAAATAATGAACTTTGAAATATCCCATCATACAATAATAAGACTTTATTTGAATAGAATGAGTTCTGAGGTGAATAGTGAACTTTGAAATATATACCATCATACAGGTAAAAAATACCAAAAGTAGAAATTTGGTAGGAAGTTAAACATTTTGGTTTTTACTGGCTCTCTTGACAGCTATACTTTAAAAAAAAAAAAAAATTTTTTTTTTTTTTTTTAACACAGAAATTTTAATTGATAACTCAAATGTACATATAAAGATTGTGTATATACATATGAATATCTGTGTATCTGTATATTTGTACATATACAGAGTATATTATAAATAAATTCATGAAAACCTTAATTTATCAGGAATAAATTTATCTAAGCTACGTTTGCCCCTTCAATTCTAATTTCATAATGGACAAGAATTATATATCAGGTCTATTTAATATAATCGTCTTAAGAAAAATTGGCTGAAAAATGTACCCTTTGACGTCACGGTTGTAATCCTCCACAACACATAATATCAGAAGTTATGCTAAAACACATAATAAAAAATTTTAAGTTTTCAATTTCTTGGTGTTCAGCTTTGATTTCCATGAACTCTCTGTGATAGCATTTCAAATGTTGAACTGACATCTCGCTATGTCTAATCATTCACCCTGTAAAGATGTGGGTTGGACATGAAGTCAGTCTTTAAATTAAATAAACAAAACTAATCTCGATATTTAAAATCAAAACATTTCAGGTCAGCAAAATTTGTTAAAGATTTCAAAACTGTCTGCCCGTGTTATTTATATTAAGAATTATTCAGTTGTTTTAATTTGTCTTTTTCTCCTGTTTGCATTTTAGGTCTGTTTGGTGGCGCCGGAGTCGGCAAGACTGTGTTGATTATGGAATTGATCAATAACGTTGCCAAAGCTCATGGTGGTTACTCAGTATTTGCTGGTGTCGGTGAAAGGACACGTGAAGGCAATGAACTTTACCATGAGATGATTACATCTGGTGTCATCAGTCTTAAGGATGACAGCTCTAAGGTCAGTTACCTCCCTTTTCAATATATTAGAGATTATCTAACTTTTAAACCTTAATCTTTTCACATTTGAGTTTATTGCCATTTCAATCTTGGAAGACTATAATATAGTTTTTTTCAAAGTTATCACAGCACATTGTAGAAGGAGTTTACCCTCCAGGGCACAAAAAAAAAGAGCCTGGGCAAGATATATGGAGGCTAGGGGTTGCCCAAGTGACAGGGCCCCCCTCTCTGCCTTGCTGGCGTGATCCGAGTGAATCAATACATTCGGTCAGTTTGGCTGCAGGAGTTGCCAGAGAGTTTTACACACTGAAAAGCCTAATGGAGTCCAAGACAGGATTTCTATCAGTGTTTTCTGCCTTAGCCTTTTCCTATCCAGAAGATACCCACAAGGCGGCAGGGGTTATTTAGACTATTACACACATGGATACCAACCCAGGTATATCTATGTTCTTGTGTTAATGTGCTAGAGGGGCACTGAGTGAGAAGCTTCCGACCTTTCACATTTGAGTTAAAATGTTGATTAAAGTGTATTCCAGTTATAAACTTGTATCAAACTTTTTATAAAATACTTCTAGAATCTTTGAATTTAAAAAAAAATTTTTTTCTTCTCCCTTCTTGATTACATCTAAAGTTGGTATAACAATTCTAAGATCAAGTATCTTTGAGTTTTCTTTTTACTTTTTATACCACAGATCAGTGCTTAAAATTTTCTTGATCCTGACACCATGTTTTTTCTTTGAGATTTTTCGCGACCCTAGGTATTAACCTAGGATTGTGAAAAAACAGGGTCATGATTGAGAATTTTAAGTGACTGAGATTTTAATCAACTATACTGAAAATATATTGCTGTCACTGCAAATGCGTTTTATTATTGCAGCACTTGTCACCATGCATTAAATATTGTGCATTTGTGAAATGAAATTAAAGAATTTTTGGTTATTTCCCCATAACTCCAACATAAACAAAGGGGAACCACTCTTGACTGATAAATTATTTATTTTCTCATTAACCATAACCCAGTCTTTTTTCCTAGTAGATCAATAAGTAAATAATTTATCAGTCAAGGGTGGTTCCCCTTTGTTTATGTTGGAGTTTTAGGAAAAACAGTTTTTTTTTTTTTTTTTTTTTTTTTTTTTTTTTTTTTTTTTTTTTTTTTTAAGACGTAGCTTGATTTTGAATGACTTTCATTTTTGGAACTGTTTTCCTCATTTTTATTGTGGTACGTAAAAAAAGCACTTCAGCCATTGTCTACTTAGATACTCGTTTGATCAACTATCAAACTATTCAAAATGATTTCCCAGGTTGGATGATTACAAAACTCGGATACACAGGAACACCTGAGGAAAGCTGGATACATCTGCCATGTGTTTATACATACCACAATAAAGATGAGAACAACAGTACAAAATTTCAAAATTATTGAAATTAAAGTGTTTAAAATTTTGTTACCTCAGTATTTCGCTTTGTGATCCATAGAAGGGCTGCTGTTCTAACTTTTTAGATCATGGACCATATGACCTTAAGGCACCCCTTTTTGATTTCGATTAAGGGCGTTTTGTTTGTTTTTTACACAGTCAATATCCGGTTGTTTTAGGACGATTTTTAGATTTATTTTTTATTTTAAAACTAACCCTAACAAACAACCGGATATTGACTGTGTAAATGAAAAAATGACCTAATGAAACGAAATTGAAAAGGGGTGCCTTAAGGTAATATGATCCCATTTGAATTACAATTTGGATTAATGTTTATTATAGATATCAACATGTATCTTTTTTTTTTTTTTTTTTTTTTTTCTATTTTTAACAAAATGCTTGTAAAATATTTTGAATTCTGACCATTAATTTTTTAATCTTGTTTCCTTCTTCAGGTGTCCCTTGTGTACGGTCAAATGAATGAACCTCCAGGCGCCCGTGCCCGTGTTGCTCTGACTGGTTTGACTGTTGCTGAATATTTCCGTGATGAAGAAGGACAAGATGTGTTGCTTTTTATTGACAACATTTTCCGTTTCACTCAGGCAGGTTCTGAGGTAAGCACAACAACGGGCCAGTTCTCTAATTTTAGCAAAAAACTTCTAATTATTGTATCTCTTTTGCACTCTATTCTACATTTGTATCTTACTTTTGGAGGGGGGGGTAACCAGTTTGTTTTGTTTTTTCCTGTTCCTAAAATTCCTTAGTATGTTTAATACCTGCCATCTGAAAAACCTTTAAAACTGGCATATAAACTCTTTTTAATAATGAAATTTATTGTGTACAGTGCTCAGGTGCACCACAACTCATCAAAGTCTCATGTCAAGTACACAGAATAATGTAGTCGGGAACATGAACAGTTTACATTAACTCTTAACATCCTGTTGAGATTTTTCTAAGTCCAGAGCATTCCTATAAGGATTTATTAAAAAAATGGCTAAAAATGACTTTTGCATCTAAAGTTACCTATTATTTCCCTTAAATCAAAGATTTCTACATACGTTTAATATTAAATTTAAACAAAGGCTATTGTTTGGGGCTGATTAGTTAAAACAAATGTGACTTCCAGCCGGGTGGAATGAGGTGGTATAGGACTTTAAGAGTTAATATGCATGTGTAGGGTGGCATCAGGTATAGTGTCGGCGGACTACAGGAAGCATGGAGGCTTTGAAAGATTCAGTGCTTTGGCAGCCTACAACAGACGCGAACAGTTTATTCCATATCTCTGCAATTCTGAGCGTTTGTTTTGTTTAATAATTTTCTTTTGTTACAATAAAGATTTGTCATGTAACAAATTCTACAATGCTTGCAATCTTAAGAAACATAGGAATCTTTAAACTGCTATATAAAAAAAAGTAAAGTCGACGGGGCGGCCTAAAGTTGGTATCAGCCAGTCGGCGAGGGAGTCTATCCCCCTTTTCAATAGCGTTAGACCAAGGATTGTTTTGGCGTCTGAGGTGGAGTGCCACACCTACCATCAGCTCCTTACTTTACTGCACAGATCCCAGTGCTACTCATACGCTGAGTTGGCGAGGACCAGTATCGAACTAGGAACCTTGTGGTTTCTAGCGAACGCTCTACCGACTGAGCTAACGCGGCCCCTTTATAAAAAGCTTAAATCATTGGATAATGAATTGGGGACAGGGGTAACGCATCTATGAAACAAGATTGTCTATAAAATATACATTTAAAAAAACTGGATTGTCCACAAACTGTTTATAATACACACATTGTTTGAAACAAGATTTGGCATTGAATAACCCATAGGAGTTAATATGCTGTTAAGCAAATGTAGATTTTTAAAAACGTTTCAAATCAAACATTTCAGGTGTTTTTAACATAAAAAAAATATTTGGTATGTTGGAATTTTAGTATTTAATAATGCTGTATATCAGCAATATTTTGACTTTTTTCCCACAAATTGTGTAGGTGTGAACCCCCTGCCCCTAAAGTCGCATTATACACAAGTATGTTTGGTAAACCTAAAAGGATTTCAATCCTTTAAATCTGTTTTTAGACTATGTGGTAATGCCTTCAATTGTTATTACCTCCCCTTGAACATGACTCTTTCCCCTCAAGTCATGTGACCTTCCTTTTATTTTTGTATTTTTTATATTTTAATACAAAACCTTTTGGTTAGTCTGTTCATGGCATGATTGATATGAATTGTTAGACTTGACGTGTTTGTAAATTGACTTTTTGTGTTTCGTCTCGTTTCAGGTATCTGCCTTGTTGGGTCGTATTCCATCTGCTGTCGGTTATCAGCCAACTTTGGCTACTGACATGGGTGGTATGCAGGAAAGAATTACAACTACCAGGAAAGGTTCTATCACTTCAGTACAGGTAAATAAACCCCCTTTTTTGTTTTTTTACTTTATAACTGTAAAAGTTACTGAAATTGAAAGGGAGGAAAAAACATTTTCATTGAAGTTTAAGTCTTAGTGGTTTTAATTTGAAAAATCTTTTTTAATTTTTTTTATTACAAATTAATGTATTTATTTAAAGATTTTTTCTATGTAATTCTAATTTGATTACATGTACCAACCATCTATTTATTTCATTTACCATAATCTTCTGATTAAAATTATTTTACAAAAATTTGGAAGTTACCTGTGACAAGTTAAAATGTGAACCTTTCATTAAGTTGATGATTTGGGATGCCTATTGGATACTTGGTCCACATTATCTTGGTTCCTTCTCTAGACCAGTTCATATACCTTGGTAGTAATATCTCATAACATCGAGTGAGGTCATAGTCATCTGCAATATACTTCGGTAATTTATGAGGAACTGCGTCCCGGTCTCCTGCCTCAAAAATTGCTACCCAGTGACTATTAAAATAACGACCCAGCTCAGTCTATTCAAAACTATCCATCTTCATATCTATCTATCTCAATTCGTTCATATTTATCTATATTACTTTAAATACTAAGATTATTTTTTTTATTCATGTTTGTTTAATGTCTTGTTTTTAGTTTAAATAAACAAGAATTACGACAAAAAGATGCGAACCCCACCCCATACATTTACTTGTCGAAAATATCTATCTCCATTTGTTCATATCTATCTATATTATTTTGTTTGTTTATCTATCTGTCTATCTCAGTCTATTCCAAACTACATATCCATCAAACAAGAATTACGACGAGTTGGGGTTGTTATTTTGATGGTCACTGGGTAGCAATTTTTGAGGCGGGAGACCGGGACGCACTTCCTCATAAATTACTCAGACTTCTATAAGTAAGCAATTAGGCTGAAATTTAGGGCTCTGAAAATTGCATGATACTCTATTATTCACAATACAAAATAATACAAAAAGGGCCGGTTTAGCTCAGTTGGTAGAGCGTCTGGCTGGGTATTACAAGGTTCCTAGTTCGATGTTGTCCCTCAACAACTCATTGCCTTATGCCCGTCCTTCGGGTTGGGGGGGGGGTCCAGTGAGCTTTGGCCGCTGGACCGGTAAAGTACAATTAATAGCGTCGATCCCAGGGGGCTATCTCCCCAGGCAATACCTGCCCCCTTGACTTAAAGGGGCAGGGCTGGGTTTATTGCCCAGCGCCTGAAGCACCCCCCTTAAGAGGGAATGCCGAGGGGATTGACACAATTTTTGTTCTTTCCCACCTATGAGCTTCGGCTTATGCATGGGCCCACGTTAAAACGAGGCCTTGTGCCTAGTCCATACAAGTGGGGTATGAGACAAATACCCCCCCCCCCCCAACAACTAATGGAAAAATAAATGGACTATTCCGTCTTTATTATAAAGAAAGGAAAGAAAAAGATATGCTACACAGAAAAAGTATAAAGAAAGAAATAAAAAAACCTAGATAGTATTAATCTGTTTTAATTGAACATTAAAGGGAAAAGAGTTAAATCAAGATTATACTTTTACATATTGAAGTATTGCAATAGCTCTTGAGTAAACTTATCAAATGTAATAATTAAATTATCATACTGTGGATATACAGTATGATAATTTAATTATTTAGGGGGGGTTAGAGAAAATTAGATGAGCCTTTTAAAAAGATCTTTCCTTGTTTAGAAAGCCTGATAAAAATACTTTTGATTTTTCCTATTTATGATTCACTTAAACATTTTTTGCTTTTGTGTGTTTTTTTAGGCTATTTACGTGCCAGCTGATGATTTAACTGATCCTGCTCCTGCCACTACATTTGCTCATTTAGACGCCACCACTGTGTTGTCAAGAGGTATTTCAGAATTGGGTATCTACCCTGCTGTGGATCCTTTGGATTCTTCCTCTCGTATTCTGGATCCCAATGTTGTAGGACAAGAGCACTACGAAATTGCTCGTAACGTCCAGGAGATCCTCCAGGTAAGTGTCCCTCTTTCTCGTTGGAAATTAGAAATCTAAACCTAGTTGTGTTACAAACTAATCTTGGACTAAAGTTTTGCAAAAATATAAAATACTAATGTACTATTTGAATGTATCATTAAATAATTCTGGAAGAATTTTTGTAATTTTTAAAATTATTACTAGCAAAAAATGCTCTCTGGGTGCAAGTATGTAATTTCTAATGTAATAAAATATATTAGGTTAAAAATACTGATTGAACTAAATATGAATACATATAAAAAGATCACTTATTGTTTTCTTATTGATTTCTCAATAAAATTCTACATAGGATTTCTTTTAATACATTTGAAAATACTAATATTAGAAATCAATAACACCAATTAATTTATTCAATCAGTTTTTCTTAAAACCTGTATGAGAATATTCAGTTTTGAGCTTGACTTTAGCTCTTAAAATCCTGTGAGAATCTTCTAAGTCCAGAGCCGCATTCTGATAAGGATTTATCAAAAAATGGCCTTTTCATTTAAAGTTACCTGTTATTTCCTGTAAATCAAAGACTGCTAAATATGTTTAATATTACATTTAAACAAAGGCTATTGTTTGGGGTGGATTAGGAAAACAAATGTGACTTCTGTCCGGGTGGAATGAGGCGGTATAAGATGTTAAGAGTTAATAGATATTAATAGATAAGATTACATAATGACTATTTAATTGAGAATATAATTTAGATATATAAACAAATGGTGACATAGTTTCGGTTAAATATTTAATCTCCATTATAACATTAGAAATTATGTCATGTTTTTCCTATTACAAAATTTGTCTTCAAATGGGGTGGGGTGGGGAAATACCCTCCTTTCTTCTGATACAGATTTTGAGGTGGATTGATTCTTACACAAAAAACTTGATTTGTGGTTAGAGGAAATTGTCAGTGTTTGAAACTTGTATAAAAAAAAAAATTAAAAACATAAAATATTTTTTTGCTTCTCCTTTTCTTTCAGAACTACAAATCTCTTCAAGATATCATCGCCATTTTGGGTATGGATGAGTTGTCAGAAGATGATAAATTGACTGTCACTCGTGCCAGAAAGATCCAGAAATTCTTGTCCCAACCCTTCCAGGTTGCTGAAGTCTTCACTGGTTCCCCAGGCAAATATGTGCCCTTGGTTGAAACAATCAAAGGTTTTAACTCCGTGCTCAAAGGTAAAAAAAAAAATTTTTTTCCTTTAAAAAGACCTTGCGTTGATCCAATCACTCTGAAAATAGAAATTTATGTCTAGAATATTAAATGGAAAAAATTCCATGTTATTTAAATTTTATTTTTTAGATATCTTTATGAATTTAAATCAAATCTTCATTATTTTTACTTAAAAACCAAGCCCTGGTGATATTTAATATGTATATATATTTTGTTTTATTTTTGAAGTTTCTTTCAGACATGCATATACACACTACCCTTTATATGTATGTATAGAAGATAGATTACAAAAAAAAAATCTTATTGCATTTAAAACTGTTTCTTTTCTTGTGTTTTAGGTGAACAAGATCATTTGCCTGAAGTTGCCTTTTATATGATTGGTAATCTTGAAGAAGTAATTGCCAAGGCTGAAAAATTGGCTGAAGAGCAGTCGTGAGCAGCAGCATTGTTGTAGGCAGAATTAAGCGTTGTACAGTGTTGGCCAAAAAGTTTCTTTTCCTGATTCAGTAAAAGAAAAAAAAAAAACCCGTTCACCTTTGTAGATAATTTCATTGGGAAATAAAAGGAAGAAAAAAAATTTAAATTTGACAATTGGGTTTTGTTTTGTTTTTAATTTTAACAATTTTAGTTGCAGAACTTTGAAACGATGCAAAGTCGATCCATTTCTCATCTTGCCTTTCATCTCTTGAATATGAAAATGGAGATAGTCACGAATATAAATGTTGGTTAACTCTTAATGTCCTATACCGCCTCATTCTACCCGGTCAGAAGTCTCATTCATTTTTCTAATCTACCCCAAATGATACCCTTTGTTTAAATGTAATATTAAACATTTAGAAGTCTTTGATTTGTATTTACCGCGTACCCCACTTGTACGGGTCAGGCACAAAGTCCCTATTAACGTGGGACCACCCACAAGCCGAAGCTCATGGAATGGCAGGTGCAAAAATTGCGTCGATCCCGTCGGCATTCCCCCTCAAGGGGGGCGCCTCAGGCACTGGGCAATAAACCCAGCCCTGCCCCTTTAAATCAAGGGGGCAGGTGTTGCCTGGGGGGATGGCCCCTGGGATCGATGCTATTATTATAAACAACCCGGTCCAGCGGCCGAAGCTCGCCGGACCCCAGTCGAAACCGGGCTGGAAAACCATTTAGAAGTCTTTGATTTAAGGAAAATAATGGGTAACTTTAAATGAAAAGGACATTTTTAGGCATCTTTTGATAAATCCTTATAGGAACGTGGCTCTGGACTTAGAAAATTCTTAACAAGATGTTAACAGTTAATATCAATTGATTCCAAAACAAAAGTTGGTGATTTTTTTTTTTTTTTTTTTTTTTTTTTTTTTTTTTTGTTAGTTCCTATAACTCCAATGTAAGGGAGGGGGGGGGGCACTCTGAATGAATTTTATCTGTTAATTAATCTAGCCATTATTTCCCCATTAAACTAACCCTAACCCTATCTTTTTTCCTAGTAGATCAATGAATAATTCATCAGTCTGGTTCCCCCTTTTCTTTTTAGGTTGGAGTTATAGGAAAAGGCCATTTTTTTTTTTTTATTTTTTATTTTTTTTTTTTTTAAATTTATACTAGCAAAAGGGTTATTTCCTATAAATCTAACATAAACAAAGGGGACCACTCTTACCTGATAAAAAATAATTTATCTACTAGGAAAAAAGACGGTTTAGTTTAATAGGGAAATGAATAATTTATCAGTCAAGAGTGGTTCCCCTTTGTTAGACTTATAGGAAATAACCAGCAGAAGTATGTGCTCCCTGGGCACATGTATTTAAATTTTAAATATATTAAATTAGAAAGATTAACAAATCTAAGAACGAATATAAAAATATTGTTTATTTTAATCGATTTCTCTAAATCTCTTCTATCTAGGATTGCTTTTGAGAATAGAAGTAAATAACACTGAGTAAATAGTTTTTTTAAACATATTATGCAAATGACTCAATGTGTAAACTTGGATTTCTTAGTGACATATATACACATTGTAAGATTTTAGACAGATTAATAACGGGTTGAGAAGCAAATCCTACTCAGCTTGACTTTGTAGATATTGTTAATAAGATGTTAAGATTAAATAAATGCTTATTTAATCATCATCATGTGACAGAATTAGCACGGATATCCATGACAATCTCTCGCCAACCTTCCCTATCATTTATTGTCCCTGGGAGGTCTTCTGCACAGCATCCTCGCATAGTTGGTCAATGTAGGTCCTTGGTGAGCAGCCCACATTAGCATGTCCATGTGTTGGCTTCTACAGAACGTCGCTTATGAGCTCATCCTTTCTTCTCCAACAGTGTCCTGCATGCCTAGTCCATCTTACTCGGATATTTTGTGAGATGATGGGCAGGTTGCCATACAGCTGCTTCCTTGTAAGGTGCTGTTTCCATGACTTGTTCAAGACCACACGCAGCATTCTTGTGCAGCTCCCATCTAGCTTATTCTCAAGGCTCTTCATTAGGGTCCAAGAGGTGCAGCCATATAGCAGTAGATATAACCACAGCCTGGAATGCGCCCTTTGGTCACATGTATTTAAGTTTTCTATATAATTAAATATATTGAAATACGACCACAAAAGATTACAACTATTTTTACTTTATTCTAATTGATTTCAATATAAAATTATACACAGAATTGATTTTAATAAGCTTGAGAATAAAACAATATTTCTTTGAATGTTTGAGATGAGGCTTGAAGATTAGTATTATCTGCGTTATTTGGACTATTGTCCCCATCTTCATTGTTATTTGTACAACATTTCGGCCAATATGCCCCTGGCCTTCTTCAGGTATTTCTTGTAGGACTCTCTAGGCTGCAGGTTCAATCCTGGTCAAGGGCGACTGTAACATAGAATAATTAACACTTGTACTCGGTCATGATTAATGGAATGAGAACAGTTTACCCCATGTGGATTGAATAAAAGGGTTTGAAGTGAAGACTCTTGAGTCTGACAAGAAATGCCTGAATAAGGCAGTATAAGATGTCCACAGTATTAATTCTGGTTCTTATAAAACATTAGGCTACTTAAAGGATAAGTACCCAATGTGGAATACTTCAGTTAGGAAAACAACAAACGCGTTAGTTACATTTATATAACTTTATTAACATATTAGGGGAACAAAGTTCCCCAGGCTATTTAATGTCACAAGTGTCCAAACATACACAATAGTGTTAATAGACAAAGTGGTAACCACTTACTGTAAGTAGAGGCTGTAGCGTCTGGGGTGCACCGTAGGTGTCTGTTGGAGAGAGATGACAAGCACATCCAGGCTTGTTCAGTGCATCGGAAGAAGAGCGTTCTCTCCATGCATTCCTGTGTCACGTGACCAAAATAGCGTCTCCTGACACGGAAGATTCACCAAAGCCCTCAGACAAGAGAGACTGCCCTTACAGCCGGAAGGCACATCAGTCGAAATGTGTAGATAATAAACCAAAATAGCGTCTCCTGACACGGAAGATTCCTCAAAACCCTCAGACAAGAGAGACTGCCCTTACAGCCGGAAGGCACATCAGTCGAAATGTGTAGATAATAAACATGAAGACAGTAGTCCAAGTAATACAAATTATCATGCTTCATCTAAAAAAATTCAAATAAATAAATTTACAGGCCTTGGCAATTTGCTGACCATGTGGCTGTTCTCTGGTTGGTTTGTGGGAGGTAG
Organism: Doryteuthis pealeii; assembly: GCA_023376005.1. Lineage (NCBI taxonomy): Eukaryota > Metazoa > Mollusca > Cephalopoda > Myopsida > Loliginidae > Doryteuthis > Doryteuthis pealeii. The sequence goes on along the minus strand of CM042174.1, from coordinate 43,961,867 downwards.
ATTTTGAATTTAGGGATTTTTTTTTTTTTTAGCTTGGATAAGAGGAGAGACTGATGTCTCACCCATCTGGTTTCTCTAGTGTGCAAAGGTTAACTTTTTCTAAATAAAGACATCTGAAAAATATCAAAATCTTTGTCACTAAAAACAACATACCATATTTGACATCATATAGGACGCATTTTTTTCCCCAAAATTTTGGCTCAAAAAATTGCCCTGCGTCTTGTACATCATAGGTGAAGTTTGAGACCTCCCATATGCCTTTTATTATTATTATTTTACTGCTATTGAGATGTCTTGTGTATGCTTATTGCTTGCCTGTACTGCCAAATTGCTTTTATACAGCTATGTTTCTGCTTGTGTAATGCACAGCTAGACTGTTTTCAACAATATATGCTTAAATACACTAAAACCTTTTTTTCCCTGAATCTGACCTGCTGAAATGGGGATGCGTCTTATATGCCCGTGCGTCTTATATGTTTCTGCTTGTGTAATGCACAGCTAGACTGTTTTCAACAATATATGCTTAAATACACTAAAACCTTTTTTTCCTGAATCTGACTTGCTGAAATGGAGGTGCATCTTATATGCTGTCAAATACGGTAGTTAAAGTTTTGAGGGAGAACAAAAAGCAGCCCAGATAGCCGCATAGAGGAGACAATATAGTAGAGTGTACTTACCTGGATTTCAGGCTGTGTGTCCAATGTTTTCAGCCATTGGACTGATAAGATATGATACCTGCCCCTTCCAGTGTTTGCACAGAGCTGATCGATGGGACCAAGTAACCAATAAGCACCCTAGCTTAGACCTAGATTCAAAAGGACATGTTTTGCTTTTCACCATCAATATCCGGTTGTTTGTTAACAGACGATTTTTAGACACATTTTTTTTAGTTATTTCATGTTGAAGTTATTACTTCAGTAGGAATTTTTTTTAAATTATAAAACTATAACCAAAAACACGTTTTTTTTTTGTTTTTTTTTTAATTAAAAATACATTTTTTTAGTAGCATTATAGTATGTGGCCAACAAAAACATCTCTCTTACAGTATGTGGTCTACCATAAAAAGTATATTATGTTATTATGAGACTGCTAACCCTAACCCTATTTCAGAATTTTAGAATATTTCAGAATTAAAATTTTATAGCAAAATCTTTTTTATTAACTATCCGTAGAGGCACATGAAAAATAAATAAACATGTCTTTCATTTTAATTTTTTTTTGTTTTTTTTTTTAAATAATATTAGTTTATCTTTAGTGCAAAATTAATTTTTTAACATATGCTAACGACAACATGAAATAACAATTTTTTTTAATCAAAATCAAAAACTATTTTAGTATAAAAACGTGTCTTTGCTTCTTATCAGTTGTTGATTTTGTTTACTGACGACCAGTGAAAAGCAAAATTCAGTTCTTTTCAAAACAGATCTGCGCTGGGGTGCCTATAAATGACTTGGTCCGATTGATGTAAGTTTTTGCTGTTCAGCTAACACTGGTGTGTCCATATGTTGTAGTCCGCAGGAGAATGATGCTTGTGTGTTTTTTTTTTCACTTTTCTAGCAGTTTCCCAGCTTTTTCATCTAACTTGGATGTTTTGTGAGATAGGAGGTAAGTGACCATACATATTTTGTAAGGTGAGGCTTCCAGGATTTGTTCAAAGCAGCTTTTTATTCAAGTGTTGCAACCACACAGTAGTATTGACACAGCTAAAGTTTAGAAGAATTCCCGTTTTATTATAATTACTGCGATTCAAGGATGTCTGCAAGAACGATCTCGGATGCTTTGGCATTGTCCCTTTCCAGCTTGGAAAATTTGGCTCAGGACCACCCTCGGTGGCAGCAGTCTCTCCGTAGAGGACTGCTCATGTCAGAAGTCACCCTGACGCAACACCATGAAGCTAAGAGGTCTAGAAGAAAGCGGCGGCAACAAATCACCGGCACATCAACATCTTCAGGGACATCTTTCAAATGTGACATCTGTGGCCGAGAATGTTTTTCAAACATCGGACTTCACAGTTACAGGAGGTGCTGTAACTTCAGGGGCACACAAAAACTTTATTATAGTCAGCTGACTTCTGATTTAGGTCGGAAAATTAAAACAGAAAGTTTTTTGGTGGTCCCCAATGACAGTTTAACTACAGTCTATGAATTAACATTTTGCGAATTTGGTTACGGTTTTAGGGGATTATGGTTGTTTTTAATTACGTATTGTTTAAAATAAATAAACAACAAAAAACCCAAATTACTATACATTTAATGTTGAAAAATATTTTTTAAACTAAGTTTCATTGAAATTATACATTGCAATACTAACACAAACAACTGTCTCAATAATAGATTCAATAATTAATTTCAATGGTTAATTAAATGTATAGTAATTTGGGTTTTTTGTTGTTTATTTTTTTTTAGCAATACGTAATTAAAAACAACCTTAATCCCCTAAAACCGTAACCCAATTCGCAAAATGTTAATTCATAGACTGTAGTTAAACTGTCATGGGGTACCACCAAAAAACTTTCCGTTTTAATTTTCCGACCCAAATCAGAAGTCAGACTTATCGTCTCCTGAGACTAAAATGCCAATAATAATCTGCTTACATAATATTCTTCCTCCATTTAACAGTTAAGATAATATTTATATGTACAAGATACTGAAAAGTTCTAAAACCAACCAGCTGTGATAGAAAAAGGTTGAGAACCACTGCTAGAGATAGATAAGCCAAATAAGTTATATTTACTTGCCAACTCAGCGTATGAGTAGCACAGAGATCTGTGTGGTAAAGTAAGGAGCTAATGGTAGGTGTGGCAATCCACCTCAGACGCAAAAACAATCTCCTTGGTCTAGTGCTAGTGAAAAGGGGATAACCTCCCTTGCTGATTGGCCGGTACCGACTTAAGCCACCCTGACGACTTTTTTTTTCTTTTTTACTTTATTATAATTTACTAGCAAGAATATTCATCCTCTGGGGATAAGTATTTAACTTTTGATTTAATGAAATATATTAAATTAAAAAGATTAATGAAATTAAATAAGAACACATATAAAAAGATTACACTTATTCTAATTATATTTTAATTGATTTATATAAAAAAAATCATTCATAGGATTGATTTTAATATGTTGAAGAATAAAATAATAATATTAGATATCCAATTAATTATTTATCAAACCCAGTTTTGTTAAAACCAGTATGCAAATTAATCACACCATATATTAAGTAAACTTTTACTTCTTAGTGATATATAAGACATATTGCAGGATTTTAAATGCATTAATAACATGGGAAGTTTTGAAGCAAATCGAACTCAGATTTTCATAGAGACGTTAATACATAAAATTTATTCTATGTATTACAGATTTTGGTTTGGTTGATTGGGTTTTACGGCATGTCAACCTCTTGGGTTATTTTATGCCGAATACTTCTAGTGGTAATTTGGTATTCAAAAATGTTTAATGCGGACAAAGTTTTGATATAATGTCCTGGGAATGACGTTAAACTCTATCTGATGGTGAGGTTCCAGTTCTGGAGGTTTGGGCAATGTGGAGCACCCCATTCATCACCATTGCTCCCTGGTCCACTCTGACCCGGAGAGGTACTACCTGTTAGGTTCCCATCTATGGGTTAAATAGAAAAATGTATTTATAAAAAAATTGTATTATCCATTAAGAATGAATTTATTTCAAAACTTTATCGGCATTAAATGACCCACTGAGGTTGATATGCCGTAAAACAAAACAAATCAAATCAAACAAAATGCTTCAAGATTATAAAACTTATTTTTTGAAATTGTTTTTTTTTTTGCACTGGTGTAAAATCTGAGTTTTCTTTCTCCTAAATAGGTTGCCATACAAAGGCTAGAGAGCCTAGTCTGCCCTACTATTTACCCATAGCTGAGGAGAGAACAGTTTGATTCATGTCTTTTCTAAAATCATTTATCACATTTAGTGGAATGCAAACAGCTGTGTCCAAGATGTGAACGCAGGTCGACCCAGGTGGTTGGGGGGTTTGATCAAAGTGGGGGTCCCCCTTTAATGCAAAATTGTGATATTGTGTCAAGAACCTGGTACCTATTACTTAAGCATAACATTTATAGTTATTCCTGATAACTCCAGCCTAAAAAAGAGGAACCACTCTGAATGAATTTTATAAATTATTTATTGATCTACTAGGAAAAAAGAAGAGAGGGTTAGGGTTTTGGGTTAGTTTAATTCTTAACATCCTGTTGAGAATTTTCTAAGTCCAGAGCATTCCTATAAGGATATATAAAAAAAAGGCTATAAAATGGCCTTTTCCTTTAAAGTTACCTGAGATATTTCCCTTTAATATAAGACTTTAAAATATGTTTAATATTACATTTAATATATAAGATAAAAATGGCTAAAAAAGTTACCTGAGATATTTCCCTTTAATAAAAACTTTTAAATATGTTTAATATTACATTTAAACAAAGTCTATCGTTTGGAGTGGATTAGGAAAACTTATGAGACTTCCATCCGAGTGGAATGAGGCAGTATAGGACTTTAAGAGTTAATGGGAAAATAATGGGTAGAATAATTAGCAGATAAAATTTATTCAGAGTGGTTCCCCTTTTTTTAGGTTGGAGTTATAGGAAATAACCACATTTATTATCTAGATGTAGGTATAATATAGATAATTCATTTAAATATGTAGATAATAAATCAAAATAATCTATAATAAGCTATTTCAATTTTTTTAAAATCCTAGGGAGAACGAGAGTGTACTTGTAGCAAAGAATCCAATTGTCGTCCTTGAAATCTGACCTGCTGAAATGCCCGTGTGTCTTATATGCCGTCAAATATGGTAATAAAGATATACAGCTCATTCAACTGTGGCATCTGGAAATCTTATAGATTGCAATGAAGTTATCAGAATAATAATTGATTAGAATAAATCAATCAATTTTGTTATTGTCAAAAAGAACTACAATGGTTAAATTATAAAAATACTAATAGTACCATCCACTCGCTTGGTTACCTCATTTTAAGAATGAGGCTGCCTCCTTTAGAGGTACCAGATACGTTTTACAGTATCAGTTTATTTTTTAAGCCACTTCCTTTTTGGGATACATAGTCCAGTGCCTAAATTCTATGTAAAGGTGATGTAACATAAGCAGTGACATAGTTTCAGTTACAGATAAATGGAGACCGAATCTCTATTATTATTATAGATGTAGTTATAATATGAATAATTCATTTGTATATCTAGATAATAGATTAAAATACTCGGTTAAATCGAAATTAACAGACCTAAAGTTCAACATCGTATGTCACCCTGCTGAAAGAAAAAAAAACCTCCAAAAATCAGGGAATTAACTGAATTTAATGAAATTTTCAGTGTTGATATAATAATGAATAAAAGATATTTTATTTATAAACTTTTACATTTTTTCAGGTCAGTTAATTTGAACCACGTATCTTTGAGGCATAACACATTCTCAAAGATACGTGGTTCAAAGTTAACTGACGTGAAAAAATGTAAAAGTTTTTAAATAAAACAACTGGTGCATGATATCTTTTATTCATTAATATGACAACACTGAAAATTTCATTAAATTCGGTTTATTGCCTGATTTTTCGTATTTTTTTCTTTCGGTTGGAATTTAGGTCCGTTAAGTTCGATTTAATCAAGTATTGTCAATAAGAACTACAAAGGTTAAATTATAAAAATACTAATAGTACTGTAAACAACTTGAGTCCTTTGTTTATCAAAATGACTTGATTCAGCATTAAATAACCCAAGAAGGGTTGATATGTCATAAAACAAAATTAATCAACAAGAATGTTTCTCACAATTGCTTTCATTTTCGATCAGAAAAAGAAAATGGCCAAATAATGGGGGTTCAGTCTATAACTTGTTAGAATATAAAATGAAACCTCCATTTATGATCATATCCTATTTCCTTTTTCTTAAGAATGATTATGGTCAAGTCATGTTGAAAACACCGTTTCATGCTAAATCTATAACTTGTTTAGAGGTACAGATACTTTTTACAATATCACATTTTTTTAAAAGTGACCCCCACCTTTTTGACATACATGTCCAGTAACTAAACTTTGACCCCTACCTTTCTGGTCGACCCAGGTCCATTTCTCATGACATGCACGCTAGGGTAGGTCGATTTTTTAACTTTTTTTTTAATATCACATGACACAACCAGAAAAAGTTGGGTATTGGTATGAAAAGTAAATTTCTAATTAATATGAAACCCCCTCCAAAATCCTTGTTTTTGATACATTTACACATGAAATTGCTTTAAAATCTTTCAATAATTTCAATCCAGGAAAGTTTGTCAATTTATTTTATTCAACTAAAATGAATAAAATATATCAAAATTAACGTTTAAAGTAAAATTATAACCCCACCCTACCCTAACAGCTCAGACAAGCTGCATTTTACCTCATTAATTGAGATAAGTCAGTAAAAATATTACAGTTAGTTAGTTAGTTATTTTTCTGTTATAATAATGTAATTTATTGTGTACAGTGCTCAGGTGCACCACAACTCATCAAAGTCTCATGTCAGGTACACAGAATAATGTTGTGCCAGGAACATGAACAGTTCACAGTAGTAATATGGATGTATGTGTGTGCATGTGTATGTGGAGAGTGGCATCAGGTATAGTGTTGGCGGACTACAGGAAGCATGGAGGCTTTGAAAGCCTCAGTGCTCCGGCAGCCTACAACAGATGCAGGCAGTTTATTCCATGTCTCCGCAATTCTGAGCGTGAAAAAATGTTTCCGAAAGTCACGTGAACAGTGCTGTTTTCTGACTTTGTACGCATGCCCACGTGTATTGGAGAGATGGAGATCAAAAAGGTGCTCAAGGTTGCTGTTGTTAAGATGATTAATGACCTTATGAGCATTTACCAGGTCAGTTGCCAGACCAATGGATAAAAAGTAAATAAATATGAATTCTGCTAGGAACAAATGTAAGGATGATTTTAATATAAGCTACGATTATAATTCGAACATTCCTCTAAATATCTACTGGTTACTAATAGTGGGTCTTTTAACTTTCTATTTTATATAATAATTGGGACCATATGACCGTTAGGCACCCCTTTTGCGATCTCAATTCATAAGGACATGTTTTTCATTTACTCCGTCAAAATCCAGTTGTTTCTTAGGGGTTAAGCTTAGGGGTTAGTTTTATAATAAAAAAAAAACTCTAAAAATCGTCTGTTAACAAACAACCTGATTTTGATGGTGTAAATGAAAAACATGTCCTTATGAATCGAGATCACAAAAGGGGTGCCTAAAGGTCATATGGCCCAATAATTGTAAGGCATAAAGATCAATTGAGACCAATGTGATCTGTGCGGTAAAGTAAGGAGCTGATGGTAGGTGTGACGCTCCACCTCAGACAGCAAAACAATCTCCCTAGTCTAGCATTAGTGAAATGGGGATAGACTCCCTCGCTGTTTGGCTAATACTGACTTTAGGCCATCCTGACGACTTTTACTTACTTATCCTAATGTGACCACGCCTGCGTTGGCTTGGTCACGTCAGGAGGATGGACAAAAGCCGCATCCCCAAGATCTACTGTATGGTGACTAGTAGAGGGCAACCGACCAGTAGGGAGACCATGCTTCCGCTTTAAAGATGTCTGCGAGAGAAGCATGAAGACATACCACATGAATACCAACACATGGGAGGCTTATGCAGAAGACCGCATGATCTAGCACCTCCGCATCAAACAAGGTGGGAAAAAGAGAGGTAGAAGCCGTCACGGAAAAGATAACCAAAAGGAAGGAGAGACAACAGCTACTCCAGCAAGCATCACTGTTTGTTTGCAGTCACTGCACCAGAGATTGCCATTCAAAAATTGGTCTGTTAAGCCACTCACGCAGTTGCAGATAAAAAATTTTAAAAAGAAAAAAAGTGAACCCTACGCCATTATCTTTAGTAGACAGAAGGATGCGAACATACGACATACCCAACTTTCTCTGGTTGTGTCATTTTGATATTCAAAAAAAGTTGAAAATCGACCTACCCTAATGCACGCGCTTTTCTACCAATTCAACATGCAAAAAAAAAAAACAACAAAAAACAAAAAACAAAACAAGCAAAAAACACGGAATGTTGTTTCACACTTTACTTTTATACAAATATGTCTTCAAAATATTTCTGCATTTTTGTCTGCAGTTAAGGTTACACACCCGGTCAATCGTACCAGGTAAGACTTTTTTTTGGGGGGGGCAGGGGTTAAATTTTTTTTTTTTTTTTTTTTACTATTTCTTTTTTCTTTTTTTTTTTTTTTTAAAACCACATTATGTTTTTTTCTTCTTCTCTGTGTTTCTTCAAACCAAAAAAAAAAAAAAAAAAAAAAAAAAAAAAAAAATATTATTCAGAGGGAGATGGGGGGTAAGTGTCGTTCCATCAGCATCATCATTATCATTCGGAGACAATTCAGATACGATAGAACTTTTTTTTTTTCTTGGTTTTTAATTTTTATTTTTTTTTATTTTTTATTTTCTTCAGAGTTTATTTTTTTTTTAAATGGTTAATTTTATTTTTTAAATTTTTTAACCAACACCAGCCATGTCCTTAAACCTGACATTATGAGATAGTCTTAAAGAAATGTTATTAAATTGGTAATTTTCATATAATCAGTGCTTTGTCAAGAATGAAATTTCTAAGTAATAATAATAATAATAATAATAATTTTGATTTTTCAGACTGTTGTCCTCATCTTTATTGCGGTAGTTATTTTATCACTACGTTTCGGCCACTCTATCTTCCAGCCTTCCTCAGGTGTGTATCTGAGTATAGTAAAGAAACACCTGAGGAAGGTCGAAGGATACAACAGGTGCTATATCTTCTGGTTTCCCTCAGGGGCTTTCTGTGTATCTGTGTACACTAAAGAAACGCCTGAAGAAGGCTGGAGGATACAGCGTCCGAAACATTGTGTTAAAATAACTACCACAATAAAGATGAGGACAATAGTCTGAAAAATCGAAATTATTCACATCAAGCCTCATCTCAAAAATACAGACAAATAATAATAATAATAATAATAATAATAATAATAATAATTGCAATGGTAAAAATCAGGGGGTAAAAATAGCACTAATGACCCTGAATACATATATACATATATATATATATATAATAGAATCATTAGGATTTATCGATGGGCTGGTTTTTTTTATCGTTACTTTTCAAAATGAAAGGTACTTTGGTGGGTAGGGAAAAATTTATTAAAAAAAATTTTTAAAAAGAATTAAAATAACTGAAATGAAAACAATGTTAAAATGACAAAAGTGGTTTAAAAAAAAAAATGAAAAAAAAAAAAAAATGTCAACATTTTGTACAAGGGAAAAATTTTCTTTTGGATATATTGGGACTAAAGGAAAAAAAAAAAGAAGAAAAATGAAGAAGAAAGGGTGGGTGGGGGTGTTGATAACAAAAAATAAAGAGACAAATGATGTTGAAAGGGTTAAGTAGGGAAAAAAAAAAATCAAACAAAACAAAAAAAAAAGTTCACACATTGTGAAACAATGTTTTACGAAAAGAGGAAAGAAAATTATAATAGATCTAATATTTCATTTTTTAAATTTTTTTTATTATTTTACTTTTTAAATTTTTGTTTTAATTTTCAAAATTTATTTTTTATTTTTATTTTTCTTCATATGAAAAAAAAAAAAAAAAAAAAAAAAAAAAGGACTGATGTGCATTAAAAAAAAAATATAAATAAATAAAAAGATAATTTTTAAAAATTTTTCTAAGATTTAATTAAATTTTTTTTCTAAATTAAAAAATAAATTTAGAAAAAAAATCCTATGATTAATAAACAAATGTCCTTCTTTCTTTTTAATAAAACATCTTTTAGTCTAAAGAGAAACATCTCTATTAAAAATCATTTTTGATTTCAAAATTTTTTTTAAATCAAATGAAATTTATTAAAACATTTTTTATTTTTAAATTTATTCTTAAATTCATTTTTAAATTAAAATTCTTCTTTAAAAATTAAAAATCGTTTTTGATGAAAAAAAAATCTAAATTAAAGGGTGATTTATCAAAATATTTTTTTTTCTATTTTAAAATTTATTTTTATTTTTACATTTATTTCTAAATTTATTTTTAAATTAAAATGCTTTTTTAAAATTAAAAATCGTTTTTGATGAAAAAAACAACTTTTGTATTAAAAAGAAATTTATTAAAACATGTTTTTATTTTTAATTCTTTCTTATTTATTAAAAACAAAAAAGCAGAATAAAATTATTTTTTTAATTTCTAAAAAAAGAAAAAAGAAAAAAAGAAAGAAATTTTTTTTTTCGAGGACCCAAGAACACCTTTTAAAAAAATAAAATGAAATAAAAAATAAAAATCTCATTACGTCCCGGCATATATTATTATAAGTACACAAATATTTGTATTATGTGTTTGTTTTTAATATTTATTTTTGTTTTCTCTCTAAATGTGTTGTGGTGGACTGGACTGAACATTAGGGTAGGTCGATTTTTCACTTTTTTAAAATATCAAATTGTCCATCTATACAAAAGTTGTGAGTTAGTATACTGAATACTGATACCAAAAATTAGATCTTTTACTTGCACCATTGTTTGAGGAAATAGCATCAAAAATCATCTACTAAAATCCACTAAAAATCCTCATTTTTGCAAAATTTAGCCTTTAGAAAACGAGGATTTTTAGTGGATTTTAGTAGATGATTTTTGATGCTATTTCCTCAAACAATAGTGCAAGTAAAAGATCTAATTTTTGGTATCAGTATTCAGTATACTAACACACAACTTTTGCATAGATGGACAATTAGATTTTTTTAAAAAGTGAAAAATCGACCTACCCTACTGAACATTCGAACTATGATTTGTTTTTTTCTTTCTTTTCTTGCCTGTTTCTCAAACAAATAGACCAAAGCTGGTTTTCATTTTCGGAGAGGTTCTTGAACATTGATTATATTTTGATTAAGGGAGTGGCATTATTATTATTATTAAACAAAAGTTGAACAAGTTGGGATTTTTTTTTTTTTTTTTTACTGGAAGGAAGGAAGGTAGGAAAAAACAAGAGATGGGGAGGTGCTGGATGCAGCAGCAGCAACAGCAGCAGTAGTTGTAGTAGTAATAGTAGCAGTTATGGTGGTCGTGATATTAATTGTGAAAGTGTTTTTTTTTTTTGGTTTGGTTGGTGGATAGGAGAAGGGTTGGGTGGGGTTTTTATTGAGTAGTCCCAGCCTCTGCATGGCTCTAATACTACTGCTTCACGGGGATGATGAAGAGAGAGAGAGAGAGAGAGAAGGGGGGAGGAGGAAAAGAGAAGAAAGAGAGACAGATAGAGTAAAGAAAGAGAGGGTATATATATATATATATATATATATATATTATATATATATATATATATATATATAGAGAGAGAGAGAGAGAGAGAGAGAGAGAGAGAGAGA
>CM042174.1:43917946-43945446 GCA_023376005.1 Doryteuthis pealeii | reverse complement strand
ACCGCTTAAGAAATTGATTGTCACATCCTGCTCATGCAGAGTTGGTATTATATATATATATATATATACCAAAAGAATAATCCAACACACCCCCTATTTTAGTAGAAGATGGACCAGTCCAGTAAAAAAAAATTATTAAAGTCAAGTTGGTTATTTATCTGTTTATTTATCTTAATTTTATTATTATTATCTTGTTATTATCATTATTTTTTTATTTTCTTTTCCTAAAATCAACTTTTTTTCTAAAAAAAAAAAAAACTGTTAGGGGTTGCAGTTATTTATGGCTGATAGTGTAATACTTAATGATATCTGTTTTCATTGTATAATGTCCCACTAGAAATAATAAAATCCTGTTATCTTTGGTTTAGAAGAAAATTAACTTTTTTCTAAAAAAAAACTGTTAGGGCTGTACTTATTTCTGGACGATAGTGTAATACTTAATAATATATGTTTTAATTGTATAATGTTCTACTAGAAATGATAAATTACTATCATCTTTGGTTGAGAAGAAAATTAAGTTTTTAGAAAAAGTAAAGAATGGAGTTACCTATGGGCAATATTGTATACTATTTTATAGCCAAGGGAGATAACCCAGCTTGTACTTATAGACGATACAGCATGTTTATAACAATGTGATTTTAACATTTATGTTAGTAGAAGTTGTAGCTTCAGTCATTAAAAGTTTATCTCAGCTATGGGTTAAATAGTACCACTACTGTTCTTCTACAAGGATGGCTTTGGCATTGAATAACCCACGAGGGTTGGTGTGCCATTAAACAAAGAAACCAAACTTAAAAGTTTTAGAATATGAATTATGTTAATGAAATTCAAGTATTATGAATTATCTTTCATAATAGAAAATATATTTCTTAATATTAACTCTTTGCCTACCAAATTTCCCCCACGGCTGTACAAAATTTTCTCAGTATTTTTTACCTGGATGATGGGATATTTCAAAGTTCACTATTTTTTCACCTCAGAACTCATTCTATTCAAATAAAGTCCTATTATTATTGTAAGCTGAGTCTATCTGCTCAATTATTAAAAAACTAACCATCAGAGGTTTACAGTAGGATTGCAGCAGTGGAAGTGCTGCTATGATCAAAGAGTTTTTGGGTGGTGTTATCTTAACTCTGCCAACCCAATTTCCCCCTCCCCTGGCTGTACCAAATTTTGTGGATATTTTTCTACCTGTATGATGGGATATTTCAAATTCATCACAATATCCTCAGGAATTGCGTAAGTTTATCAATGAATATTCAATTTATAGTCAAAATCATTAATACATAGAATAAATCTTATTTATTAACGATGTCTATGAAAATCCAAGGTAGATTTGCCCCAAAACAGCCTATGTTATTAGTGCATTTAAAATCCTGCAATGTGTCTTATGGTTATTTACTAAGCTTAGCTTAGATGTGGCACAAGGCCAGAAGATATGGGATGTCCAATGAAAATTGAACTCTCTAACAATGGTCTGCAAATGTAGCCTGCTAACCATTACACCACGTGAGATGCCTATAGAATGTGTCTTATATATCACTAAGAAATAAAGGTTTACATAATATATGGTGTGGTTAATTTGCATACTGGTTTTAACAAAACTGGGTTTAATAAATGATTACTTAGTGTTATTGATCCAGGCACAACACTCGAACCTCGCGCCCGTGCAATGCACAATTCTCGTGCATTCGGATGGACGTGTGTAGGCCCCCAACATCCAGGCACCTGAATTGCACCTCGCATCCATCCAGCACCTAAATCGCATTTCTTTGCATTTGGGAGGGCACGGGTTCGACTCCGTCAGGCAAGACAATGTCTTGCTCTTTTTCTAAATGAGTACGGTGGTACTTGTTCTCCGTCACAATGCATTCTTATTTAATTTTGTTAGTCTTACTAATTTAATAAATTTCATTATATTAAAACTTAAATACTTATGTGTATATTCTTGCTAGTGAATATAAAACTGAAAAGTTAAGAATTTTGATGGGTTTTTTTCATAATTTTTAACGAGTATACCTGTTTTATTTATTATTATATAATCAATCAACAACCATGAATGCAGAACATTATTTTTAGTCCAAATGACAACATCATATTAAAGAAGAAAGTCTTTCTGGTAATACTGTCAATTTTCATAACAATCTGTCAAAAAGTAAAAGAATTATAAACATTTAAATGAAAAGGCCATTTTTAGCCATTTTTTGGTAAATTCTTACAGGACTGGGGCTCGAGACTTAGAAAATTCTTAACAGGATGTTAAAAGTTAAAAAATAAAAAAATCTAAAAAAACTAATCTTACCTGATTATTCTAACCAAGTCATAAAATGCTTGGTCAACATTCATTCTGTTTTTGGCACTTGCTTCTGTGTAGCTAACTTTTAGCTGTTTGGCCAGTTCCATGCCTTCGTCTTTACTGACCTGAAAATACACAAAAATAAAAAATAAATATACTGACCTGAAAATACACAACCGCCGACACTATACCTTATGCCACTCTCCACATACATATGCACGCACGCATATATATATATATATATATATATATATATAACTTGAGTAGGTTATTTCTATATACACCTTAATACTATATATACACACACACACACATATATATACACACACACCCACACAATAAATATATATATATATATATATATATAAATAAAAAACACTAGTATTATCTGCATTATTCGGACTATTGTCCTCATCTTCATTGCTATCTGTACGTTTCGTCCGATGTACCTACCAGCCTTCTTCAGGTATTTCTTGTCGGATTTGGGAACCTTCTTTTTGAACTCAGGAACCTTCTTGTCATAATCGGGAGCCATCACGGAACTTTGAACCTAAACTTTTTATTCAATCCACGGGGGTATACTGTTCTGATTCCGCTAACCATTCCCCAGAGCTCCAGAATTGGAATTTCATCCTCAGATAGAGCCATACTCAGGACATTAAGACCCTCAGCCACTGCCTTCTAGCACATATGACAAAAAGGGTTGGGAGTTTGCATAAGGGAAAAGGGGTTGAATGCTAGGGCTTGACATGACCAGCTGATTGATCGGCAGGGGCCTCTCTGACCGCCTGTCTAGCTTAAGTAAGAGCAAAAGTGGAGTGTTGCATGTCATGGACTGCTCAGCCACCCATGGCTAACAGTTGGGGTCTTACCCCTTTGCAGAGATGCAGTCAGTGTATTCTAAAGCCCCACCTGACAGGGCTAAATTGAGAACAAGAAAAAAAACTTGTGTTTTAATTTTTTTTTTTATAAATCCAATTTTTTTTTTTTTTAGAAGAATAAATAGAAATTCTAGGTAGAAATCAAACTTTACAGCCCCCCCACCCCATAATGAAATATAACACTAGGGCTTATTTTCGGGTAATGTTGAAACTATCTCCAATTTTCACAATTCGATAAATTTTTACGAACTCTTAGATGCAACAACAAAGGAAACCGTAATAAATAACTACAAGTATATAGATTGGTTATCTCCCCTTGGCCGAGAATAATATTTAAAAACATACAAACAAAAACACTGATCTCATACATTCAGCAGCCAATCAAATGCATCCAGTCATATGACGTAATATGAATACAGGGTGTTTCAGAAAAATTGATATCATTTCATAATCTAATAACTTGGTCAATTCTCATTCAAACGATCTCGAATTTTAACAGCATTTGTAGAAATGACTCAAAATTCTTTTTAATGTTTAAATGCCTTTTCTTTTCAGAGAATGGCATTTTTATATATGAAAATTAAAAATTAAAAAAACGTTAAAGATAAAATTTTGATTTTTTTCTACACATGCTGTTAAAATTTGAGATGTACAGGTTGTTTCAGAAAAATTGATATCATTTAATAATCTAATAATTTTACCAATTCTCATTCAAATGATCTCAAATTTTAACATCATGTGTAGAAAGAACTCAAAATTCTATGTTTAATATTTAAACACCTTTTCTTTTCCATTAAATGACATTTCAATTCATGAAAAGAAAAAGAAAAAAATTAAACAATTTTTAGTTGTTTCTACACATGCAGTTAAAATCTAATATTATCTTAACTCTTAACGTCCTATACCACCTCATTCCACCCACACGGAAGTCACATTCATTTTCCTAATCTACACCAAACGATAGCCTTTGTTTAAATGTAATGTAGGGAAATAACAGGTAACTTTAAATGAAAAGGCCATTTTTTAATAAATCCTTAGAGGAAAAGAGTTCTGAACTTAGAAAATTCTCAACAGGATGTTAAGAATTAAGATGTACAGAGTATTTCAGAAAAATTGAATTCATTTAATAATCTAATAACTTTACCAATTCTCATTCAGATAATCTAAAATTTTAACAGCATTTGTAGAAACAATTCAAAATTCAGTTTATTTTCTAAATGCCTTTTCTTTTCTAATGAATGCTATTTCTATATCTGTAAAGAAAAAAACACTTTAAACACAAATATCTGTGGGGACATACAGGGTATTTTTTTTTTAATTATATTTTTTCATAATCTAATAACTTGACCAATTCTCATTCAAATAATCTCAAATTTTAACTGCATGTGTAGAAACAATTAAATTCTATGTTGAATGTTTAAACAGCTTTTCATTTCCATTAAATGACATTTCTATTCTTGTAAAGAAAAAACGTAAAACATTAGAGATAGAATTTTGAATTGTTTTTAGACATGCTGTTAAAATTTGATATCTTTTGAGATGTACAAAATGTCTGAGAAAAATTGAACAGCATTTTCAGAAACAATTCAAAATTCTATGTTTAATGTTTAAATACCTTTTCTTTTCAATTAAATGACATTTCTATACATGAAAATATTTATAAAAAAACGTTAAAAATAGTTGAATTTCATGGCATGTCAACCCTTGTTGGGTTATTTTATGCCAAAGATGTTTAGTTCTATTCATGTTTGATGGGTATTCAAAGTGGAGTGTTGCATGTCACGGACTACTCAGCCACCAGGATTCCGTACTTAAGCATCACAGGTCACCACCACAGCCAACAGTTGGTCCTATTGAGGGGATTTTACCCCTTTGGAGGGGCCCAGTCAGTGTATTCTACAGCCCCAGCCGACAGAGTGTATAATGAATTGTAAATCCATCATACATATTGTTATAGGTGATATAACCTATGGACATAAATGGAATGCGCCAACGACTACTATAAGTAGCAGGAACAATTGTGGCTTGACAAACCAACACGAGTCAGCTCGTAACTGTATGGTCGGACGCAATCTCCACTTTATTTTCTGTAATTTCTACTCCTTTTTGTTCAATACATTTGTATCCATTCTTACCAGTCGTTTGTCTTATTTTTGACCCTTAAAAACCCCACAACACATATACTCCCTCCACAACACTAATATCAAGGAATCTTCTTGTGAACGTGATCTGGGTATTACTGTCAGCAGTGATTTATGTTGGACGAAACACGTCGCTCAGCAAGACCTTTGTCAGCTGCTTACCAGCTATCTATTTAAATCTGTACAAAACTATGGTGCGGCCACACTTGGAATTTGCATCACCAGTCTGGAACCCCTATCTCGCCCAGAACATTAACCTCCTAGAAACTGTACAGAGATGTGCAACCAAATGAATACCCTCCATCTGCCATATTCTGAACGTCTTGCTGCCCTGGGAATGGATTCATTGAAACTTCAGCATCTAGCAACTGACCTGATAAACGCTCATAAGTTCATTAGTCATCTTAACAACAGCAACCTTGAACACCTTTTTGATCTCCATCTTTCTTACACACGTGGGCATGCCTACAAAGTCAGAAAACAGCATAGCTCACATGACTTTCAGAAACATTTTTTCACGCTCAGAGTTGCTGAGGCATGGAATAAGCTGCTTGGGTCTGTTGTAGGCTGCCGAAACACTGCATCTTTCAAAGCCTCCATGCTTCCTGTAGTCCGCCAACACTATATCAGATACTCCCATCCACACACATATACACGCACTTGCACACACACATGTATATTGTTACTGTACGCTATTCATGTTCCTGACACTAATACATTATTCTGTGTACTAGACATAAGACTTTGATGAGTTGTGGTGCACCTGAGCCACCTGTGCACTGTACACAATAAATTTAATTATCATTATTTCCTAATATTACAAGCAGATTGTAAATCTGAAAGATAAATTGAGGAAAAGAAAAGAGATACTTACCAATCGGTTATCGTCTAAGTCTGCTTTATTTGCCACTAGAATCATTGGAAATTCATCTCGATCTTTTACCCTTAAGATCTGTTTTTGAAATTTGTAGATTTCTTCAAAACTAGAAATAAAAAAAAATGAAAATGAAAAATTAAGTTATAACACAAAATGTTAGGAACAACAAATAATAGGAAAAAAAATGAAATGTATCTTTAAATCAACAATATTTTTTATTATTTGAATTTTTCATAACATTGTCCTCATCTTTATTGTTATATACATAACATTTTGGCTGGTGTGCTCTCCAGCCTTCTTCAGGTGTTTCTTATCAAACTTGGGAGCCTTCAGAGAACTTAAAATCGAACCCTTTATTCAATCCGCAAGGGTAGACTGTTCTCCTTCTGTTAACCATGACCAGGTACAAGTGTTAAGCTATGTTAAGTATTCTATATTATTATCGCCCTTGTCTAGGATTGAACCTGCAACCTACAGATGATTGTCACTTAGAACTGTATTAACTCATTAACTATTAACCCTCATATCCGTTGTGCCATGTGTCTAACTTGAAAAGTTCAACAAGAAACATCTGAAGAAGGCCTGAGAGTATATTGTCTGAAACGTTGTGTAGGGCAATAGTCCAAAAAATCAAAAAAATCCAAATTATCAAGCCTCATCTCCAAATTCAGACAAATCAACAATATTTGCATTCCCATTGTGCTAATGCCCTTTGGAAACACATGAATATAATAATACATAATAGAGCTAATAATAGACATAATAATAGAGCTGAGCTTTCAAACCTTGGCGGGGCAACTAGTCTAGGAGGAGATTGGTTTAGAACGGTAGTGGTACTATTTTAGGGTACTTTTTTAGTGGTACTATTTTAGTGGTACTATTTAGGGTACTATTTTAGTTAGTATTTTAGTGGAACTATTTTAGTGGTACTATTTTAGTGGATTTTAGTAGAACTATTTTAGGGTACTATTTTAGTGGAACTATTTTAGGGTACTATTTTAGTGGAACTATTTAATCCATAGCTGAAGCAATTAGGGGATTCATATCTCTCTACTAAAATGACATATAAACCTTTGTGGGTTATTTAATGCCAAAACCATCCATGTGTATATATATTCACCAACCCCTCCACACGAGCAGGATGCAATACAAGGACAATTTCTTAAGCGGATTTTAACAGGTTTGAATTCAGAGTTTTCCTTCTCCTAGAATGGTTACCTAGCCATGGTTAAAGAGCCCAGTCTGCCCTACTATTAACCCATAGCTGGAGGGAGAATTGGATTCATACCTTTCCCAAGGGTATTAGCACCATGTAAAATGCAAACAGCTTCGTCCAGGAATTGAAATTGGGTCGACGAGTCCATTTCCTATAACTCTAACCATTAGACCACACGCCTCCAAATATATATATTTTCATAAATGTGTGTAGACCTGATTTGGTTCTTTTGTTTAATGGCATATTAATCTTCCTGGGTTATTTAATGCCAAAGCCATCCTTGGAGAAGAACAGTTGTTGGGGAAGCCTAATGTCGGTATCAGCCAGACAGTGAGGGACTCTACCCCCTTTTCAATAGTGCTAGATCAAGAAGATTATTTTAGCGTCTGAGGTGGAGTGCCACATCTACCATCAGCTCCTCACTTTACCGCACAGATCCCTGTGCTACTCATTTGCTGAGTTGGCGAGGGCCAGTATCGAACCAGGAAACTTGTGCTTCCTAGCCGAATTCTATACTGACTGAGCTAAACCATAGCAGGTGGATTCAGGATGTTCACACCTTTCCCAAGGGTATTAGTCTAAAATTGAACATAATAGCACAACTGGAGTTCAAATTTGCTTTTGGAAACATTTTTTCATGTTCAGAGTTGCCAAGGCATGGAATAAGCTACCTGCGTCAGTTGTGGGCTGCCAAAACACTGCATCTTTCAAAGCCTCCATGCTTCCTGTAGTCCACCAACACTATACCTGATACTTCTCTCTACACACATATGCATGCACACGCACACGTACATGTATATGATTACTGTATGCTATTCATGTTCCTGACACTAATACATTATTCTGTGTACTAGGCATAAGACTTTGATGAGTTGTGGTCCACCTGAACACTGTACACAATAAATTTCAGTATTATAGATAAGATGAATAAACTGAGATAGATAGATAGATTTAACCCATAGTTAATGTATCTAATGAGTTGGACTGCCGAAGCACTAAATCTTTCAAAGCCTCCATGCTTCCTGTAATCCGCCGACACTATACCTGATGCCACTCTCCACATACATATGCACACACGTGCACACATACATGCATATTACTACTGGAAACTGTTCATGTTCCTGACACTAATACATTATTCTGTGTACTAGGCATGAGACTTTGATGAGTTGTGGTGCACCTGAGCACTGTACACATACATGTATATTATTACTGTATGCTATTCATGTTCCTGACACTAATACATTATTCTGTGTACTAGACATGAGACTTTGATGAGTTGTGGTGCACCTGAACACTGTACACAATAAATTTCATTATTATAGATGAAGATGAACAAACTGAGATAGATAGATAGATAGATTTAACCCATAGTTAATGTATATAATGAGTTGGACTGCAACATTATAGTTCAACATCCAATGACACTATTGCGTTCACTTATGGACTAATGCCCTAAAGTCATCAGTCATCTCTTCATTTTGTGTTTGTCTCTGGAATCTTTTGTAGAAAATGTGACAGTAAGGAGTCAACAGAAGCTGCAAGGTGTGAAACTTCTGATTTTGGTCAGTTGGTTGGGTTTAACGGCATGCCAACAACTATTGGGTTATTTTATGCCAAAGATTATTTTGTTTTATGCATTTTTTTGGGTATTAAAAATTAATAAAATAAATTAATTAAAAAAAAAGTGTTTTTGTTATAGTTATAGTTTTATAATTTTAAAAAAAATTCCTACTGAAGTAACAACTTCAACATGAAATAACTAAAAATAAGTGTGTCTAAAAATCGTCTGTTAACAAACAACCGCAATTTGACAGTGAAAAGCAAAACATGTCCTTTTGAATCTAGGTCTAAGCTAAGGTACTTATTGGTTACTTGGTCCCATCGATCAGCTCTGTGCAAACACTGGAAGGGGCAGGTTTTGCCTAGTCAATGGTCCCCTGGGATTCTGTTGATATCATATCTTATCAGTCCAATGGCTGAAAACACTGGACACAGCTGGAATTTGATTTTATTGCTGAAGATTGTTTTATTTTATGCATTTTTTGGGGGCATTTAATTTTTCTTTCAAACTTTTTAAAAAATTTATTTTAATCTATGTGTTAAATACACATAGACGGGACCTTAACACGTACTGCCACTCCGGGTCAGAGTGGACCTGGGAGTAATGGCAATGAACGGGCTCTCCATGCTCCCCAGAACTCCAGAATTATAACTACCACTAGATGAAATTTTAATGACATGCCCAGGACACTAATACTCTCGGCCACCGCCTACTAGTACATATATGATGAAAAGGGTTGCAGGTTTGCCATAAGGCCAATTTTTGTTCGGTATTGAATTTTTTTTCAAACTCATTTTTTTATAATTCATTTTAATCTATTTAACACATAGATGGGACCTTAACAGGTACTACCACTCCGGGTCAGAGTGGACCTGGGAGTAATGGCAATAAACAGGCTCTCCGCACTCTCCCCATAGGTCCAGAATTATAACTTTACCACTAGATGCATTTTAATGTCATACCCCAGCCACTAAAACCCTCAGTCACCACCTACTAGCATATATATGGTGAAAAGGGTTAGGGGTTTGCCATAAGGGCAGTAGGGTCCAGACAATCATATAGGTGCTAGCGTTGACTGGCAATCCTACGAGCTTAAGTAAGGGCTAAAATGATTGAAATGTAAAGAAAAAAACAGCTATAATGACACAGCTATTTTGAAAGCAAAAGTATCTTATTTCACACAAACCATTAATTACAAAGTGTGTGACCTTAAAGGTGATCGGAGGACACTTTGGTTGAAACACGAGCAGGACTGATAAATATCTCATGAACATACTGATATAGTATGTAAATTGATGGTAAATTGACTCTTATATAGTGGTCATGAGGTGCTAAACAAAATATCAACAATGTTTTATTGCATATCTTAGGACCTTTCAAATAAGCAAGTTTTTCATTTTTAACTTTCAGGAAACTGACAAGTACTACTGTGTTTCCCTGAAAATAGGACCTACCAGCAAAATAAGATCTACCAGCAAAACAAGACCTCCCAGCAAAATAAGACATACCAGCAAAATAAGATCTACCAGTAAAAAAAGACCTCCCAGCAAAATAAGATCTACCAGCAAAATAAGACCTCCCAGCAAAATAAGACCTCCCAGCAAAATAAGATCTACCGGCAAAATAAGACCTCCCAGCAAAATAAGATCTACCAGCAAAATAAGACTCCCAGAAAAATAAGATCTACCGGCAAAATAAGACCCCCGGCAAAATAAGACCTACTAGCAAAATAAGACCTACCAGCAATTTAAGACCTCTCAACAAAATAAGATCTACTAGCAAAATAAGACCTCCCAGCAAAATAAGATCTACCAGCAAAATAAGATCTACCTGCAAAATAAGACCTACCAGCAAAATAAGACCTACCATCAAAATAAGATCTACCAGCAAAATAAGATCTACTAGCAAAATAAGACCTACCATCAAAATAAGACCTACCATCAAAATAAGATCTACCGGCAAAATAAGACCTCCCGGCAAAATAAGACCTACCAGCAAAATAAGGTTTGATAGTTCCTTGCTAACTAAGCGCATAAGTAGCACAGTTAAGATAATCCGATCTGTACAATAAAACAGCATCTGGGAGCTGACAGTAGTTGTGGCACTCCATGTCACCAAAAAACAATCTCCCTGGTCTAGCGATAGCGAAAAGGGGATAGACTCCCCTGTTGTTTGGCTGATACTAACATTAGGCCACTCTGCCAACTTGACTTTTAACTATTGAATGAACCTCATATAAAAGATATTATCTTTTCCCTAAATTGTAATATTATCGTTATATAATCAGTTCTTTCTTGTAACCCATTTTAAAGTTGGTATTTATAAGATCACTGATAACAAAAAAAGATATAAATAACTGGTTTATTCTAAATATGAAACTTGAATCCAGTTACAGACAAGAACACAGTAATCAACTATCTATATATAAATAAAAGGATATGAAAACAACACAATATGCTGCTAAAATGAAAAGATTTTATATCATATTCATAGATAATATTGAACAATATTACGATTTATAAAAATCATCTTCAGAGCTTGTTTATACTCCAGACTTATCAATAATAATTATTTCTTTTTTTTTCTCTTTTTTTTTTTTTGGTTTGTTTTGTTTTGTTTGTTTTGTTTTACGGCATATCAACCTCAGTGGGTCATTTAATGCTGATAAAGTTTTGAAATAAATCAATTCTTAATGGATAATACAATTTTTTTATAAATACATTTTTCTATTTAACCATAGATGGGACCCTAACAGGTACTACCACTCAGGTCAGAGTGGACCAGGGAGCAATGGTGATGAAGGGGTGCTTCACATTCCCCAAACCTCCAAAAGTGGAACCTCACCATCAGATAGAGTTTAATGTCATTCCCAGGACATGTAGACCCGCAGCCACCGCCTTCTAGCACCCATATGATAAAAAGGGGTTGGGGCTTGCCATAAGGGCAATAGGGTTGGGAAAATCCTATAGGTGCTAGGGCTTGATGTGACCAGCCGATTGATCGGAGGGGCCTCTCCGACTGCCCGTCTAGCCCAAGATAGGGCCAAAGTGGAGTATTGCGTGTCATGAACTGCTCATTCACCTGGGCTCTATCCTTAAGCATCACGGGTCGCCACCCACGGCCAACAGGTGGCCTCATTGGGGGAGTCTTACCCCTCTGCAGGTGCAGTCGGTGCATTCTAACGCCCCAGCCGACAGGGCGGTAATTATCTTCGTCTTCGCTATTGATAAGTCTGGAGTAAAAACAAGCTCTGAAGATGATTTTTATAAATCGAAATATTGTTCAATATCAGCTATGAATATGTTATAAAATCTTTTCACTTTAACAGCATATTGTGTTGTTTTCATATCCTTTTATCTATACTCATACCGTCGGATTCATTTCCTTTCTCTTAACTTATATATATATATATATAAGTAAGTAAAGTAAAGTCGTCGGGATGTCCTAAAGTCAGTATCAGCCAATCAGAGGGAGTCTATCCCCTTTTCACTAGCACTAGACCAAGGTCATTGTTTTGGCGTCTGACGTGGAGCGCCATACCTACCATCAGCTCCTTACTTTACCGCACAGATCCCTGTGCTACTCATACGCTGAGTTGGCGAGGGCCGGTATCGTACCAGGAACCTTGTGATTCCTAGCCTAACGCCATACCGACTGAGCTAAACCAGCCCTATTTAACCCATAGCAGGTGGATTCAGGATGTTCACACCTTTCCCAAGGGTATTAGTTTGAAATTAAACATAATTGTACAACTGGAGTTCCAACTTGTTTACTATAATGTTGCAGTCCAGCATGTTAGCCGCTAAACCACTGGGGCCCAACTACGGGTAAGATAGTACCACTATTATTCTTCTACAAGGATGGCTTTGGCATTAAATAATCCATGAACTAACTGAAGAATAATTAAAGTTCCAATTACCGTCGAACTGGGAAGACAAGGCAACAAACGATTGTAACTTAAATACAAACCTGAATAGTCACAAAGTCTACTGCAGAATGACAGGGTATTTATAAAACTCCACAATATCATTCAAATCAAGCAGCCAATCAGAACTCAAGGAATGGAATCACCCAAATTCATGAATGGATCATTCTTGATTTCTATATATACCAACTGTCTTGGACACTGCTTAAGTTGTACTTAGTTAGCTGCTGTTATTCAAACCAACAGTAGACTTACTGACTTCAATACTAACGAATACAAATAATTTGTAGTAGTGTAGTGGCTAATGTGCTAGATTGCAACATCATGGTAAGCAAGTTCAAATTCCAATCGTGTGTAACGAGATAATGAAGGTCCTGAGTTTTGCGAGCCCTACTATAGAAAAAGGAGGAAGAAGAAATGAGACAAGGTGGAGGCTTTGAAAAAGCATGGAGTGATGAACGATGATTTGACCGGGGCATGACCCCGAATGGAGAATTGAATGTCAACCGGAAGTTTTGGGTGTTGACCGGAACCGGAAGTCACGTGGTGACGTGGAACGACGAAGAAAAATACCGGCCTCTTTTTGCTTTCCGAGACCTAGGGAACGGACGGGCCTCTGGTGCCTAGTGTGGGATCACAGTAATTTAACAGTGTCCTCTCTCTCTTTCTCTCTGCCTTTCCTCCTCTCCAAAACAACCCACGAGACGAGCCTGGAAATAAAAGCTAAGCAGCTTGTGACGATATATTTCTCGCGTTGTACTTTTTTATCGACAAGATAACCGCCACGTGCCGAATACCGTTTTAGTGTCGTGAATTTGGAGGCACGTTGACAAGACCCGCTATACAACATATATCGATATTAGAACGTTACGTATATATCGCTTTTGGTACGGTGAATATATATCGCCACCGCCATGTTACACGTGCTATTACGTCCCATTTTGGCTAAAGTTGTGATCTTTTTATTTCGTCTTTGCCTCGGGCATCTTTTATAGAAAATACGAGAGCAAGAGGTCAACAGAAGCTGCAAGGTGTCCAGTTGCTGATTTTAGGCAAAATAGTAGAGCAGAGCCACTCAAGCCTTGGGAGGGCAACTAGTCTAGGAGAAAGAGATTGCTTTCTTTGTTTTAATGGCATATCAACCTTCATGGATTATTTAATGCTAAAGTAACCCTTGTAGTAGAACAATAGTGATACTATTTAACCTTTGGCTGGTGAATGAGGGGTTTAATACCTTTTGCAAGGGCATAAGTGCAAAAGTGAATGCAATAGCACAACTAGAGTTCAAACTCACTCATTAGATAGATGGATAGATAGATAGTTGGCAACCTTCCGTCTATTTTAGATGATGGCATAGTTCTTTTTTTTTTTTTTCCTCTCTCTCTCTCTTTCTCTCACTTACAGCTACGTGAGTGGCTGAACAGACCAATCCTCGAATGGCAGTCTCTGGTGCAGTGGCTGCAAACAAAAGGTGATGCTTTCTGTAGGTGTTGGGGGTGCTGCTGTTTCTCCTTTCTTTTAGCTCTCTTTTCTGGGGCAGATTTTTTCCTCTCTTTTTCACTTCTTTTTGTTCCTTGTTTGACGAGGAGGCGCCAGGTGGCATGGTCTTCTGCACGAGCCTCCCACATGTCTATGTCGATGCGGCATGTCTTCAGGTCTCTCTTGCAGACATCTTTGAAGCGTAGGCGTGGTCTCCCTGCCGGTCGGGTGCCCTCCACTAGTTCACCTTATAGATAGATAGAAACAGGAACCTTGTGGTTTTCAGCCGAACGCTCTATGGACTGAGCTAACTCGACCCTTAAAGGGCAGGTTATCTATATATAAAGCATTTGATTATGACCTATTGTATAGTGAATTAGTAAAAGGCACCAAATCAGTTGGTAGACCATGCCCACACGTCAAAGACATCTACAGGAGAGACATGAAGACATGCCACATTGACACCAGCACATGGGATCTCGATACAGAAACAGAAAACCGAGCGGCCTGGTGCCTCAATGTCAAACAAGACATGAAAAGGAGTGAAACAGAGTGGAAAGTAGCCTACACAGAAAAGAGAGCCAGAAGGAAGGAGAGACAACAGTGGCTCCAGCAAGCATCACCGTGGGATGATGAATGATAGGGAGGGTTGGCGAGAGATTGTCATGGATATCCATGCTAATAGCGCGAAATGATGATGATGAGGATGATTAAATTCATTAAACATTATTCTTCAAAGACGTTTGCTAGAAAGACATGAAGATATGTCATATTAACGCCAACACTTGGGATCTCGGTGCAGAAAACCGAGTGGCCTGGTGCCTCAATGTCAAACAAGGCATAAAAAGGAGTGAAACAGAGAGGAAAGTAGCCTACACAGCAAAGAGAGCCAGAAGGAAGGAGAGACAACAGCAAGCATCACTTTATGTTCAGTCAGTGCACCAGAGACTGCCATTCAAAAATTGGTCTCCTCAGCCACTCGCACAGTAGCAGATGCACCTCAATATCAAACAAGGCACGAAAAAAAGTGAAATAGAAAGGAAAATAGCCTATACAGCAAAGAGAGCCAGAAGGAAGGAGAGACAACAGCAGATTCAGCAAGCATCACTGTTTATGTTCAGTCAGTGCACCAGAGACTGCCATTCAAAAATTGATCTCCTCAGCCACTCGCACAGTAGCAGATGCGCCTCAATATCAAACAAGGCACAAAAAAGAGTGAAATAGAAAGGAAAGTAGCCTATACAGCAAAGAGAGCCAGAAGGAAGGAGAGACAACAGCAGCTCCAGCAAGCATCACTGTTTATGTTCAGTCAGTGCACCAGAGACTGCCATTCAAAAATTGGTCTCCTCAGCCACTCGCACAGTAGCAGATGCGCCTCAATATCAAACAAGGCACAAAAAAAGTGAAATAGAAAGGAAAGTAGCCTATACAGCAAAGAGAGCCAGAAGGAAGGAGAGACAACAGCAGATCCAGCAAGCATCACTGTTTATGTTCAGTCAGTGCACCAGAGACTGCCATTCAAAAATTGATCTCCTCAGCCACTCGCACAGTAGCAGATGCGCCTCAATATCAAACAAGGCACAAAAAAGAGTGAAATAGAAAGGAAAGTAGCCTATACAGCAAAGAGAGCCAGAAGGAAGGAGAGACAACAGCAGCTCCAGCAAGCATCACTGTTTATGTTCAGTCAGTGCACCAGAGACTGCCATTCAAAAATTGGTCTCCTCAGCCACTCGCACAGTAGCAGATGCGCCTCAATATCAAACAAGGCACAAAAAAAAAGTGAAATAGAAAGGAAAGTAGCCTATACAGCAAAGAGAGCCAGAAGGAAGGAGAGACAACAGCAGATTCAGCAAGCATCACTGTTTATGTTCAGTCAGTGCACCAGAGACTGCCATTCAAAAATTGATCTCCTCAGCCACTCGCACAGTAGCAGATGCGCCTCAATATCAAACAAGGCACAAAAAAAAAAGTGAAATAGAAAGGAAAGTAGCCTATACAGCAAAGAGAGCCAGAAGGAAGGAGAGACAACAGCAGATTCAGCAAGCATCACTGTTTATGTTCAGTCAGTGCACCAGAGACTGCCATTCAAAAATTGATCTCCTCAGCCACTCGCACAGTAGCAGATGCCTCAATATCAAACAAGGCACAAAAAAAGTGAAATAGAAAGGAAAATAGCCTATACAGCAAAGAGAGCCAGAAGGAAGGAGAGACAACAGCAGATTCAGCAAGCATCACTGTTTATGTTCAGTCAGTGCACCAGAGACTGCCATTCAAAAATTGATCTCCTCAGCCACTCGCACAGTAGCAGATGCGCCTCAATATCAAACAAGGCACAAAAAAAAGTGAAATAGAAAGGAAAGTAGCCTATACAGCAAAGAGAGCCAGAAGGAAGGAGAGACAACAGCAGATTCAGCAAGCATCACTGTTTATGTTCAGTCAGTGCACCAGAGACTGCCATTCAAAAATTGATCTCCTCAGCCACTCGCACAGTAGCAGATGCGCCTCAATATCAAACAAGGCACAAAAAAAAGTGAAATAGAAAGGAAATAGCCTATACAGCAAAGAGAGCCAGAAGGAAGGAGAGACAACAGCAGATTCAGCAAGCATCACTGTTTATGTTCAGTCAGTGCACCAGAGACTGCCATTCAAAAATTGATCTCCTCAGCCACTCGCACAGTAGCAGATGCGCCTCAATATCAAACAAGGCACAAAAAAAAGTGAAATAGAAAGGAAAATAGCCTATACAGCAAAGAGAGCCAGAAGGAAGGAGAGACAACAGCAGATTCAGCAAGCATCACTGTTTATGTTCAGTCAGTGCACCAGAGACTGCCATTCAAAAATTATCTCCTCAGCCACTCGCACAGTAGCAGATGCGCCTCAATATCAAACAAGGCACAAAAAAGAGTGAAATAGAAAGGAAAGTAGCCTATACAGCAAAGAGAGCCAGAAGGAAGGAGAGACAACAGCAGCTCCAGCAAGCATCACTGTTTATGTTCAGTCAGTGCACCAGAGACTGCCATTCAAAAATTGGTCTCCTCAGCCACTCGCACAGTAGCAGATGCGCCTCAATATCAAACAAGGCACAAAAAAAGTGAAATAGAAAGGAAAGTAGCCTATACAGCAAAGAGAGCCAGAAGGAAGGAGACAACAGCAGATTCAGCAAGCATCACTGTTTATGTTCAGTCAGTGCACCAGAGACTGCCATTCAAAAATTGATCTCCTCAGCCACTCGCACAGTAGCAGATGCGCCTCAATATCAAACAAGGCACAAAAAAAAGTGAAATAGAAAGGAAAGTAGCCTATACAGCAAAGAGAGCCAGAAGGAAGGAGAGACAACAGCAGATCCAGCAAGCATCACTGCTTATGTTCAGTCAGTGCACCAGAGACTGCCATTCAAAAATTGGTCTGCTCAGCCACTTGCACAGTAGCAGATGCCCTCAATGTCAAACAAGGCACAAAAAAAGTGAAATAGAAAGGAAAGTAGCCTATACAGCAAAGAGAGCCAGAAGGAAGGAGAGACAACAGCAGCTCAGTCAGAAAGAAAGAAAGCCTTAGACTATTGAAGAAGGAATACCAGTAAATGAAGAAAGGATTAAATGGGAAAAACATGAAAGAAAGAAAGAAATAAAGCCTTTGTTTATTGAAGAAGAAATAACAGTAAAAGAAATAATTAAATAGGGAAGAACATACAAGAAAAAAGAAAGAAAGGAAAAAAAGAAAGAAAGAAAGAAAGAAAGAAAGAAAAAGAAAGGCTTAGACTATTGAAAAAGAAATAACAGTAAAAGAAGAAAGTACTAAATATGGAAGAACATGCAAGAAAGAAAGAAAGAAGGAAAGAAAGAAAGAAAGGAAAAAAAGAAAGAAAGAAAGAAAGAAAGAAAGAAAGAAAAAGAAAGGCTTAGAATATTGAAGAAGAAATAACAATAAAAGAAGAAAGTACTAAATATGGAAGAACATGCAGGAAAGAAAGAAAGAAAGAAAGAAGTCAGTGCACCAAAGATTGTCAATCAATGATTGTCCTGCTCAGCCACCTGCTTGGATGGATTGATGGTTCAATGTCCGTAAAGATTGACTTACCTACTCCGGTCTGTCACAGAGAAAACCAGTAGAAACCCTTCTCCAGTCCGCATATACTGTTCCCGCATTGCACTGAACTCTTCTTGTCCAGCTGTGTCGAGAACTGAAAAAACAATAAGAAAAAAATAAAAAAATATTAGTAACATTGTTTCTCATTCACAGCAATTATCAACCTCAGTGGGTCATTTAATGCCAATAAAGTTTTGAAATAAATCAATTCTTAATGGATAATACAATTTTTTTATAAATACGTTTTTCTATTTAACCCATAGATGGGACCCTAACAGGTACTACCACTCCGGGTCAGAGTGGACCAGGGAGCAATGGTGATGAAGGGGTGCTCCACATTCCCCAAACCTCCAAAGCTGGAACCTCATCATCAGATAGAGTTTAACGTCATTCCCAGGACATGTAGACCCTCAGCCACCACCTTCTAGCACCCATATGATAAAAAGGGATTGGGGCTTGCCATAAGGGCAATAGGGTGGGGAAAATCATATAGGTGCTAGGGCTTGACGTGACCAGCCGATTGATCAGAGGGGGCCTCTCCGACCGCCCGTCTAGCCCAAGATAGGGCCAAAGTGGAGTATTGCATGTCATGAACTGCTCATCCACCTGGGCTCTATCCTTAAGCATCACGGGTCGCCACCCACGGCCATCAGGTGGCCCCATTGGGGGAGTCTTACCCCTCTGCAGAGGTGCAGTCGGTGCATTCTAACCCCAGACGACAGGTGGGTGATGGTTTGAAGGGAGGATGCTGTAAAAGTAAAAAGTAATATAAAGTAAGTAAAGTAAAGTTGACGGGGCGGCCTAAAGTCGGTATCAGCCAGTCAGCGAGGGAGTCTATCTCCTTTTCAATAGCGCTAGACCAAAGAGATTGTTTTTTAGCATCTGAAGTGGAGTGCCACACCTACCATCAGTTCCTTACTTTACCGCACAGATCCCTGTGCTACTCATACGCTGAGTTGGCGAGGACCAGTATCAAACTAGGAACCTTGTGGTATATATATATAAATAATTTGACTTGCTTTTCAAAAATAAAAAGCTGATCAAATACAGTTACATAACTAAAAAGATTTTCATCACTTGTCATCTATAAAAACATCCATCATTTTCTTCACCCCAAGACATCCTGATGAATGTTCAATGAAACCGAAATGTTTAAACATAGATAATTAAATTCATCCCATTTTCGGAACACTTGTTTTTTCAAAATTTTCTTTATATTGTCGGATTTATTTTCCATATTTACTCCCATATATAAATGAGTAAAAAGTAATATATATATATATATATATATATATATATATATATATATATATATAAATAAGAGGGTTTTATAATTTGCTTGAAGCATTGTGTATATATTGGTTTGGAGGTTGATTTTGAAGGCTATCACAATGCAGGTGTAAAGAAAAGAAATAATAAGGTAACAATGGTGTTGTGTGTTTTATTCTTGATTTTTCGAGATAAAATCTTTTTTCAGAAGATCACTGGAACTGAAGTCGTCTTTTATGGCATTTCTAGTTAACTGAAATTTTTATTTATTTTTTTTTTTTGCAACACGAGAATACAGTTATAATTTCATATTTCAATAGTAAAATTTCATTTAACTAGAAATGCCATAAAAGACGACTTCAGTTCCAGTGCTCTTCTGAAAAAGAGATTTTATCTCGAAAATTCAAGAATAAAAAAACACTTCTTCAGTGTACACATGTACACACACATGCACACATATACACACACACACACACACGCACACATATACACATCCGTGTACAGGCATGTACACACACACACACATATACTGACACACACGTACAGAGACACACAGACACAGGAAATAAAATTTCAAGACAATGAAAAAAACAAAACAAAAAAAATCATTATTTCAATGTGTAGGCATATACATACACATACACACATGTACACACACGAGTATACATACACATGTACACACATATGTACACATATGCACATGTATGCACACATACATACACACATGTACAAACACACATGTACACATACATACACATACACATTTACTCATATACACACACAAAACACACATGTATGTACACACACACACATATGCACACCCACCCACATACATGTACACACATATACGTACACAATGAAAAAAAACAAAAAAAAACATTATTTTAAACAATAAAACATACACATACACATCATCATTCATCATCATTCATCATCATTGGCATTCAGTCTCGAAAGACTATGATAAAAGTTTTTGTGTGCCCCTGAGGTTGCAGCGCCTCCTGTGACTATGAAGTCCTATGTTTGAGAAACATTCTTGACCACAGATTTTGCATTTGAAGGTTGTCCCTGTAGATGATGATGTTCCGATGCTTTGTTGCCGTTGCTTTCTTATGGACCTCTTAGCTTCATGATGTTGTATCAGGGTGACTTCTGACATATACAGGCCTCTATGGAGATTCTGCCGCCACCGAGGGC
This sequence comes from Doryteuthis pealeii, assembly GCA_023376005.1. Lineage (NCBI taxonomy): Eukaryota > Metazoa > Mollusca > Cephalopoda > Myopsida > Loliginidae > Doryteuthis > Doryteuthis pealeii. The sequence continues at coordinate 43,924,515 of CM042174.1, read as the reverse complement.
GGTCTTGAGCCAAATTTTCCCAGCTGGAAGGGACAATGCCAAAGCACCTGAGATCATTTTTGCAGACATCCTTGAATCGCAGTAGGGGGCGACCAATCTGTCTTTTACCAGATGTTAGCTCTCCATACAGGATGTCTTTCGGGATTCGTCCATCATCCATCCGACGTACATGACCCAACCATCGGAGACGACATTGAATCACACATACACACACACACACATTTACTCATACGTACTTAAAAAACACACATGTATGTACACACACACACACACACACACACACACACACACACACACATATGTACACAATGAAAAACAAAAAAAAAAAAACATTATTTCAAACAAGTCAAACTAGTAATGAATGAATTTTTTAAAAAACAAAAACAAAAAACAAGTTTCCCTTAGTCTCGTTTCTACACAGTTTGCATTACCACAAACGTCAGTCGACTGGGCTGTAGAATACACCGACTGCACCTTCGCCTAATAGGGACACCTGTTAACTATAGCTAGTGACCCATGATGCTTAAGGACGGAATCCTTTATTTGAATAGAATGAGATCTGAAATTTGTGAAACAGATCACTAATTAAAACTGAGCCCAGTGATGCTGATAACTTTTTAATTTAGTGCATCCTGGGATGCACGGATTTGATTTGAATGAGTCCCTGGAAATTTGATGGGTCATGAACTGCATAACGTTAAAAATCAGGCTGTCCAAGTCGTCCAAGATGAAATGCAAAAGTGTAAATCTCGATTATCTGGTGTTGCTTATCCACCGAATTCTTATTTATTATAAGTGTTGTTACTTCAGCTAAATAATGGACCATTCCATTTTTTATTATATAAGAAAAAGAATGGGAAGAAAAAAGACATGCTACACAAATAAAAAGAAAGAGAGTAGGAGAAAGATAGAGAGAAGAGGTGAGTATGCAGAAGCGATAATGCTAATCTGTTTCAATTGAACATATTGAAGAGATGAAAAGAAAGAAAGAAAAAGTTAAATCAAGATTATTATACTTTTTACAAATTGAATTATTTTGCAATACTCTTAAAAAATACATTAAATGTTGCAATAATTAAATTATCATACTGTGGTATATCCACAGGTCCTATTAGTCAAGATTATTATACTTTTTACATATTGAACTATTTCGCAATAGCTCTAAGTAAATATATCAAATGTTGTAATAATTAAATTATCATACTGTGGTATATCCACAGGTCCTGATAGTCAAAGTTATTATACTTTTTACATATTGAACAATTGCAATAGCTCTTAAGTAAAAATATCAAATGTTGTAATAATTAAATTATCATACTGTGTATATCCACAGGTCCTGCTAGTATATTATAATAGTATATAACCAAATATTCAAACACATCCACATACATACACATAGATATATTTAGCTGAGTCAATAGAGTATACACCTTAGAACCACAAAGGGTTAGGTTAGGCTACTTAGGTAGTTCTAGTAGATGTAATATAGGTATACCCAATTTGTTGAAAAATCCGTGTTTTTACAAAACAAATTTACCCCCCCCCCACGTTTAAAATTTTTTTACCAAAAATCAGGGAATTATCCGATTTTAATGAAATTTTCAGTGTTGATTATCAATGAATGTATTTTATAGTGCATCAGTTTTTATTTCAAAACTTTCTGATTTTTTTCAGGTCACTTAACTTTAACCCCCCCCTCCCCATTTTTGGGGCGCAAATATCAGTGGGGGTTATAAAAGTTGAAACTAATTACAGTATAATAAAAAAAGAAAAAGATTGAGGTGTGAATAGAAGAAAAAAAAGAAAATGGCGATGATACTCTCATTGCAAATAAGTACTGAAAATTGGAAAAAAATGAAAATAAAAACTAAATAATTTTTGGAGATTTTTTTTTACTCATTTCGATAATTATTTAATTGGTTATAAGACCTTAAATAATCGATTGAATTTTTTAATTCGTTTTTAAAATGAAAAGCAGACAGAAATTGGTGTATACCCATGTTAGGTATTGGCAATAAAACCGTCTGCTACGAGTTTTAAAAGCGAATTAAAAATAATTAAATCTATTATTTAAAGTCATACTTTGTCTAAATCGATAAGTAGTAACATAATGACCATCATTAAAAAAGAAAAATATCATTACATTAGCAATTTATTTTAATATATTTAAAACGATTTTTTTTGGTCAATTTTGTTCGCCGACGCATTTTTGGTTCTTTTTAAGTCATTTTATTGGCTTGTTACAATTTTATGTAACATTCACGATTGCAAAAAATTTACCAAAAATTAGGTAATTATCCGATTTTAATGAACTTTCAGTATTGATTTATCAATGAATGATTTTATAGTGCATCAGTTATTTTATTTCAAAACTTTCTGATTTTTTTCAGGTCACTTAATCTGACCCCCCTCCCCATTTTTGGGCGCAAAATATCAGTGGGGTTATATAAAGTTGAAACTAATTACAGTATAAATAAAAGAGAAAGAGTTGAAGGTGTGAATAGAAGAAAAAAAAGAAAATGGCGATGATACTCTCATTGCAAATAAGTACTGAAAATTGGAAAAAAAATGAAAATAAAAAACTAAATAATAATTTTTGGAGATTTTTTTTAACTCATTTCGATAATTATTTAATTGGCTATAAGACCTTAAATAATCGATTGAATTTTTTAATTCGTTTTTAAAATGAAAAGCAGACAGAAATTTGGGTATACCCATGTTAGGTACTGGCAATAAAAACCGTCTGCTACGAGTTTTAAAAGCGAATTAAAATAATTAAATCTATTATTTAAAGTCATACTTTGTCTAAATCGATAAGTAGTAACATAATGACCATCATTAAAAAAAGAAAAATATCATTACATTAGCAATTTATTTTTAATATATTTAAAACGATTTGTTTTGGTCAATTTTGTTCGCCGACGCCATTTTTGGTTCTTTTTAAGTCATTTTATTGGCTTGTTACAATTTTTATGTAACATTCGCGATTGCAAAAAATTTACCAAAAATCAGGTAATTATCCGATTTTAATGAAACTTTCAGTATTGATTTATCAATTAATGAATTTTTATAATGCATCAGTTATTTTATTTCAAAACTTTAATTTTAGTATTTTGCTATGAAAATTAATATATAAAATTCATTTAAAATGTGAAAAGTCTGATGTTAAGTTTAAAATGTTATATTTTTAGATTCTAGAAATAAATATCTACTTAATCAAACCTTATTTTTTTTAGACAAAAGTAATAAGTTTGAAGAAAGACTCGATTGAAACCCCCCCACCATTTTAAGCAGAAAAAATATCAATGTATAAATTTTTCTTTTATTAAGATAATAGCCAATTAAATAATTATCAAATGAGTAAAAAGAAATCTCCAAAAACTTAATTATTTATTATTTTTTTACATTTTATTTTTCAATTTTCGGTACTTATTTTCTCATAGAAAAGCCACTGTAAAAAATTTTTTTTGTTTCTATTTATAACTTCGGTCTTTTATCTCTTTATTTATACTGTAATTAGAACAATATAAGACCAACTTGAAAAAATGTTATGCCCCCCAACATAAGGGGTGGGGGGGTCAAAATTAAGTGACCTGAAAAAAATGAGAAAGTTTTGAAATAAAATAAATAATGCATTATAAAGATCATTTATTGATAGATAAACACTGAAAATTTCATTAAAATCAGATAATTCCCTGATTTTTGGTAAATTATTTTCTAAATTCATTTTGTCAAAAATGCATTTTAGGCTCATTTTGGGTATAGCTAGGATATAACTATGCAAATACCCAACTCGTTCATTTGCAGACCTCATTTAATATCACCTTTAATTTTTGGACCTAACACATTCCACAGTCTTTTTTTTTTGTGTGTATGTGTTTTTGTTTTTTTTTTTATAAAAAAAATGATCTGCTCTGTTTATTGGCTAACACTCCTCAATCTCTCCCCGAAACGTGGGGCACGGGGAGGCGAGTTGCTGATTCATCAAACGAAGAACATAAAATGTAAAAACACAAGCAGACACGAATAATACTACAGACTAACATCCCCATCACCACTACTACGAATACCACCATACCGTTCCTACCATCCACAAATGAGTATTTTATGTTTACTTTTTAAGTAACTAAGCTTAAAGCTAGTGTTTACCGAATGCATTTTGAACGAAAGCCAACAGACAAGCCAGACTTTTTCCTTCTGTGAAGGAAGAGTGGAAATATCCGACCAATTCATCTTGTAGCACCTGAAATATTCGGGGGGGGGGGGTGATACTGTATGTCAGGGGTTCCCAACCTTTTTTTAGCTCATGGCCCACTTTGAAACCAGAATTTTTTTGTGGCCTATGAAATTATTATAATAGAAAAAAATCTTTCCATTTTATATAAGATATTTATTCAATCAAGATACAACCATATTGACGCACACACTTTATCTCAAGTATCCAAACTACATGTACTTTTCAGTTCCAATTTAACGACTATTTATTATCAATATTTAATTTTGCAATTTTCCGATATATATATATATGTATGTGCAAAAAACAACAAAGCTTTCACAAACAAAAAATAAGACTTGAAGAAACAATTCTTCAATTTTAAAATAATCAACCAATTTCAAAATATGAATTATCATAAGAAAGGAATTTGGTTTCAAATACACTTATATATATAGAATTATGATATTTCCTTGGCCCACCTGAAATTTGCTGTGGCCCATTTTGGCCATAGGTTGGGAACCACTACTGTATGTCATGAAAAACAACAACAAAAAAGTCTTTATCTCATCTCTCTTTAAGTGGAGGGCAGCTCAATTTGTTGTGTTTTGAAAATATTTACCAAGATTCAGACGGATATACAAAGAACCTTCTTACCCCCCCCACCACCACCACGGTTAGTTCCAATGGATCTGTAAGAATTTGGTTAAAAGTCAAAGACATTTAGGGATTCATAAAAGTGGGGGCAGTGGGGGGGGGGGGCTTAGGGAAGCAAGCCCTTGAAAATATTGGTAAAGTCCCACTTGTTAACTGTGACTGGATACCCAAACTTTCCCAGCCCTGTCGACTGGGACTTTAGAATACACCGACAGCACCTCTGCAGAGGGATAAAAAATGGAGCCACCGGTTGGCCATGGGTGGTAACCCGTGATACTTAAGAGTGGAATCATGGTGGATGAGCAGTCCATGACATGCAACACTCCACTTTGTCTCTTACTTGGGCAGTTGGAGAGACTCCCTCTGATCAATAACCTGGTCGTCAAGCCCTAGCACCTATATGGTTAAAACCTACTGTACACCCTGTCGGCTGGAGCGTTAGAATGCACAGACTGCACCTCTGCAGAAGGGTGAGACTCCCCCAAATGGGGCCACCTGTTGGCCGTGGGTGGTGACCCATGATGCTTAAGGACGGAGTCTTGGTGGCTGAGCAGTCCATGACATGCAACACTCCACTTTGGCCCTTACTTGGCTAAATGGGTGGCCGGAGAGGCGCCCTCTGATCAATCAGCTGGTCATGTCAAGCCCTAGCACCTATATGATTGCCCCAACCCTATTGGCCTTATAGCAAGCCCCAACCCTTTTTATCATATGGATGCTGAGGGTCTTCATGTCCTGGGAATGATGTTAAACTCTATCTGATGGTGAGGTTCCAGTTCTGGAGGTTTGGGGAATGTGGAGCATCCCTTCATCACCATTGCTTCCTGGTCTACTCTGACTCGGAGTGGTAGTACCTGTTAGGGTCCCATCTATGGGTTAAATAGAAAAATGTATTTATAAAAAAAAATTAAACTAACCAATACACCAGATTGTTTGGTCACTTTCTACCCAGGTGATGCTGGGTAGCTGCTTCTAGTTGTTAATAAACCTCACCTGCTTAGCACTGAACCTCTCAGTTCTCAGTCTTATACTCTACCATTTCTATGAGCTGCTGATGCAAGCAGATAGCTGAATATATATACATACACACACACACACACACACACACACACACATATATATATATATATATATATATATATATATATATATATATATAATTATGTAAAATTATGTATGTTATGTTCTTGTGAATGTTATTTGTTTAACTTTTGAAGCATTCGAAAAAAGAACAAAAACAAGAAAAAGAGAACAAAAATCAGAATTTTTATATATTCAACCATTGCTCTGTTTCTGGTTCTGGTTTAATCTATTCGGATATTTTGGGTGAACCTTCACCCTTTTTCAAGGTATTAACAAGACGTTCTGGAGAAAAAAAAAGATGAAATGTTGTATATGAGGGCAAAAAAGTAATTAAATGAGCTTGAACGGATTTGGCGTTTTTTACCCGTTAATTTTCTTTCGAAATTGTGTGACGTAACTCATCCGAAATATGATCATGGTAATCGTGGCAAAATGTGGCATGACTGTGTATATATATATATATATAAGATTTTTGGATGTTTGTTCTTTATAGAAGCATTGTTGAACAAATTATTATTTATATTTTTGCTTGAAGGCAATTATAATGCACGTATCGCATAAAATTCGATAATTATAGAAAATAATCTTGACAAGTTAATCCCGGCAAAGGATGGTT
>CM042174.1:43875446-43912946 GCA_023376005.1 Doryteuthis pealeii | reverse complement strand
CCCTCTAACAATTAATTTTTTAACTCCTACTCCCCCTCACGCAATATCTTTCAAAAATTAATTTTTACACACCACCCAGAGTGCATTTTGTTTTTTTTTCTAATAGTAGTGTAATAGAGTTAAGGGTCTACCATGGTTTTAATCTAAATGATCTCATCAGAACCCTACCTTATACTTGAATAAGTCAATTTCATTACTTAATGTTTAACTAAGGTTTTTTTTTTTTTGTTTTTTTTGTTTTTTGCTAGTAGATATAAAAAGAATATTTGGAATTTTGGGATATGAATTCAGGTAAAATAAAATTTCCAAAAGAATCTTTTAGCAGAAAACGGTAAGAAGTAGAAACGGTAACTGCACTAATCTTTCAACAGTGTCTGGGAGCATACTTTACTCAGAGAGTAGCAGACATTGAAGGTAGGGTAGAGCCACCCCATATACAACATTCCAAGCACTGTACACAGCAGCCTCCTTATGTGAACTAACTAGCCTGCCAAAAAAATCATGTCTAAACTCCAAGGATACCAAAACCAAAGAGTAGGTGCTAGTGGGGAGGATAGAGACCCTGCCAAGACTCCATTGACTAATGGGAGGTTTCTTTACTCAGACATTTGGAAAAGGTATGAATCAAGCCATTCTCCTTCCAGCTGTGGATAAATAGTAGGGCAGACTGGGCTCCCTAACCTTCATACTGGTCTAGGAGAAGGAAAACTCTGAATTCAAACCTGTTAAACTCCGCTTAAAAATTGACCTTGTGTCGCATCCTGTTTGTGGTGGGGGGTTTGGGTAAATACACACTGGGTTCTTTAGCCTTAATATGGCAACCAGTCTAGGAGAAGGAAAACTGTGAACCTGTTAAACTCTGCTTAAAAATTGACTTTGTGTCACATCCTGTTTGTAGTGGAGGGGTTGGGTAAATCTATTAATAATGGAGATTCACTTCCGGTTTTTGTCTGTAACAAAAACTGCGTCACTGCTTACATCACATAATCCAACGTCATAACATAGAATAGATATACTCAAAATGTGAGCATGCAACGTTAGACAATCCTCATTGTTTCAATAAATAGATGCCCGGCATTATATATTTATATATAGATTGTTTTATTCTAATATAATATTTAAAGTTATTGGAACTGTTTCCATTTCAAATTGTCTTTCTTTCTTTCTTTTTTTTACTCCTTTAATAAATTTGACGATTTTACATACTTATGGTACACACTCTATGACATTGAATTTTCAGCTCCATCCCCTCAGGCAATATCTTTCAAAAATTATTTTTACATTTTTTTTTATTTTGCTAGTATATATAAAGAAATGCTACAGTAAGACCAAAGTTTTGAAATGTTTTGTTTATTATGTAAACCTTTATTATCTTAATAATATATGACACATTGCAGGATTTTAAAATTACTAATAACATGGGCTTGAAATTAACAGCGTTGAGCTCAGGGGGCTATCCCTCCAGGCAATACCTGCCCCCTTGATTTAAAGGGGCAGGGCTGGGTTTATTGCCCATTGCCTGAGGCACCCCCTTTAGAAGGGGAATGCCGATGGGATAAATGCATTTTTTGCACCTACCACCCATGAGTCTCGGCATGTGGGTGGGCTCACATTAAAATGTCCTTGTGTCACACCCGTATATGTGGGGTACATGGTAAATACCCTAATTAACATGAGCTGCTTTGAGGCAAATCTATCTCAGATTTTCATAGATTTGGTTTGGGTTTTACGGCATATCAACCTTACTGGGTTATTTAATGCCGACAAAGTTTTGAAATAAAGTCATTCTTAATGGATAATCAAATTTTGTTTATAAACTCATGTTTTTCTATTTAACAGGTACTACCACTCGGGTCAGAGTGGACCAGGGAGCAATGGTGATGAAGGGGTGCTCCACATTCTCCAAACCACCAAAACTGGAACCTCACCATCAGATAGAGTTTAACGTAATTCCCAGGACATGTAGACCCTCAGCCACCGCCTTCTAGCACCCGTATGATAAAAAGGGTTGGGGCTTGCCATAAGGCCAATAGGGTTGGGGCAATCATATAGGTGCTAGGGCTTGACATGACCAGCTGATTGATTGGAGGTGGCCTCTCTGACCACCCGTCTAGCCCAAGATAGGGCCAAAGTGGAATATTGCATATCATGGACTGATCAACCACCTGGGTTTTATCCTTAAGCTCTATTAGTTTTTAGTATGGTTATTAGCCGAGAGAAAGAGAGAGATGGCCTGTATGTCCCCTTTTTTGGGTAAAAAAAGAAGTAATACCAGCTATTAAGTAGTTGGAGAAATTTAAACTGTTTGCATTTCACATAATGCTAATACCCTTGGGAAAGGTATGAATCCATATACTCTCCCTCCAGCTATGGGTAAATAGTAGGGCAGACTATGCATTTCAACCTTGGTAAGGCAACCTGTCAAGGAGAAGGAAAACTCTGAATTCAAACATGTTAAACTCTGCTAAAGAAATTGACCTTGTGTCACATCTGGCTCATGCGGAGGGGTTGGTAAATATATTTATCCTAACTCTGTCTGGTAATTAAAACTTTGGAATCCCAAATTTAGGAGCTCGCTTAATTGCCATCTGATAGGGTGACTTTTAAGCAAGTAAATATATATGGTTATTAGCTGAGATGGGCCGGCTTAGCTCAGTTGGTAGAGTGTCGGACTAGGAACCACAAGGTTCCTGGTTCGATACCAGCCCTTGCCAACTCAGCATATGAGTAGCACAGAGATCTGTGTGGTAAAATGAGCAGCTGATGGTAGGTGTGGCGTTCCACCTCAGACACCAAAACAATTTCCTTGGTCTAGCGCAATTTAAAAGAGGATAGACCCCCTCGCTGTCTGGCTGATACCAACTTCAGGCCACCCCATCGTCGACTTTATTAGCTGAGAGAAAGAGAGAGACGGCCTGTGTGTCCCCTTTTTTGGGTAAAAGAAGGAGTAACAGCAGCTATTGAGTAGTTGGAGAAATTTAAGGGTCTAATAACATCAATGAGGAAGAAGGGGAGGGGAGAAGGAAAGAGAGAAGAGAAAGAAGGGAGGGGGAGGGAGTAGAGGGGGAAGAAGGGGGTTTTGTGTTACAGTACTTGGGGGCTGGGAATTCAACTTTGAATAAGTCAAGCCTGATTGACTGGTTTTTCCCTACACCCTCAGCCTCTAGGAATGTTGGGTAATGACTGAGGGTGTGTCCTTTAGCTTAGACACACGGCTCGATTGCTTACATACACAATTTCCCACAAAACGTTCACAGTACTTTAACAGACTTTTATATAGACATAAAAATTCTCCTTTGTATTACGCATTATATATATATGTTAATAAACATTTTTTGTGTGTTTTCCCTCGAATAATTTTCCCTTTGAGATTTTATACATATAAACACTAATAGTTCCCTATCTTAAACTATTATAATTTTTTTCTATGCAGTTCCATTTTTCTCAATTCTTTAATGTATGTTCCTTAATATACAGGATGATTGAAAAGTAACTCCCTATTTTAAACTATTTTTTTTTAATATGCAGTTCCATTTTTCTCAATTCTTTAATGTATGTTCCTTAATATACAAGCTGATTGAAAACTAACTCCCTATTTTAAACTATTTATAATTATTTTATATACAGTTACATTTTTCTCAATTCTTTAATGTATGTTCCTTAATATACAGGCTGATTGAAAAGTAACTCCCTATTTTAAACTATTTATAATTCTTTTATATGCAGTTACATTTTTCTCAATTCTTTAATGTATGTTCCTTAATATACAGGCTGATTGAAAAGTAACTCCCTATTTTAAACTATTTATAATCTTTTATATGCAGTTACATTTTTCTCAATTCTTTAATGTATGTTCCTTAATATACAGGCTGATTGAAAAGTAACTCCCTATTTTAAAACTATTAATAATTTATTTATATGCAGTTACATTTTTCTCAATCTTAGATGTATGTATGACAATTTAAATAAATAAACTATATATCACTTAAATATATAATTTATATAAACTATGAAATTAATTAAAAAATTATATTATTAAGTTAAATGGAAAAAAATATTTGCGAAATTTGTAATCAATTTTCAAAATTATTTTGTACTCTCACCCTTTTTTTCAGTAACAAGAATTTAACTAAAAAGTTTACAAATAAATAAATACCTACGATTTTGTGTAAAATATTCTAAATAATTATTTAATTAATAATTAATAAATGCACACAATATCTTATTAGAGGAGAACAGAACTAAGTTTCCATTTCAAATTGTTTTATTCTTTTTTGCTCCTTTAATAAATTTGAGGATTTTACTTATGATACTGTGAGGAAAAGGGGGTTGGAATGAATCCGACAGAATGAGGTAAAATATAAGGAATGAAAGAACAAAACTCAGACAAAAATCATCACCAAGATCTCACCAATTATGCTTATCTCTGAAGTTTTGAAATAAATTCATTCTTAATGGATACACAATTTTTTTATAAACACGTTTTAACTATTTAAACCATAGATGGGACCCGAACAGGTACTACCACTCCGGGTCAGAATGGGCCAGAGAGCAATGGTGATGAAGGAGTGCTCCACATTCCCAAACCTCCAGAACTGAAACCTCACCATCAGATAGAGTTTAACGGCATTCCCAGGACATGTAGACCCTCAGCCACTGCCTTCTAGCACCCATATGCTAAAAAGGGTTGGGGTTTGCCATAAGGGTAATAGGGTTGGGAAAATCATATAGGTGCTAGGACTTGACGTGACCAGCTGATTGATCGGAAGGGGCCTCTCTGACCGACCGTCAAAGCCCAACCTGCCAACAGGTGGCCCCATTGGGGGAGTCTTACCCCTCTGCAGAGGTGCAGTCGGTGCATTCTAATGCCCCAGCTGACAGGGCGGAGATCTTGGTGAGTGCAGTGGTCAGTCAATCATTATCTAAGGCCTACCTTCCCACACCACGGGCAAGTTTTGTTTCATCTTCCTAAACAGAACAGATATCGTGCATTGGACTAGAAACCAGTGAAAGTTTGCATCGAACTGAAGACTAGTGAACATTTGCAATTGTATCGATAAAGAGACGATTCTTCCAGGCTGTGGTTGTGTCAGTACTGCTGTATGGCTGTACCACCTGGACCCTAATGAAGCGCTTTGAGAATAAGCTAGATGGGAGCTGCACGAGAATGCTGTGAGCGGTCCTGAATAAGTCGTCGAAGCAGCACCCCACAAAAAAGCAACTGTATGGCCACCTGCCCCCCATCTCACAAACCATACAAGTAAGACGGGCTAGACATGCAGGACACTGCTGGAGAAGCAAGGACGAGCTCATAAGCGACGTACTACTGTGGAAGCCAGCACATGGGCACGCTAATGTGGGCCGCCCAGCCAGGACCTACATTGACCAACTATGTAGGGATGCTGGCTGCTGCGCAAAGAAGCTCCCAGAGTCGATGAATGATAGGGAAGATTGGCAAGAGATCGTCATGGATATCCGTGCAAATTGCGCGACATGATGATGATGATCGATGGCAGTAATTACCATGGTTGCTTCAGTCGTCACTTCACACGTCTATTTTGAAATAATAAGTTTATTTTACACAGATGCAAACCCCCTGGCATTGAATTTTTAACTTCTATCCCCCTCAGGCAATATCTATCAAAAATTAATTTTTACACCACCTGGAGGGCATTTTTTTTTTGCTACTTATTAAATTTAATGCAATTAGGTATAAGAAAGTATTTACTTACTGTCTAAGCGAGCGACAACACTGTCTATTTGACATTGTTTGGTGTAAGAATCTTCAATTGTAGGATCATAATCTGTCACAAAATAGGACTGAAAAGAAAAAGAGAAAAAATAAATAAAAATAATCAAATCCACACATTGATAATATATATGGAAATATATAAACAAACGCACATATAAAAATTAATAGTTAATAACATCATATTCACACATTCACTATACACTTAACATCTTTCATTTTGTTCCTCACAAAAACATTACTTAACAGTGTCCTGAAGATGATATAATACCGAAATACTTAAGTATGGACACATAAAATTGTTTCCCCTGATCATAACATCCTGTGTTTGTTATATTTTTTAAAATATTTTCTTCTCATTATTATATATATATATATATATATATATATATATATATATAATCCAAAAGTCCAGAGAAGAAATCTTCCTTACGACACAAGAGTTTTATTTTAAAAACCTGTTGCAGTTTGAGAGCTCAATGTGTGCTCTTAATGTTAGAGTCACAGGGCAAATATATAAGTAAAGAAATAACAAAAGACTTAGAGATTTAGCATTATAGTCTATTTCAGGGAGCTTAGACAAAGTGTCTAACTCTCCCAACTCATCAGATGCGAAATTTTGCATCTGATGAGTCGGGAGAGTTAGACACTTTGTCTAAGCTCCCTGAAATAGACTATAATGCTAAATCTCTAAGTCTTTTGTTATAATTTTTTGAAAAAACACAATTATGGATAAAAATGCTTCTGATTTTTTAAAATTAAATTTATTTTATTTTTAACCCAAAATACGCATTTTCAAAAATTTTAAGAATTCCGGCCCTGAACGAGAGCGTTTGTTTGTACCTCGTGATTAACGGTTTATTTATTCCGTCTTTCCTCATAAATATAGTTGCTTTGAGAAAGACTGCTTTATTAAAAGGTCGAAACAGATCTGTCAGTAAACTAATAACATCTTTTGTTTTTTCTAAAAATTTTCTATTCATACTGTCGGATTCACTTCCATTTACTTCATATATATAGATATATATATAAACGCGCACATAATATATATATATATATATATATATATATATATATATATATAAACGCGCACACACACACACTTACAAACACATAAACAAGCAACCCCCCCCACACACACACACACAGAATTTGGAAGACACGAGACAGAAGAAATGAACAGCCACTAGCAACAACTTCAGTTCTAGTAATCTTCTGTAGATGGGATTTTTATCCCAAAATATCAAGAATTGAGAATAAATCACAGGTTAACAAACAACACCACAGTTACCTTCTTTTTTCTTTACACTTGCATTGTGATAGCCTTCAAAACCAACCAAATAACCAATATAAACACAATGCTTCAAGCAAATTACAAAACCCTTTTCTATATATATATATATATATATATATATATATATTGATTCAAATATATATATTGATATATAATATATATATATATATATATATATATATGTAAGTTGAAAATGAAAGTAAATCCAATGGTATGTTGAAAGGAAAAATAAACAAAGGAAAGAACATGCTGAATGGATAAAATAGATTTTATTTTACTGACACTTGTTTCGGCCAGGAGTTTATCCATAAACACATTCACTCTATCTATTATTGTTTTAAATACAAAATAGAATAATAATAATAAAAAAACTACAAAATCTTTTAGTATACAAGTTAGTCAGAGTAAATTCTTTGGTGTTTTTAAATCAAAGCGGTTAAAATATGGAGAATTTATGAAATGTTCGAAAAAAGAATTTAAAAAAAATTGTTTGAAGAAAACGTTCCACAGTGATAGAGAAGAGTGATGTTGACGTACGGTTAGAGAATAAAGTCAGGTGGAATTCCAATTTTCAATGCTTGGGGAGAATTTGAATTTAAAAAAATAAAATTTGTTATTTAATTTATGAGTATGTGTATTGTGTTGATGGTTTATTTATTAATTTGTTATTTATATCATCATAGTGATTACTATTAAAAAATTTTTGTTTTAATAAAAAATAAAGTGAGTTATTCAAATATGTCAGGAAATATAAAGAGACTTGCTCTTACATGTTTTTAGGGGATATATATATATATATATATATGAGGAAAAATGAGTAAAGAAAAGAAATGTAGATGGATAAAATGAATTTAATCGATATCACATTAATCGTTTAAATTCATTTTATCCATTTACATTTCTTTTCTTTACTCATTTTTCCTCATATTGTCGGATTCAATTCCTTTTCCATTTTCACACACATATATATATATATTATAATGGTACACAGTAATAACCTACTCGAGTTCACCATAAGGATATTCAGGGTTTTTTACTCCTTTAATAAATTTGATGATTTCATGATTTATGGTTCAAACTCTCTGACATTTAACTTTTAACTTCCACCTCCTCAAGCAATATCTTTCAAAAATGTATTTTTACATCGCTCGGAGGGCGTTTTTTGTTTTGTACTAGTATGTACAATATTTAATCAATGGGGATTCATTTTACATTAAAGTAATCAGTAAAAATATTGATTTCATTTAATCAATATTTTTAGGAAAATTTCTGTTTATATCGTTAAAAAATGAAGAAAAGTTGAAAGCGTAAAATGTTAAAAAGTTTTGAACTCTTCTCTAATGATTCAACTAAGATATTGGATATCACCAAAGACGTTGCATCACTATAAAAATAAATAGGTTTGTTTGGTTTGTTTTATTTTACGGCATATCAACCTCAGTGGGTCATTTAATGCCAACAAAGTTGTGAAATAAATTCATTCTTAATGCATAATACAATTTTGTTTATCAACTCATGTTTTTCTATTTAACCTCACCATCAGATAGAGTTTAACGTCATTCCCAGGACATGTAGACCTCAGTCACCGCCCTCTAGCACCCATATGATAAAAAGGGGTTGGGGGTTGCCATAAGGCAATAGGGTTGGGAAAATCATATAGGTGCTAGGCTTGACGTGAACAGCCGAAAAAATAAATAGGAAATTCTATAAATCATTATTATTTGTTTAGCTCAGGTGATTGGTGGGTTGGTTGGATTTTACGGCATGTCAAACATTTGGGTTATTTTATGCTGGATAATCAATTTTTTTAAACACATTTCTTTAAACTTATGTTTTTTCTTCTGCAAGGATAGCTTTGGCATTAAATAACTCATGATGGTTGATATGCCATTAAATAAACAAAGTAAATAGTACCACTACTGTTCTTCTACAAGGATGTTTTTGGCATTAAATAGCCCATGAAGGTTGATATGCCATTAAACAAAGAAACTAAATCACAACAACCAAATAGTACCACTACTGTTCTTCCTAGAGGATGTCTTTGGCATTAAATAACCCATGAAGGTTGATATGCCATTAAACAAAGAAACCAACCAAATAGTACAACTACTGTTCTTCTAAAAGGATATCTTTAGTATTAAATAACCCATGAAGGTTGATATGCCATTAAACAAAGAAACCAACCAAATAGTACAACTACTGTTCTTCTAAAAGGATATCTTTAGTATTAAATAACCCATGAAGGTTGATATGCCATTAAACAAACAAACCAAAGCAAACTGTTTGAAACAAACATTCAACAAGCATCTGGAAATGGATGAGTAATAGAAAAATTATTTCCTGGCTCAATTTCTTCTTTTTAGCCCCCCAGCTGGATGCCCCCCCCCCATCCTTGCCTCGAAAAGGCTGAGAATATCTGAAGTAGAAAGAGTCAGGCAAAATACTTCTTTTGAGAGTAAGAGATGTGTTGGTCATACAGTGACCGGAACAGTAGGTCAAGAATTACAAATAAATAGGCCAGTGGGTCAGTCTGGTAAACGCGGGGAAGGGGGGTGGGGGAGATATGTGTCAAGGAGGGTGCCATCATCATCATCACCATCATCATGCCAGGCTAGTAGCACGAATATCCATGACAATCTCTCGCCAACCGTCCCTATCATTCATTGTCCTCAGAATCTCCTTTGCATAGCTGTTGTGAACTAGCCCTGCGTACCGTACCTACCACAGAGAGTGAATGCGCTGGTCCAGGACTATTTCCGTTCCGGTCTGGACGCCATTCTAAACAGTCAACATGTTGATGCCAAAAAAGAATTGTGTAGCTATCTATGAACACCTTTTCAAAGAGGGTGTCATGGTTGCTAAGAAAGACTTTACTGGAGTGAAACATCCAGAAATCGATGTCCCAAACCACCATGTGATCAAAGCACTTCAGAGTTTAAAATCTTGGGCTTTTGTGAATGGACAGTTTACCGGAGGCATTATTATTGGTATCTCACTAACAAGGGCATCCAGTTCTTGCGTGATTTCCTCCATCTGCCTTCAGAAATTGTTCCAGCTACCCTCAAAAGGCAGACTCGTACAGAAGCCACTCGTGGGCCAAGACCAAAGGCACCAGAAGTGGCACAAGGTAGACCACCTACTGATTATGAATACAGAAGAGCACCTGCCAACATGTCTGGTGACAAGAAGGCTGATGTTGGTGCTGGAAACTCTACAAACTTCCAATTTAGAGCTGGATTCGGCAGAGGTCGTGCCCCTCAACCACAGTAAAGACATTTATATCAATGAATAAATTGCTAAATTTATACACGGCTATTCCTCCTCCAGCTATGGGTAAAATAGCAGGACTGACTGGGCTCTTTATCCATGGGATGATTGGTTGGTTGGCTGGATTTTACGGCATGTCAACCCTTGTTGGGTTATTTTATGTCGAAGACGTTTTGTTTTATTCATCATTGTTGGTTGGTTGTTTGGTTGGATTTTACGGCATGTCAACACTTGTTGGGTTATTTTATGTCGAAGACGTTTTGTTTTATTCATCATTGTTGGTTGGTTGTTTGGTTGGATTTTATGGCATGTCAACACTCCGAACCGGTCAAGGAGAAGAAAAATTCTGAATTAAACTACTCTTAAAAATAGACCTTGTGCCACATCCTCCTTGTGCCACATCCTCCTTGTGCAGAGGGGGGGGTGATAAATACATACAGCCACTTGGTTGCCCCGAGAGCACAAATCCCTTTGATTCTTCCTCACTATCCAACCCTATAGGTAAATCCAGGACTATTTATAAATGTCCCTCTAAGAGTATCGAGGTGATTACTGAGACTGCATGGATTATGGAACCATTACGCGAACTGTCTACCTCGAGGTCTTAGCACTCTGTTGTGAGTTACTATATGTCTGGCACACATATAGTTTCAATGTACTAGTATACTGAATACTGTATGACCCAGTATACAACATTATAAAATAATGATTCATCGTTTCCACCTTCTTTTACGTAAATACGGCTATGTTATAAAAGTTCTAGTTATATGTTGTCGACTAGCCTGGGGTACCTTGCGAGTAAATGCGCTGGTCCAGGACTATTTATACACGGCTGTCTAAGACTATTGAGATGATTAATAAGACTGCAAGGATTATGGAACCATTACGCGAACCGTCTACCTCTGTTACGTACTGAGGTTTTCACAGTACCAAATCGATATAATCTTGTATACCCTTTTCTTACTTCTTACTTCTAGTCGTCTTTTCTTCTGTCCGGCTTTGCTATTCTGATCGTCTATCATCTTGGTCTGGTCTAGCGTCTGGTGTTGACTTGGTATATCTTCTAAGGTCTGGTCTTCTATGGGGATTTCAGGTCTGGTTTCTGTTAGGGATTTCTCCTTATCAGAAGCCCTGTGTCATTGTTAGTTTTTAGTAAACACAAGACTTCGATTTTCTTTTAATGTTCTTTATTCGGTAAGTCCCCAACCCAGACATAACATAGCGCGCCTATGCAGAGTTACAGTTTTAGACAGAGCGCCATGGCCGACTGCTCTGCCTGACGTCTAACTGCAAACTGGGGACTCTGAAAAAGGTCCCACGTGACTTCACATATTTGGCGGGCTTCTGTAATTTTCCATAGAAGGACCCAGCCATGGTATGAAAGGCTTCATCCCCTCAGAATTACAGGGGATTGACAATAATCTTATGCAACCGCATAGATTATGTAACACCTTGAGGTTTTAGCATTCTCTTGTGAGTTACTATATGTCTGGTGCACATGTAATTTCAATGTACCAGTAGTATACTGAATACCATATGACCCAGTATACAACAATAGCATCCTGTATCTGCGCAGAGTTGGTTAATGTAGGTTGTTGCTGTACAACCTACATTGGCATCTCCATGTGCTAGTTTCCATGGGAGAACGTTGCTTATGAGTTCAAATAATCTGGTCAATTTCCTAAGTGGTCAGAGAGAGGGGAGATTTGTTTCAAGGGGGAGTATCATCAGTAATCTGAACATTAGCTACATAAATGAGTAACCTCCCCATTGTTTCTTTCACTTTGAGGAAGCCTTATGTTTTGATTGGCCATTTTCATTTCACCGTAAATCTACACTGAAAATATGAATTTGTTTGAATCAATAGAACTGCATGTTTTAACACGAAAATATCATAAAATGTGATCTTAATAACAATTAAATTCATTTCAAATAGTGCGCAAGCACAATTAAGAACACATTTTATGATATCTTCATGTAGTTGTATTGATTCGAACAAATTTGAATTTTCAGTGCTGATTTACAGTGAAATGAAAATGGCTGACCAAAACATAAGGTTACCTCATAGTGAAAGAAACAAGGGGAGATTACTCTCATTTATGTAGCTAATGTTCAGATTACCGTATCATCATCATGTTGTGCCAGTAGCACAGCTATCCATGACACTCTCTTGCCAACCGTCCCTATCCCTTCATTGTCCTTAGTGTTGGAATTTTTAAGATATAAGGCGTGTGACAAGAGCCCACTTCTACTTATAGACTCGCCGATAAACATGTGACCAACCTATTGTCCAATCACTGGCAGTGCTCTGCTGCTGATATTATTATTCATACTGGCTGATTCTAATCTTAGCTATTCACTACTACTTGGATCTTCTTGGACAACGGACCATAGGATTCTATATCACAGTACTTATTCACTTACCGAAGGATTCTATATCACAGGACTTATTCACTTACCGAAGGATTCTATATCACAGTAACTTATTCACTACCGAAGGTTCTATATCACAGGACTTATTCACTTACCGAAGGATTCTATATCACAGACTCACTTACGGGACTTGAAGGATTCTATTAACTCGGGACTTGCTTACTTATTTACTTTAAGTTCTTTACAACTGGCCAAGGATGGCGGCCAGATACTTATCTCATCTGCATAGCATCCTATATTCGTACAAAGTTTGTTTATGTAGGTCTTTGCTGGACAGTCCGCATTGGCATCCCCATGTGCTGGTTTCCATGGGAGAATGCTGCTTATAAGTTCATCCTTGCTTGCCCAGCAGTATCCAGCATGTCTTATTCGTCTCACACGGATGGTTTGTGTGATAGGGAGCAAGTGGCTGTACAGCTGTTTTCTTGCTAAGATTACATGCAGCATTCCCATCTAGAATCCAGTATCTACACAGAGCTGCTCAATATATATATATTTACCAACCCTTCCGCATGAGCAGGGTGTGACACAAAGTCAATTTCTTAAGCGGAGTTCAACAGGTTCAACAGAGTTTTCCTTCTCCTAGACCGGTTGCCTAACCAAGGTTAAAGAGCCCAGTCTGCACTACTATTTATCCATAGCTGGAGGGAGAGTAGGATTCATACCTTTCCCAAGAGTATTAGCGCTAAGTTAAATTGCAATTACAACATCCAGGATTTGAACTCGGGGCAACGAGTCCATTTCCCATGATTTTAACCATTACACCACATGCTTCCAGAGTGAGAGAGAGAGAGAGAGAGTGAGAGTGAGTGTGTGTGTGTGTGTCTGTGTGTATAGGCAAATCAATGTAAATATTTTAAAACCCTATTTTTAAGAAAGAGTGAGAGAGTTAAATCAAGATTGTTATAGTTTTTACATATTGAACTATTTTGGAATAGCTCTTAAGTAAACATATCAAATGTTGTAATAATTAAATTATCATACTGTGGTATATCCACAGGTCCTGCTAATATACGTGTGTCAAAAAAGTATCAAGATTGAAGCTGTTTTTACCAAGATAGAAATGAAGAATGAATGGAACATTAATTTTTTCAAAATACAAGGTGTGTCAAAAAGTATAGATTTTAAAGCTGTATTTACCAAGATAGAAATGAAGAATAATGGAACGTTAATTTTTTTCAGAATACAAGGTGTGTCAAAAAGTACAGATTTTAAAGCTGTATTAGCCGAGATAGAAATGAAGAATGAATGGAACATTAATCTTTCAGAATACAAGGTGTGTCAAAAAGTACCAAAAATCTCAATACTTTTTAACACACCTACTATATATATTTCCCTGATTTATCATAATGTGGTATATCCACAGGTCCTGCTAGTCAAGATTATTATACTTTTTACATATTGAACTATTTAGCAATAGCTCTTAAGTAAACATATCAAACGTTGTAATAATTCAATTATCATACTGTGGTATATCCACAGGTCCTGCTAGTATATATATATATATATATATATATATATATGATGAAAAAATAAATAAAGGAAAGAAAGTCTAGAATGGATAAAATAGGATATTTTAATCAATTTTACTTACACGTGTTTCGGTCAGGAGTTTATCCATGTGTACATTATTCAAACTATTATTATTTTTAAATAACCAAATGAAATGAAATAATAATAATAAAAAAAATGTAGAAATGTTCCGCACACAAAGAAAATTCGACCTTCATCAGAGTAAATCCTTATTTGAAATGAAATTTGTTAGTTATTTAAAAATAATAATAGTTTGAATAATGTATACATGGATAAACTCCTGACCGAAACACATGTAAGTAAAATTGATTAAAATATCCTATATTATCCATTCAATACTTTCTTTCCTTTATTTATTTATTTTTTCATCATACCGTCGGATTCACTTCCAGTTTCATTTTACATATATATATATATATATATATGATTTGTTTCTGAAAAGAGTTTGCTTCTACCCCCGTCTCCCAAGATTATCCTCATCTTTAGAGCGCTTTGCTTTAAAATTCTGCAGACATGAGTCATTTGATGAAGCAAATCTTTATTCCATTTATTCCATCAATACTGGATGAAGTGATTTATATGACAGTGCAACCAAAATCCACAACAATGCATTCTGGGAAATCTATTTTTCTGGAAGAGACTTCGCATACATACACACATTGTGTCTGCGTGGTCAGTTCAGTCAGAAGGGCCTCTCTGACGACCGTCAGAAGCCCAACCTGCCAACAGGTGGCCCATTGGGGAGTCTTACCCCTCTGCAGAGGTGCATCGGTGCATTCTAATGCCCCAGCTGGCAGGGCGGAGATCTTGGTGATGCAGTGTCAGTCAATCATTATCTAAAGTACCTCCCCACACCACGGCAAGTTTTGTTTCATCTTCCTAACAGAACAGATATCGTGCATTGGATAGAAACCAGTGAAAGTTTTGCATCGAACTGAAGACTAGGGAACATTTGCAATTGTATCGATAAAGAGACTATTCTTCCAGGCTGTGTTGTGTCAGTACTGCTTATGGCTGTACCACCTGGACCCTAATGAAGCCTTTGAAGAATAAGCTAGATGGAGCTGCACGAGATGCTTGAGCGGTCCTGATAAGTCGTCGAAGCACACCCCACAAAAAAAGCAACTGTATGGCCACCTGCCCCCCATCTCACAAACCATTACAAGTAAGAACGGGCTAGACATGCAGGACACTGCTGGAGAAGCAAGGACGAGCTCATAAGCGACGTACTACTGTGGAAGCCAGCACATGGGCACGCTAATGTGGCCGCCCAGCCAGGACCTACATTGACCAACTATGTAGAGCTGGCTGCCTGCGCAAAGAAGCTCCCAGAGTCGATGAATGATAGAGGAAGATTGGCAAGAGATCGTCATGGATATCCGTGCAAATTGCGCGACATTGATGATGATGATCGATGGCAGTAATTACCATGGTTTGCTTCAGTCGTCACTTCACACGTCTATTTTGAAATAATAAGTTTATTTTACACAGATGCAAACCCCCTGGCATTAATTTTTAACTTCTATCCCCTCAGGCAATATCTATCAAAAATTATTTTTACACCACCTGGAGGGCATTTTTTTTTTGCTACTTATTAAATTTAATGCAATTAGGTATAAGAAAGTATTTACTACTGTCTAAGCGAGCGACAACACTGTCTATTTGACATGTTTGGTGTAAGAATCTTCAATTGTAGGATCATAATCTGTCACCAAATAGGACTGAAAAGAAAAAGAGAAAAAATAAATAAAAATAATCAAATCCACACATTGATAATATATATGGAAATATATAAACAAACGCACATATAAAAATTAATAGTTAATAAACATCATATTCACACATTCACTATACAACTTAACATCTTTCATTTTGTTCCTCACAAAAACATTACTTAACAGTGTCCTGAAGATGATATAATACCGAAATACTTAAGTATGACACATAAAATTGTTTCCCCTGATCATAACATCCTGTGTTTGTTATATTTTTAAATATTTTCTTCTCATATATATATATATATATATATATATATATATATATATATATAATCCAAAAGTCCAGAGAAGAATCTCCTTACGACACAAGGTTTATTTTAAAAACCTGTTGCAGTTGAGAGCTCAATGTGTGCTCTTAATGTTAGAGTCACAGGGCAAATATAAAGTAAAGAAATAACAAAAGACTTAGAGATTTAGCATTATAGTCTATTTCAGGAGCTTAGACAAAGTGTCTAACTCTCCCAACTCATCAGATGCGAAATTTTGCATTCTGATGAGTCGGGAGAGTTAGACACTTTGTCTAAGCTCCCTGAAATAGACTATAATGCTAAAATCTCTAAGTCTTTGTTATAATTTTTTGAAAAAACACCAATTATGGATAAAATGCTTCTGATTTTTTAATTAAAATTTATTTTATTTTTAACCAAAATACGCATTTTCAAAAATTTAAGAATTCCGGCCCTAACGAGAGCGTTTGTTTGTACCTCGTGATTAACGGTTATTTATTCCGTCTTTCCTCATAAATATAGTTGCTTTGAGAAAGACTGCTTTATTAAAAGGTCGAAACAGATCTCAGCTCAGTAAATAATAACATCTTTTGTTTTTCTAAAAATTTTCTATTCATACTGTCGGATTCACTTCCATTTACTTCATATTAAATATATATATAACGCGCACATATATATATATATATATATATAATATATATATATATATATAAACGTGCGCAACACACACACTACAAACACTAAAACAAGCAACCCCCCCACACACACACACACAGAATTTGGAAGACACGAGACAGAAGAAATGAAACAGCCACTAGCAACAACTTCAGTTCTAGTAATCTTCTGTAGATGGGATTTTTATCCCAAAATATCAAGAATTGAGAATAAATCACAGGTTAACAAACAACACCACAGTTACCTTCTTTTTTCTTTACACTTGCATGTGATAGCCTTCCAAAACCAACCAAATAACCAATATAAACACAATGCTTCAAGCAAATTACAAAACCTTCTATATATTATATATATTATATATATATATTGGATTCAATATATATAGAATACTATATATATATATATAAATATATTATATATGTAAGTTGAAAATGAAAGTAAATCCAATGGTATGTTGAAAGGAAAAATAAACAAAGGAAAGAACATGCTGAATGGATAAAATAGATTTTATTTACTGACACTGTTTCGGCCGAGTTTATCCATAAACACATTCACTCTATCTATTATTGTTTTAAAACAAAATAGAATATAATAATAAAAAACTACAAAAATCTTTTAGTATACAATTAGTCAGAGTAATTCTTTGGTGTTTTTAATCAAAGCGGTTAAAATATGGAGAATTTATGAAATGTTCGAAAAAAGAATTTAAAAAAAAATTGTTTGAAGAAAACGTTCCACAGTGATAGAGAAGAGTGATGTTGACGTACGGTTAGAGAATAAAGTCAGGTGTGGAATTCCAATTTTCATGCTTGGGGGAGAATTTGAATTTTAAAAAAATAAAATTGTTATTTAATTTATGAGTATGTGTATTGTGTTGATGGTTTATTATTAATTTTTTATTTTATATCATCATAGTGATTACTATTAAAAAATTTTTGTTTTAATAAAAAATAAAGTGAGTATATTCAATATGTCAGGAATATAAAGAGACTTGCTCTTACATGTTTTTAGGGGTATATATATATATATTATATATGAGGAAAATGAGTAAAGAAAAGAAATGTAGATGGATAAAATGAATTTAATCGATATCACATTAATCGTTAAATTCATTTTATCCATTTACATTTCTTTCTTTACTCATTTTTCCTCATATTGTCGGATTCAATTCCTTTTCCATTTTCACACACATATATATATATATATTATAATGGTACACAGTAATAATACCTACTTTCAGGGTTTTTTACTCCTTTAATAAATTGATGATTTCATGATTTATGTTCAAACTCTCTGACATAACTTTTAACTCCACCTCCTCAAGCAATATCTTTCAAAAATTTATTTTTACATCGCTCGGAGGGCGTGTTTTTGTTTTGTACTAGTATGACAATATTTAATCAATGGGGATTCATTTTACATTAAAGTAATCAGTAAAAATAATTGATTTCATTTAATCAATATTTTTAGAAAATTTCTGTTTATATCGTTAAAAAATGAAGAAAAGTTGAAAGTAAATGTTAAAAAGTTTTGAACTCTTCTCTAATGATTCAACTAAGATATTGGATATCACCAAAGACGTTGCATCACTATAAAAATAAATAGGTTTGTTTGTTGTTTATTTACGGCATATCAACCTCAGTGGGTCATTTAATGCCAACAAAGTTGTGAAATAAATTCATTCTTAATGCATAATACAATTTTGTTTATCAACTCATGTTTTTCTATTTAACCTCACCATCAGATAGAGTTTAACGTCATTCCCAGGACATGTAGACCCTATCACCGCCTCTAGCACATTGATAAAAGGGTTGGGGGTTGCCATAAGGGCAATAGGGTGGAAAATCACTATAGGTGCTACGGACTTGAGTGAACCAGCCGAAAAATAATAGGAATTCTATAAAATCATTATTATTTGTTTAGCTCAGGTGATTGGTGGTTGGTTGGATTTTACGGCATGTCAACATTTGGGTTATTTATGCTGGATAATCAATTTTTTTAAACACATTTCTTTAAACTTATGTTTTTTCTTCTGCAAGGATAGCTTTGGCATTAAATAACTCATGATGGTTGATATGCCATTAAATAAACAAAGTAAATAGTACCACTACTGTTCTTCTACAAGGATGTTTTGGCATTAAATAGCCCATGAAGGTTGATATGCCATTAAACAAAGAAACTAAATCACAACAACAAATAGTACCACTACTGTCTTCCTAGAGGATGTCTTTGGCATTAAATAACCCATGAAGGTTGATATGCCATTAAACAAAGAAACCAACCAAATAGAAACTACTTGTTCTTCTAAAAGGATATCTTTAGTATTAAATAACCATGAAGGTTGATATGCCATTAAACAAAGAAACCAACCAAATAGTACAACTACTGTTCTTCTAAAAGGATATCTTTAGTATTAAATAACCCATGAAGGTTGATATGCCATTAAACAAACAACCAAAGCAAACTGTTTGAAACAAACATTCAACAAGCATCTGGAAATGGATGAGTAATAGAAAATTATTTCCTGGCTCAATTTCTTCTTTTTAGCCCCCCAGCTGGATCCCCCCCCCCATCCTTGCCTCGAAAAGGCTGAGAATATCTGAAGTGAAAGAGTCAGGCAAATACTTCTTTGAGAGTAAGAATTGTTGGTCATACAGTGACCGGAACAGTAGGTCAAGAATTACAAATAAATAGGCCAGTGGGTCAGTCTGTAAACGCGGGGAAGGGGGGTGGGGGAGATATGTGTCAAGGAGGGTGCCATCATCATCATCACATCATCATGCCACTAGTAGCACGAAATTCATGACAATCTCTCGCCAACCGTCCCTATCATTCATTGTCCTCAGAATCTCCTTTGCATAGCTGTGTGAACTAGCCTGGCGTACCGTACCTACCACAGAGAGTGAATGCGCTGGTCCAGGACTATTTCCGTTCCGGTCTGGACGCCATTCTAAACAGTCAACATGTTGATGCCAAAAAAGAATTGTGTAGCTATCTATGAACACCTTTTCAAAGAGGTGTCATGGTTGCTAAAAAGACTTTACTGGAGTGAAACATCCAGAAATCGATGTCCCAAACCCCATGTGATCAAAGCACTTCAGAGTTTAAAATCTTGGCTTTTGTGAATGGACAGTTTACCTGGAGGCATTATTATTG
Organism: Doryteuthis pealeii; assembly: GCA_023376005.1. NCBI lineage: Eukaryota > Metazoa > Mollusca > Cephalopoda > Myopsida > Loliginidae > Doryteuthis > Doryteuthis pealeii. Next base: position 43,892,834 of record CM042174.1, on the reverse strand, counting down.
GTATCTCACTAACAGGGCATCCAGTTCTTGCGTGATTTCCTCCATCTCCTTCAGAAATTGTTCCAGCTCCCTCAAAAGGCAGACTCGTACAGAGCCACTCGTGGGCCAAGACAAAGGCACAGAAGTGGCACAAGGTGGACCACCTACTGATTATGAATACAGAAGAGCACCTGCCAACATGTCTGGTGACAAGAGAGCTGATGTTGGTGCTGGAAACTCTACAAACTTCCAATTAGCTAGCAGAGGTCGTGCCCTCAACCACAGTAAAGACATTTATATCAATGAATAAATTGCTAAAAATTATACACGGCTATTCTCCTCCAGCTATGGGAAAATAGAGGACTGACTGGGCTCTTTATCCATGGATGATTGTTGGTTGGCTGGATTTTACGGCATCATGTCAACCCTTGTTGGGTTATTTTATGTCGAAGACGTTTTGTTTATTCATCATTGTTGGTTGGTTGTTTGGTTGGGATTTTACGGCATGTCAACACTTGTTGGGGTTATTTTATGTCGAAGACGTTTGTTTTATTCATCATTGTTGGTTGGTTGTTTGGTTGGATTTTTATGGGCATGTCAACACTCCGAACCGGTCAAGGAGAAGCGAAAAATTTCTGAATTAAACTACTCTTAAAAATAGACCTTGTGCCACATCCTCCTTGTGCCACATCCCTCCTTGTGCAGAGGGGGGGGTGATAAATACATACAGCCACTTGGTTGCCCCGAGAGCACAAATCCCTTTGATTCTTCCTCACTATCCAACCCTATAGGTAAATCCGGGACTATTTATAAATGTCCCTCTAAGAGTATCGAGGTGATTACTGAGACTGCATGGATTATGGGAACCATTACGCGAACTGTCTAACCTCGAGGTCTTAGCACTCTGTTGTGAGTTACTATATGTTCTGGCACACATATAGTTTCAATGTACTAGTATACTGAATACTGTATGACCCAGTATACAACATTATTAAAATAATGATCATCGTTTCCACCTTCTTTACGTAAATACGGCTATGTTATAAAGTTCTAGTTATATGTTGTCGACTAGCCTGGGGTACCTTGCAGAGGAAATGCGCTGGTCCAGGACTATTTATACACGGCTGTCTAAAGACTATTGAGATGATTAAATAGACTGCAAGGATTATTGGAACCATTACGCGAACCGTCTACCTCTGTTACGTACTGAGGTTTTCACAGTACCAAATCGATATAATCTTGTATACCCTTTTCCTTACTTCTTACTTCTAGTCGTCCTTTTCTTTCTGATCCGGCTTTGCTATTCTGATCGTCTATCATTTGGTCTGGCTCTAGCGTCTGGTGTTGACTTGGTATATTCTTCTAAGGTCTGGTCTTCTATGGGATTCAGGTCTGGTTTCTGTTAGGATTTCTCCTTATCAGAAGCCCTGGTCATTGTTAGTTTTTAGTAAACACAAGACTTCGTATTTCTTTTAATGTTCTTATTCGGTAAGTCCCCAACCCCAGACAACATAGCGCCGCCTATGCAGAGTTACAGTTTTAGGACAGAGCGCCATGGCCGACTGCTCTGCCTGACGATCTAAACTGCAAACTGGGGACCTTGAAAAGGTCCCACGTGACTTCACATATTTGGCGGGGCTTCTGTAATTTTCCATAGAAGGACCCAGCCATGGTTATGAAAGGCTTCAATCCCTCAGAATTTACAGGGGATTGACAATATCTTATGCAACCGCATAGATTATTGTACACACCTTGACGGTTTTAGCATTCTCTTTGTGAGTTACTATATGTCTGGTGCACATGTAATTTCAATGTACCAGTATAGTATACTGAATACCATATGACCCAGTATACAAACAAATAGCATCCTGTATCTGCGCAGAGTGGTTTAATTGTAGGGTTGTTGCTGTTACAACCTACATTGGCATCTCTCATGTGGCTAGTTTCCATGGGGAGACGTTGCTTATGAGTTCAAATAATCTGGTCCAATTCCTTAAGTGGTCAGAGAGAGGGAGGATTTGTTTCAGGGGAGTATCATTCGTTAATCTGAACATTAGCTCATAATGGAGTTTAACCTCCCCCATTGTTCTTTCACTTTGAGGAAGCCTTATGTTTGATGGCCATTTCATTTTCACCGTAATCTACACTGAAAATATGAATTGTTTTGAATCAATGAACTGCATGTTTTAACACGAAAATATCATAAAATGTGATCTTATAACAATTAAATTCATTTCAAATAGTGCGCAAGCACAATTAAGAACACATTTTATGATATCTTCATGTAGTTGTATTGATTCGAACAAATTTGAATTTTCAGTGCTGATTACAGTGAAATGAAAATGGCTGACCAAAACATAAGTTACCTCATAGTGAAAGAAAACAAGGGGAGATTACTCTCATATGTAGCTAATGTTCAGATTACCGTATCACTCATCATGTTGTGCCAGTTAGCACAGCTATCCCTGACAACTCTTTTTTCTATTTAACCCATAGATGGGACCCTAAACAGGTACTACCACTCCAGGTCAGTGGGCCAGGGAGCTCCACATTCCCCAAACCTCCAAAACTGGAACCTCACCATCAGATAGAGTTTAACATCATTCCCAGGACATGTAGACCCGCAGCCACCGCCTTCTAGCACCCATATGATAAAAAGGGGCTGGGGCTTGCCATAAGGGCAATAGGGTTGGGAAAATCATATAGGTGCTAGGGCTTGACGTGACCAGCCGATTGATCGGAGGGGGTCTCTCCGACCACCCGTCTAACCAAAGAAAATATATGTATGTATGTATGTATGCATAAAATATATAATATATGTATATATATATATATATATATATGATATAGTATACGTATATAGTAAATATAAAATATTTAATAACCAATTCTGACGTTACCGCTGACAGGATGAAGATAAAACAAAACGAGTGAAAAGAGAGAAGGGGGGGGTAAATAAAGGGGATGATGAGGGACACAGGATGCAACTATTATTCTTCACATTGTTCTATAACTTGACCCTTTGACCTTTGTTATCACAAATTTTGGAAAAGAGAATATGTAGTGAAACAATAGAAAATATTATCTTGTTTTATTTCCTCACATACAAGTAGATTTGCATCTGCATAAAGTACATCACAATGCTGCCGCGTGAATGAGAGAGAGAGAGAGAGAGAGAACAGTTATAATCCCAAAGAATCTGAAAAAAGAATCAGGGAGAGGTGGATATCCATTAGGGTAGGTCGATTTTGGAACTGTATCGTCTCCCATGTGGTGAAAGTTGCAAATTAACATATTTTTCTTCAAAACTGTTGTAATGGAATATTCCACACTCTCGCTCACCCATGTGGTCTGACTATATATATATATATATATATATATATATATATATTATATATATATATATAGTGAATATGGCATTATGCTGGGCTAGCTTTGAGGATTAGTAGCATACCTCACTATTCCTTGTCTGTCTTATTGTATCTCTCTGCAATAAAACCCTTTATCTTAAATCTACGAACATGTCAACTGGTCCTTCTACTGGACTACAAACTTGTTTGATTGTATCCCTTTTAAGGACACAACAAAAACTTGGCCTTCATTTGAGGAAATCGATTTCAATTGTTTAAAATGTTATTCCTGTTACAGTTTAATTAATGAGGTAAAAATATTTTTCTTCAAAACTGTTGTAATGGAATATTCCACACTCTCTCTCACCCATGTGGTCTGACTTTATATATATATATCAATTATTAGTAGTGCACTTCACTATTCCTTGTCTGTCTTATTGTATCTCTCTGCAATAAAACTCTCTATCTTAAATCTAACGTGTTGATTGGTCCTTCCACCCGACTACAAACTTGTCTGATTGTATCCCTTTTAAGGACAAAACAAAAACTTTACCTTCATTTGAGGAAATAGATTTCAATCTTTAAAAATGTTATCCCTGTTACAGTTTTATTAATGAGGTAAAAATTTAAATTAAATATTAATATAATATATATATGTCTATATAATATAAATATTAAATTTAGATTAATAAAAACCAGCATATTGAAGGTTTTGGTGATGATGGGGGGATATTTTCAATTCTAATTCTAGTTATAATATCTTATTTGTTCCATCTTGGTAAAATAAATTTCTGTTTAAATATTGAAATTGCTAAATTTTCTAACCAATTTCAGGGCTAAATGTTGCGAAAATAAAGATTTTTAGTGGATTTTAACTAACGATCTTTGATGCTATTTCCTCAAATAATGGTGCAAGTAAGAGATCTAGTTTTTGGCATCAGTATTTATCATAGCAATTAGCAAATATATGCAAGTATTTAAGTTATGATGTAATAAAATATTATATCAAATTAGAAAGGCTAATGAAACTAAATAAGAATGCAGATAAAAAGATTTGAAACAGAGGGGGGGGTTAATTCCATGTCAAATCATCCAGAAAAAAGTAAAATTGTCACCCACCCTATTTCTCTGAATATCCAATTGGACACATGGCATAGTGGATAAGGTAGTTAGGTTAAGACAGTTCTAAGTGACAGTTATCTCTGGATTCCGGGTTCAATCCTGAGTAGAGGCAGTAACATAGAAAAATATTTAACACAACTCCTACCCCAGCTATGGTTAGCGGAATGAGAACAGGATACCCCCGTGGACTGAATAAAGGGTTAAGTTCAAAGTTCCGTGATGGCTCCCGATTATGACAAGAAGGTCCCGAGTTCGAAAAGAAGGTTCCCGAGTTCGAAAAGAGGTTCCCGAGTCCGACAAGAAATACCTGAAGAAGGCCGGAGGGCATATCGGCCAAAACGTTGTACAAATAACACCCCTTCAATTTTTCTGAAATTTCTTTCCAGGTGTAGACTATGTTAACATTAGACAATCCCAAAATTTGAGTGTTTCAGCAGCCGACAATGGATGCAGGCAGTTCACTCTGATATTTCTTATTTAATAAAAAGTAACAAAAAAATTTGGGTGTTTTTTTTTTGGTGGGGGGGTCTGAAACAGATTAATACCATTTCAGTTTATTTCTGTGGGGAAAAATGATTTGATATACGAGGAAATTGAGTTACAAGTAAAACAAATTAAACTCGTAAGTCAAGGTAGAGTTATTTAAAGACATATCATTTTGTTTTTGTTTGTTTGTTTTTATTTTCATTTTAACGCCAAGTCATTGTTAGCGAACAAGACTGTTGTTTTATCACCTCTTCTTCTGGATTACAAAACAAAAGTAAAGAAAATTTCTAATCTTAATGATTAGAATTTATATTGTTGATAATTGTTTACGTTTTTGTTTTTTTTGGCTGTTCTAATCAAGAAGGAAAATTTATTTATCGTTTGAGAGAGAGAGGGGGGAGGAGGAGGAGGAGAGAAAAGAGAGAAAGAAGAGAGGGGGAGAGAAGAGAGAGAGAGAGAGTGAAAGAGAGAGAGAGAGAGAGAGAGAGAAAAGAAAGAAAGGAAAGAGAGGATAGCGTGAGAAAAAGAAATGAGAGAGAGAGAGAATTTTTTTTTTTTTGACCCCCTTCTAATCAAAGAAGGAAAACTTATTTACCATTTGCAAGAGAGAGAGAGAGAGAGAGAGGGAGAGAGATAGAGTAAAGAAAGAGAGGGGATATATATATATAATATATATATATATAGAGAGAGAGAGAGAGAGAGAGAGAGAGAGAGGGGGGGGGGAGAGAGAGAAAGATCATTCTTTTCCTATTTAACCCATTCTAATCAAGGTAAACTTATTAACCATTTGCAAGAGAGAGAGAGAGAGAGAGAGAGAGAGAGGAGAGAGAGAGAGAGAGAAGAAGAGAGGGGATATATATATATATATATATATATATATATATATATATATATAGAGAGAGAGAGAGAGAGAGAGATCATTCTTTTCCTATTTAACCCATCTAATCAAGAAGGAAAACTTATTTACCGTTTAAGAGAGACAGACAGACAGACAGAGATAAAGAAGAGACAGAGCCAGACTGACAGAGAAAGAGAGACAGACAGAAAGAGAAAAAATACAACTACGTAATAAGCTAATGAAGTAGTCTTTGCAGTTAAAACCTTACTAGAATCCAATGATGCAACTCACAACATGGCCACCAACGACGGCTACAGAATTAAAAAAAAAAGGGGCAGATAACTCTGTGCAGAGTTATTTGGAAAAGAAGAAGAAAAAGAAGAAGGATGTGGTGCATAGATAGTATGGATCAATTGCCAAAAGGTGTTTATTATTCTCATTTTTTGGCAAGGTCTCCACTTGGATCCGGTTCAAATCGTACAGTAGTACCTGTCTAGAGTTCAAGCGAGATGATTTGTCTCTCCTCAAGTTGTATAACCTGGATTTTACAAGTAATTTGTATGTTCGTGATGAAAGGCCAACAGAGAAAATCCAGTTGAGTAACTAAGAGATTATTTCAGGATTGGTGATCTTTTAATGGGAAAGGGAAATAAATAAAAGAAGAAAAAAAAACTGTTTTTACAGTTTTAATGATATACGTAATCGTTTAGAGGAAGAAGAAGTCATTTTTATGTAATTACAGATTTTAAAAAGGTGCTAATAGTAAAAGGTGCTAAAGTAAAATGTACTAATAATAAAAGGTACTTGCAGTAAAAAGTATTAGCAGTAAAAGGTACTAATAGTAAAATGGTACTATCAGTAAAAGGTACTAGCAGTAAAAGGAACTAGTACTAAAAAGGTACTAGCAGTAAAAGGAGCTAATAGTAAAAAGGCACTATCAGTAAAAGGTACTAGCATTAAAATGTATTAAAAGTAAATGGTACTAGCAGTAAAAGAACTAATAGTAAAAAGGTACTAGCAGTAAAAGGTACTAATAGTAAAAGGTATGAGCAGTAAAAGGTACTAATAGTAAAAAGGAACTAGCAGTAAAGGTACTAATAGTAAAAAGGTAAGTAAAGGTACTAATAGTAAAAGGTACTAGTTGTAATAGGTACAATAGTAAAAGGTACTAGCAGTAAAACGTACTAATAGTAAAAAGGTACTAGCAGTAAAAGGTACTAATAGTAAAAAGGTATGAGCAGTAAAAGGTACTAATAGTAAAAAGGTATGAGCAGTAAAAAGAACTAAGAGTAAAAAGGTACTATCAGTAAAAAGGTACTATCAGTAAAATCAAGAGCAACACTAAGTGGCCATTTTGATCTTTTAAAAAAAAAATATCAGCAGGTACCAGCAGTGCTGGATTTTTAAGGGGGCAAAGTGGACAATTTCCCCTGTTCCCTCCTACTTCAGGGGCACCCAGACTTCTTTTCTACTATCAACAAATACTAAGAAAGAATATGACCATATAAAGAACTATACTATAAAGACATACAAGATTGTTCTTTATATGATTAATATAAATGCCCTATTAGTTGGACTTAGACCAGTGGTTCCCAACCATTTTGGTACCATGACCCACTTTTTTTTATCACAAATTTCTTCATGTCCCCCACCCGTTAATTGTTTAGTATGATATAACAATATCAATTTTGAAGAAGTATAACATAAAAATTGTATCTTTCAAATAAAACTAAAGGGTTTAACTTCAAATTTAATCAAATAAAATCCATTTTATAATGTTTATAATTGCGGGGGAGGGCAACAGATGAAGAACTGCAAAGTTAAACAAGTCTGAAGCCTCGCATATAGCTGGTACCAGATGCACGATAATATTAGTGGGTGAACACTTGACTAGATTGCACAAGCTGTTGTGCTCAGTTAGGTTGTAATTACAATTTTACCCTACAAATTTATAATTTTTACCCATATAGGGTAAAATAAAAAAAATGTTGATATTACTATATTTTTCATATTGCCCGCCTATTATTATTGAATTCCCCCAGTGGGGCAAAGTCCCCACATTGGGAATCACTGACTTAGAATATGGTAAATGTATCCCTTGCAGAGGGGCAAGATCCCTAAAAAGGGGGGTGTCCTGAGCATAACACTAAATTGCATCTGATGGTGAAGCTCCAATTCTAGATCTGGAGTTTGTTAAGTAAATCTTCATTGGCATTACTTCCAGGTCACTCTGACCGGGAGTGGTCAAATAGATATTTTTTTTAAATTATTTGTATTTGACAAAGAGTGGGTGCAAAAATAAAAAAAAAGAAAGAAATCTCTCTTAAAAAACAATTATACAAAAAATGTAAATATGTGTTACGATTTTTGTGGCTAATTTTAGGCTTTAAGTAAGAGCACTTTACAGTGGAGATCCCTTGTCTTTCTTAGTGAAGAATCCTTGGTTGTTCCTTGGTGTTAGGTAGAATCCTTTGGTTGTTCCTTACTGTTAGGTAGAATCCTTTGGTTGTTCCTTAGTGAAGAATCCTTGTGTTAAGCAGTAGCTGATCAGCTCGTCCGTGTCGAATACGTGCAAATGAACGGCTTTCAAGATGGGTGATTAAGTAGTTAACTAACCACATATTCAAGCGTGTTGATTGGCTGATTGAATCCATGCGCCTATGCAGAGCCTATAAGTTTAAGTGGTGGACTTCAGCACACCTTATATTACAAAAAATATGGAGGCGCGTGGTCTAATGGTTAGAGTCATAGGAAATGGACTCGTCGACTCGAGTTCAATTTCTTGACGAAGCTGTTTGAACTTCACATAGCACTAATACCCTTGGGAAAGGTATGAATCCAATTCTCCCTCCAGCTATGGGTAAATAGCAGGGCAGACTGAGCTCTTTAACCTTGGCTAAGTAACCAGTCTAGAAAGAAAACTCTGAATTCAAACCTGTTAAACTTGAATAAATTGACCTTGTGTCACATCCTGCTCGTGCGGAGGGGTTGGTAAATATATATATTACAAAAAATATTCCAACAATATGAATGTACAATGAATGCAATTCCCTAATCTCTAGGCATAAAATAACCCTAGACAAGATAACATGCCATTAAAATTAATTGATCAATCATATGATTATAAAAAAAAGCTGAATCAGATTTAATCCCTGGATAAAGATTTTTTTTTGACTAAAGGATAAATGGTACTAATAGTAAAAGGTACTAGCAGTAAAAGGTACTAATAGCAAAAGTTAGACCTCAGGCTCTGTTCAAATGGTTTTTTAATTACCTTAAAATAAGTCATCTTGTTTGTATTTAAGAGATGAGGCATGGTAGGAATAATTTTGATATTTCGGACTGTTGTCCTCATCTTTATTGTGGTATGTATAAACACAATGTTTAGACCACTGTAATCTCGGGCTCAGTTCAGATGTGTTTTTTTTAAATTACCTTAAAATAAGACATCTTGTCTATATTTTTAAGATGAGGCTTGATATGAATAATTTTGATATTTCGGACTTTTGTCCTCATCCTAATTGGGGTATGTATAAATACAATGTTCAGGTCACTGTAACCTTAGGCTCTGTTCAGATGTGTTTTTTTTTAAATTACCTTAAAATAAGACATCTTGTCTAGGAGTTAGACAGCTTTAGTTAGGACCCATAAATTTTCCTGTGGATTCCTTTAAAGAAAATATGTGCATCCCAGAACGCAATAAATCAAAAAGCTATCAGCGTCACTGTGTGTGTGTATATATATATATATATATATATATATATATATATATATATGTGAGAATGGAAAATAAATCCGACAATATGAGGAAAAAATGAGTAAAGAAAAAATGTTGATGGATAAAAATGAATTTTATCGATATCACTTTTAATCGATATCACTTACACATGTGTTTCGGTCTGTTTATCAAAATGTATACGGATTTACGTTATTATTATTATTAAAATAATCAGATGGAGTTGAAATGATGATGATAATAATAATAGGAAAAATGCATAAAATGTTCCGTACACAGATTTTGCCAACCTTCATCAGAGTAGTATTTTTATTTTTTTTATTTTTTTTTTTTTTTTTTTTATACTACTCTGATGAAGGTCGGCAAAATCTGTGTACGGAACATTTTATGCATTTTTCCTATTATTATTATCATCATCATTTCAACTCCATCTGATTATTTTAATAATAATAATAACGTAAATCCATATACATTTTGATAAACAGACCGAAACACATGTGTAAGTGATATCGATTAAAAGTGATATCGATAAAATTCATTTTTATCCATCTACATTTCTTTTCTTTACTCATTTTTCCTCATATATATATATATATATATATATATATATAGACCTTATGTTGTATCCTACTGGTGGTGGGGGAGGATGACTCAATCGACAAAATTGATCTGGTAAGGCCGTTAAAAGTAGGATGAAGAGAGGTAAGTGGTTGGATTAGATGTCTTTATTGAAACTAAACACACTTAGGATCAAGCAAAATCCCTAATCCAGGATTATCTAATTGTTAATTAGGGATCATTATACAATTTGTACAAAGACAACAATGTTAAAAAAAAATATTACACAAAGTGAAAAAAAAAGAAGATTAATATTGTACAAATAATGCGTGCATATAAATAAACAATAATGAAAAGCTGAGAAAATACGGGGTGGGTGGGGGATGTGGCGTGTTACTGTGATGTAATAATGAGCTGGAGTTTGGTTCGGTTTGGTTTACGGCATATCAACCTCGGTGGGTCATTTAATGCCGACAAAGTGTTGAAATAAAGTAATTCTTAACAGATACTCAATTCTTTTTTATAAACACATTTTTCTATTTAACCCATAGATAGGACCCTAACAGGTACTACCACTCCTGGTTAGAGTGGACCAGGTAGTAATGGTGATAAAGTGGCGCTCCACATTCCCCAGACCTCCAATACTGGAACCTCACCATCAGATATTTTAAAGTCAGTCCCAGGACATGAAGACCCTCAGCCACTGCTTCTAACACCCATATGATAAAAAGGGGTTGGGGCTTGCCATAAGGGCAATAGGATGGGGAAATCATATAGGTGCTAGGGCTTGACGTGACCAGCCGATTTATTGAAGGAGGCCTCTCCGACCGCCCGACTAACCTAAGTGGAGTATTGCATGTCATGGACAGCTCAGCCACCTGGGTTCCATCCTTAAGCATCATGGAGATCTTCAATGAATCACCTTGCTTAACAAAAGTAATTGACCTAGTCATCTTGTTTGTATTTATGAGATGAAGCTTGCTATGAATAATTTTGATATTTCGGACTGTTATCCTCATTTTAATTATGGTATGTATAAACACAATGTCAGGCTACCTTTGTGCTCTGTTTACGGGGGGGGGGGGTACCTAATTTATTTATTATATCTATTTTAGAATATGTAATTTTTTCTATTCTATTTAAAATTTTTTTTATTATTTTCATTTTATATAAGAAAGATAGTAGGGGAAAGAGAGAGGGGATGAGTGTGTGGAAGTGATAACACTAATCTGTTTCAATCAAACATAATGAAAAGATGAAAAGAAGGAAAGAAGGAAAAAAAAAGCCAGAGAGCTGAATCAAAATTATTATACTTTTTACATATATAATGCAATAGCTCTTAAGTAAACATATCAAATGTAATAATTAAATCATCATACTATGGTATATCCACAGGTCCTGTAAGTTAGATTATTATTATTATAAATACGTGTTATCATCTTGCAACATCCTCTGGTTAAAAATGAAACTGTCCAAATCATCTAAGATGAAATGTGCAAAATGTAAATTCTGATTATCTGGTGTTGCTTATTTGCAGAATTCTTATTTCTTTTTCTAATTTGTTTCAATCAAATATAATGAAATGAAGGTAAGAAAGAAAAAAAAAGGAGTGAGTGAGTAAAATCAAGATTATTATACTTTTTACATATTGAAGTATTTGCAATAGCTCTTAAGTAAACATATCAAATGTTGTAATAATTAAATAATCACACTGTGGTATATCTACAGATCCTGCTAGTATTGAACTATTTTGCAATAGCTCTTAAGTAAACATATCAAATGTTGTAATAATTAAATAATCATACTGTGGTATATCTACAGGTCCTGCTAGTATTGAACTATTTTGCAATAGGTCTTAATTAAAGATATCAAATGTTGTAATAATTAAATCATCATACTGTGGTAAATCCACAGGTCCTGCTAGTCAAGATTATTATACTTTTTACATATTGAACTATTTAGCAATAGCTCTTAAGTAAACATATCAAACGTTGAAATAATTAAATTGTCATACTGTGGTATATCATCCACAGGTCCTGCTAGTCAAGATTATTATACTTTTTACATATTGAACTATTTAGCAATATCTCTCAAGTAAACATATCAAACATAATTATCATACTGAGGTATATCCACAGGTCCTGCTTATTTAAAAAATAAACCAAGAAATTGTTTACCATAGCAAAAGGGTTAAGGATTTTTAAGTTTTGATATAAATGATTTCTATTGTGCATCATATTAGAAATGAAGCTGATTAAAAAACGTTTGACAACATTTATAGCCAATATAATCTCATTGTGATAATCTTGGCTTTAAGCAAGAAGAAAAAAAAAAACCCAAAAAACCCTCACTTTTCCAGCTTACCAATAAGCGATTTTGATTTGTTTGGTTTGTTTCACGGCATATCAACCTCAGTGGGTCATTTAATACCGACAAAGTTTTGAAATAAATTCATTCTTAATGGATAATCAAATTTTGTTTATCAACTCATGTTTTTCTATTTAACCCATAGATGGGACCCTAACAGGTACTACCACTCCGGGTCAGAGTGGACCAGGGAGCAATAGTGATGAAGGGGTGCTCCACATTCCTCAAACCTCCAAAACTGGAACCTCACCATCAGATAGAGTTTAATGTCATTCCCAGGACATGTAGACCCTCAGCCACCGCCTTCTAGCATCCATATGATAAAAAGGGCTTGAGGCTTGCCATAAGGGCAATAGGGTTGGGGCAATCATATAGGTGCTAGGGCTTGACATGGCCAGCTGATTGATCGGAGGGGGCCTCTCTGATCACCTGTCTAGCCCAAGATAGGGCCAAAGTGGAGTATTGCGAGTCATGGACTGCTCAGCCACCTGGGTTCTATCCTTAAGCATCACGGGTCGCCAGCCACAGCCAACAGGTGGCCCCATTGGGGGAGTCTTACTCCTCTGCAGAGGTGCAGTCAGTGCATTCTAACGCCCCAGCCAACAGGGCGTGATTCTCTTTTTAAATATCTTTCATAAACTTTAATGTTAAAAGTAAATTTGGAGAACAAAAAAATATTAGAAATCAACAACACCAAGTAATTACCTGGTTTTGTTAAAACCAGTATGCAAATTACCCCCCCTCATTTATTATGTAAATCTTAATTTCTTAGTGATATATAAGACACATAGCAGGATTTTATATATTTACCAACCCCTCTGCACAAGCAGGATGTGACACAAAGTCAATTTCTTAAGTGGAGTTTAACAGGTTTCAATTCAGAGTTTTCCTTCTCCTAGACTGGTTACCTAACCAAGGTTAAAGATCCTAGTTTGCCCTACTATTTTCCCTTAGCTGGAGTGATAGTAGTTGGATGCATACCTTTCCCAAGGGTATTAGTGCTATGTGAAATGCAAACAGCCTCGTCCAAGATTTAAACTGGGGTCAACGAATCCATTTCAATCAACTCTAATCCCATAGCAGGATTTTAAATGCATTAATAACATGGGCTGTTTTGAAGCAAATCTAACTGAGATTTCCATAGCAGAGCTCGTTGAAAAATAATGTCTATTCTATGTATTAATGACAAAATCTGTTCGCATGCAATATGACGTCATTAACCGTCTTTCTCGGTTGTGTCTTAATGTGAATTTTTAAAAAAGTTCTTTTTCGAACATTACAAAAATTCTACGCTTTTTTGAACAAATTTTATTTCAAATAAGGATTTACTCTGATGAAGGTCGAATTTTCTTTGTGTACGGAACATTTCTACATTTTTTCTATTATTACTATTTCAATTCATTTGGTTATTTAAAAATAATAATAGTTTGAATAACGTACACATGGATAAACTCCTGACCAAAACACGTGTAAGTTAAATTAATTAAAATATCCTATTTTATCCATTCTATACTTTCTTTCCTTTATTTCTCTTTTCAACATTAATGACTATAAATCAAATACTCGTTAATAAACTTACACGTTTGCTGGGGGTAAGGGACAGTTTAGCTCAGTCCGTAGAGTGTCTGACTAGGAACCACAAAGTTCTAGGTTCGATACTGGCCCTCGCTAACTTAGTGTATGAGAAGTACAGGAATCTGTGCAGTAAAGTGAGGAACTGATGGTAGGTGTGGCGTAAGGGACAGTTTAGCTCAGTCTGTAGAGTGTCCGACTAGGAACCACAAAGTTCTGGGTTCAATACTGGCCCTCGCTAACTCAGTGTATGAGTAGTACAGGAAGCGGTAAAGTGAGGAACTGATGGTAGGTGTGGCGCTCTATCTCAGATGCTAAAACAATCTCCTTGGTCTAGCGCTAGTGAAAAGGTGATAGATTCCCTTGCAGTAAGGCTGATATCGACTTCAAGGCCACCCTAATGACTTTATGGTGACGTAAGCAGTGACATAGTTTCAATTACAGACAGAGATACTGAATCTTCATAATAAGATGATGCAAGGTAATAAACAGATGAGTGTTGGAATGTCAGGGAAACAATAATCGATGAAATCTCTTAAAAAATAAAATTAGAAAAGTAATAAAGTTGAGGAGACAATATAAAAAAAAATCATGTCAAACCGATTGTATATGTTCGTGTTCTGGTTGAATTTATAAAACATTTTGTTAATATAATGATAAGCCCTTCATTATTATTATTACTAGCAAATATATGCACCCTCCGGGTGCAAGTATTTAAGTTTTAATGTAATGAAATATCGTATTAAATTAGAAAGGCTAATGAAACTAAATAAGAATACAGATAAAAAAGATTTGAAACAGAGGGAGTATAATAAAAGATTTGAAACAGAGGGAGTATAATAAAAAATGGAACAACTGAAACTTACTCTTCCATCACTCTCGTCTTTCATTGTTATTTTTTTCTAATTTAAGTATTTAGTTATAAAAGGAAGTAAAGAATAAAATGACAGTTATTTTTTCTTGTTAATGGATTTCATTAAAGATTCATTGAAGAGATTTTTGCTTATATTCATTAAAATAAAACCAAACAGTTAGAAATCAATAATACTAAGTATATATTTAATAAAATCACATTTTTAATATCAATATGCAAATTAGCCTTCCTGTTCACACTGCAAACCACTATTTTTTGTATATATAAATACAATAGCATGTTATTAGTATGTAGATATGGACAACACTAATAAAAAGGTGAAGCAATTTTATTAATAATTGAGGTTTAAATATAAATAAAATCATGAAGAATGTGATGTTAATAACTATGTTAATTGTGACTCGATTAGTAATATAGTTTTCGGTTACAGACAGAAAAACACACAATTTCCATTATAATAAGATATATCCAGCCCTGTTGGCTGAGGCTTTAGAATAAACTGACTGCACCTCTGTAGAGGGGTAAGACCCCACACCTAATGGGACCACCTGTTGGCTGTGGGTTGCAACCCGTTGATGTTAAAGGAAGGAATCCTGGTGGATGAGCAGTCCATGACATGCAACAGTCAACTTTAGCTCTTACTTAGGCTAGACGGGCAGTTGAAGAGGGCCCATCTGATCAATCAGCTGATCGCATCAAGCCCTAGCACCTATATGATTGTCCCAACCCTTTTAATCATGTGAAGGCAGTGGAAAAAGTTGACATTGACAAAGAAACTAGTAATAATTTTGGAAAGTTGAAATTCGGTAATTTTCACCTTTAGTTGGCTAAATTCCTAGCAAATAAGGCAATTAGAGTAACCTCCCTTGACTTTCACTTTGAAACAAGTCAGTAGCTATTTTGAAAGTCTCTGTGCGAAATAAACAAATCTTAGAAACTTTTTCGAAAAAAAAATACAACTGCATGCTTTAACACAAAAATATCATAAAATGTGTTCTTAATAACAATTAAGTTCATTTCAGATAATGCGCACGCACAATTTTATGCTAGGAATTTAGCCAACTAAAAGGTGAAAATTACCTGAAATTCAAACATAATGGAAAGGACTAGGAGCAACCCTTGGCTTCAAAAATGAATTCAATAAATTAATGATTTTCATTATATAATTTTTAGATAAAGTTCTATCAATCATTATTATTAATAATTTTGACTAGTATTATCCTTCATCTTCCTAATTCAACTAGCCTTGTCAATCATTACATGGGTAAATAGTAGGGCAGACAAGACTCTTCAGCTTTAGATTGGTTGCCTAACCAAGATTAAAGAGCCCAATCCACCCTACTATTTACCCATAGCTGGAGGGAGAATAGATGGATTCCGACCATTTGTAAGGATATTAGAATTATGTGAAATGCAAAGATCCTTGTCCAGGAATTGAACTTGTGTCCATTTCCTATGATGCTAACCACTCCACCATAAGCACCTCTTTCTCCCTATAAGTAAGTAAAGTAAAGTTGTCGGGGTGGCCTAAAGTCGGTATCAGCCAATCAGCGAGGGAGTCTATCCCCTTTTCACTTGCACTAGACCAAGGAGATTATTTTAGCGTCTGAGGTGGAGCGCCACACCTACCGTCATCTCCTTACTTTACAGCACAGATCCCTGTGCTACTCATACGCTGAGTTGACGAGGACCAGTATCAAACTAGGAACATTGTGGTTTCTAGCCAAACGCTCTACTGACTGGGCTACAATTTCATTTTCCCATCGTCCTGGGAATCTTAGAAAAGGAAAACTCTGAATTCAAACCTGTTGAACTTCATCTAAATGATCTTTTGGGTTTGAATAAAAGATAAGGATATTAGTCAAATAGATGAGTAATCCATCTCCTCGGAAAAAGTAGGGGATACCGAGAAACTATGAAAAAGTAGGGGATACCGAGAACTATGAAAGCCCAGTGTATGCCTTGAAGGTGACCTTTTCAAAAGTCGGAAAAATTTGCAACAGAGACCAAAAACAATAGAAGAGTGATTAGAGTGAATTGTTCTTAGGAGGAAAAAAAAAAAAAAAGGAGTGAGAGAGAGATAGAGATAGAGAGAGATAGAGAGACCTAACAGAGAGAGAGAGAGAGAGAGAGAGAGAGAGAGAGAGGGTAAATAAAGAGATCCCTCCTTTCTTTTTGATCCAAGTCGGACTTGAATACAGGGTCATTGAAAAGAGAGGATGAAAGTAAGAGAGAGAAAGTGTGAGAGAGAGAAGAGAGAAGAGAGAGCAGAAAGAGAGAGTGGAGTGTATGAGAGAGAAAGAGACGAGAGAGTGCAGAAAGCTAGTTGTGTGCTGAGAGAAGAGAAGACAGAGAGAGAGACGAGGATGGGCAGAGAAAGAGGAGAGAGTAGGGTAAATAAAGACGATCCCTCCCTTTCTTTTTTGATCCAAGGTCGGACTAATACAGGTCATTTTGAAAGAAGGATTTGAACAGTAAGGAGATAGACTGATCGATCTCTCTCTTT
>CM042174.1:43858215-43875346 GCA_023376005.1 Doryteuthis pealeii | reverse complement strand
TTAATAATGAAGACCAATTTATTAATAATTTGAGGTTTAGATAAAAAGTAAAACATGGAGAATGTGATTTCAATAACTAAGAGAATTGTTGATTTGAGTAGGAATTATTAGGGTTTTTGGTTACAGAACAGAAAAAACACACAAATCTCCATTATAATAAGATATCCAGCCCTGTTGGCAGGCTTTTAGAACTAAACTGACTGCACGCTCTGTAGAGGGTAAGAGACCCCACACTAATGGGAACCACTCTGTTGGCTGTGGGTTGCAACCCACCTGTTATGTTTAAAGGAGCGAATTCTGGGTGGTGATGAGCAGTCCATGAAATGGCCAACCAGTCAATTGGCCTCTTACTTAGGCTAGACGGGCAGTTGTAAGGCCCCATCTGAAATCAATCAGCTGTGATATGTCATTCCAAATACAAGCCCCTTAAGCACCTATATGATCTGTCCTCACCCCCTGTTTTTTAATCATAGCGGTAAGTGAGGTCTGATGACTGACAAAAGATTGCACATTGACAAAGAAACTACAGCGATAATACAATTTTGGTAAGGTCTGAAATCAAGGTAATTTTTCACCTTTCTAGATTTGGGCTTAATGCCTGGCAAATAAGTCAGTTCAATTAATCGCGTAGTCAACCTCCCTTTGACTTTCACTTTTGTTGAAACAAGGTCAGTAGCTATTTTGAAATCTCTGTGCGAAATAAACAAATCTTAGAAACTTTTCGAAAAAAAAAAATAACCAACTGCCATGCTTTAACACAAAAAATATATATAAAATGTGTTCTTAAATAAACAATTTAAGTTCCATTTCATATAATGCGCACCGCACAGATTTTTATGCCCGCTAGGGGAATTCTTACCAACTAAAAGCGTGGGTGAAAATTACCTGAAACTTCAAACATTAATCTGGAAAAGGGACAGGAGTCCAAACCTATGGCTTCAAAAAAATGAGAACTTCAATAAATTAATGATTTTTTATTATAATAATTTTTTAGATAAAGTTCTATTCAATCATATTTATTAATAATATTTGACTATTATTATCCTTCATTCTCTTTTCCTAGAATTCTTACTTCTTCTTGTCCAATCATTACATGGGTAAATAGTAGGGCCAGACAAGGACTCATTTTCCTTCAGCCCTTTAGATGGTTTGCCTAACAACCAAGATTAAAGAGTCCATCCACCCTACTATTTACCCATAGCTGGAGGGAGAATAGATTGGACATTCCGGACCATTTGTAGGATTATTAGAATTTATGTCTAACTGCAAACATTCCTTGTCCAGCATTGAACTTTGTGTCCATTTTCCTATGATGGCTAAAACCACTCCACCATAAGCACCTCTTTCTCCCCTTATTAAAGTACATAAAGTAAAGTCTTTTTTTGTTCGGGGTGGCCCAAAGTCGCGAGACGGAGGTCATCATCAGGACGATCTCTGACATCCACTTACAATTCGCCCAGACTTAAGACCATCTCCGTCCAAGAATATCAAGTTCCAAGTTCATTCCAGTCTGCTAACTTTGCGAGAATCTACGTTGCGCAAACACACAAAGGTCGAATGTGTGGGTATCAGCCAATCACGGAGGGGTATAGCTATCCCCTTTTCACTTGCGGCTTATTTTATCTTGCGAGAACCAAGGGAGATATATTTTTAGCGGCCTCGAGGTACGTGTAGCCGCCCACACTACCCGTCATCTCCTTACCTTTACAGCACAGATCCCTGTGCTACTCATACGCTTGAGGTTGACGAGAGGACCCAGATATCAAAAACTTAGGAAATCCTTGTGGTTTCTAGACCCCAAAACGCCCCTCTTTACTGTCCTGCGACATCAATTCATTTCCAATCGTCCTTGGAGAATCTTAGAAAAGGAAAAAACTCCTCTGAATTCAAACCTGTTGGAAAAATTCAATCTAAATGATTCTTTTGAGCGGTATTTTCACTTGTAATCCTAAATCGCAACCCAAAGATAAAGGTATACACCTATTAGTACAAATAGCATTGAGGAATCCTATTTCCTCGGAAAAAAAAGGAGGGTTAGAGGATACCGAGAAACCATATGAAAAAGTACATTAAGGATACCGAGTAACTAATGAAAGCCCAGTGTATTCCTGAAGGTGACCTTTTTCAAAAGTCGGGAAAAAAAAATTTGGCAAACAGGGACCAAAAAAACAAATAGAAAGCAGTATTAGAGTAATTGGTTCTTAGAGATTGAAAAATAAACTAAAATAAAAAAAAAAAAAGACAGAACGTGGAGAGAAGAGCGGGAAGAGGAGAGATGGGAGAGAGAGAGAAGTGGAGGATAAAGAGAGAGAAGAGATAGAGAGACCTTAAAACATGAGAGGGAGAGAGAGAAGATGAGACGAGAAGTCAGTTAGAGGGGGTTTAACAAAATAATAAAAGAAGAGATCCCTTTCCTTTGAATTCCAAGGTCGGGATGACTTGAAGGAATACAGGACGAGCGTCATTGAAAACGATAGAGAGGATGAAGTAAGAGAGAGAATGATGATGGAACTGAGAGAGAGGAGACACGAGAGGAAGAGGAGAAAGGAGCGAGGAGAGGGGGTGTGGACGAGAGAGAGAAGAGAGAGTTGTGTAACTCATAGTGGATGGTGTTGAGGAGAGAGAGAGAAAGAGAGGAAGAGAGAGGGAGATAGAGAGACTGAGACGAGAGGGAGAGAGTGGAGAGGAGGGAGAGTAGGGGTAAATAAAGGAGATCCCTCCTTCTTTTTTATCCAAGTCGGGACTTGATACAGGGTCATGAAAGAGAGGATGAAGTAAGGAGAGAAAGAGAGAGTGAGAGAGAGAGAGAGAAAGTGAACCATACATGCATGATATGTAGCCTGTGTGTGTTTTGTAGGAGTGAGAGGAGAGAGAAAGAGAGAGAGAGAGAGTTGTTTGAAGAGAGAGAGAGAGAGAAAAGAGAGAGAGTAGGGTAAATAAAGAGATCCCTCTTTTCTTTTGATCCAAGTCGGACTTGAATACAGGTTCATGAAAAGAGAGGATGAAAGTAAGAGAGAAAGAGAGAGAGACGAGAGAGAGAAAAGTGTGCTGTGAGAGGGAGAAAAGAGAGAGAGAGAGAGTTTGTTTGAGAGAGAGAGAGAAGAGAGAGAGAGAGTAAGGTAAGTAAAGAGATCCCTCCTTTCTTTTTGATCCAAGTCGGACTTGAATACAGGGTCATTGAAAAGAGAGGATGAAAGTAAGAGAGAAAGTGAGAAGAGAGAGAGAGAGAGAGAGAGAGTTTGTTTGAGAGAGAGAGAGAGAGAGAGAGAGAGAGAGAAGAGAGTAGGGTAAATAAAGAGATCCCTCTTTTTCTTTTAATCAAAGTTGGACTTGAATACAAGATCATTGAAAAGAGAGGATGAAAGTGAGAGAGAAAGAGAGAGATAGAGAGAGTGTGTGAGAGAGAGAAAGAGAGAGAGTTTGTTTGTGTGTAAGAGAGAGAGAGAGAGAGAGGGGGAGGGGTAAATAAAGAGATCCCTGCTTTCTTTTTGATCCAAGTTCGACTTGAATACAGAGCAGAGATGCTGAGAGCTTTTTGATTTAGTGCATCCTGGAACCCACATATTTGCTTTGAATGAGTCCCCGGAAAAATTTATGACCCCAACTAAAGGCATTTAACTCTTACCTTGTAATCTACCCTGTGTAATTCTTTTTTAAAAAAAAACTATGAAATATATTTACAGTTAGCTTGAAATGGTGAGGGAAGAAAAAAGAAAAACACTGGGATGCATGGATATGATTTTTATGCATCAGGGATGCAGGATGCAAACCTATCAGCATCTCTGCTAGTGTTATATTTCGGAGTGAAATTAATATAAACCCTGTCTTATTTTTGGAGAAACATGGTAGCAGTTCTTCTCAAACTATCTGATGTGGTATCCCAGCAGAATGAAACAATTAAAGCCCTCTAACTCCTACCTTGTAACCTATCCTGTGTAATTCATTTCAATAAAAATATTGAAATGTATTTACAGTTAGCTTGACATGGTGAGGGAAGAAAAAAGAAAAACACTAGGATGCATAGATATGATTTTACTGCGTCCTTTTAGATTTTTATGTGTCAGGGATACAGGACACATACCTATCATATTTTTATGTGTCAGGGATGCAAGACGCATACCTATCAGCATCTCTGACAGAGTGATTGAAAATTAACTCCTTATTTTAAACTACAGTGGAACACAGTCGGCTGGGGCGTTTGCACCGACTGCACCTCTGCAGAGGGTAAGACTCCCCCAAATGGGTCCACCTGTTGGCTGTGGGTGGCGACCCGTGATGCTTAAGGATGGAGTCCAGGTGGATGAGCAGTCAATGATATGCAACTCTCCATTTAGACCTTTACTTAGGCTAGACGGGCGGTCGGAAAGGCCCCCTCCGATCAATCGGCTGGTCACGTCAAGCCCTAGCACCCCTTTTTATCATATGGGTGCTAGAAGGCAGTGACTGAGGGTCTACATGTCCTGGGAACTCTATCTGATGGTGAGGTTCCAGTTTTGGAGGTTTGGGGAATGTGGAGCACCCCTTCATTACCATTGCTCCCTGGTCCACTCTGACCCAGAGTGGTAGTACCTGTTAGGGTCCCATCTATGGGTTGAATAGAAAACATGAGTTCATAAACAAAATTGTATTATCCATTAAAAATGAAATTATTTCAAAACTTTGTCGGCATTAAACATTTTTAAATACCAAATTACCAATAGAAGTATTCGGCATAAAATAACCCAAGGGGTTGACATCCCGTAAAACCCAACCAATCGGTTCTCAAAGATAATTCATTCCAAAATTATATTCTTGAAAAACTGAAACAATATTTCTCATAGAAAATATAAAGTGAGTTATGTGTTCTTGTCCATTATCTGTGGTCTTTGCTAACAATGCTTCAATTGAAACATATTAGTATTATTACTTCCATATGCTTTTTTTCTTATTATAGATTTTGTATAGCATTTCCTTTTTCTTCCCTTTTTTTGTTTATAATAAAAACGGAAAAATCTAGGAGTGCATATCTTGAAGATAACCAACATTTGAGATAGACTTTACTACCAGATGAGCCATGTCACTCATCTCTTTCTCCTTCAGGTTAAGAAGAAAATCTTTTTTTGAAAAGCTGGCTGATTACTGGGGCGGGGGGTGAAAGAAAGATAGATAGAGAGAGAGAGAGAGCAAGAAAGAGAGAGAACAGAGAACAAAAAAGAAAGAGAGAGAGAGAGAAAGCGAGAAAGAAAGAGAGAGAGAGAGAGATGTGAGAGAGAGAGAGAGCGAGAAGAGAAGTGAACAAAAAAGAAAGAAAGAGAGGGAGAAAGAGAGAGAGGGAGAAAGAAAGAAAGAGAACAAAAAAGAAAGAGAGAGTGTGTGAGAGAGAGAGAGAGCGAGAAAAGAAAGAAAGAGAGAGTGTGAGAGAGAGAGAGAACAAAAAAGGAAGAAAGAGAGGGAGAGAGTGAGAAAGAAAGAAAGAAAGAAAGAAAGGGCGAGAAAGAAAAAGAAAGAAGAGAGAGAGTGAGAGAGAGAGAGAGAAAGAAAGAGAGAGAGAGAGAAAGAAAGAGAGAGAGAGAAAGAAAGAGAGAGAACAAAAAAAGAAAGAGAGAGAGAGAGAACAAAAAAAAGAAAGAGAGAGAGAGAAAGAGAACAAAAAAGAAAAAAGAAAGACAGAGAGAGAGAGAAAGAGAGAGAACAAAAAAAGAAGAGAGAGAGAGAGAGAGACAGATCACCAATAGAGAGTTCACTTGTGTTAATTAGTAGGTATAGTCAATGTGTGAGAGACTCATAACTGAAATTATAAGTACCGATTAGTTGAGGAAAACTATTTACATTTTCTAACTAAATATTATCTTGAAGCAAATTGTATAGAATTAAGCAAATTGCCGCTAATGTCTTTCTTGGTCGCTTCCACTGGAAATTGGGACTTTTCAAAATAAACAGACAAAATAATAGATTAATTGCTCTTCATCTAATGTTTTTTCTTTTTTGTAAGCTATTTGTCAGTATTTTTGAGATTGGAATTGATGTAAATAATTTTGATTTTTTGGGACTGTTGTCCTCATCTTTATTGGGGTATGTATAAACACGTTTAGGCCGCTGTATACTCCGGTCTTTAATTAATTAATACTAGGCCCGGTCTCCTGGCCAGGATTAAGTGATCCATCTGTACCATGACGTCCCACAGAATTTTATGCATCTCGTTCTCCAGGACAGGTTTATTATTTACTCCTTTTGAGTTTTCACAGTGTTAGCTGATGATCTTTCACTGGAGTCTGAGTGACAGCAAGTCTCCTCAGGTCTCCAGGACTCTTCTGAGTATTCTGGCAGATTGCAGCAGTGCAGTGTTCTGAATGGTTTCAATCCTTCCTCTGATTTCCAAACTTTCTAAACCCTTTTCCAATCTTTTTGGACCGTTCCAAGTGCACCAACTACAATTGGTATCACTTTCACTTTCATATTCCATAACTTCTTCAGTTCTCTGGCAAGGTCCAGATATTTGTCCATTTTTTCATTTTCCTTTAGCTTCACCCTGTGATCTGCTGGCACTGCAAAATCCACCAGTTGACAAGTTCTTTCTTTTTAGTTTATCAATACTAGATCTGGTCTTCTTGCTGGGATAAGGTGATCCGTTTTTATTTCAAAGTCCCAGAGAATTTTATGTGTTTCAACAGATTCTGGTTTATGCATATACCATTTTGTTGTATGGTCAAAATTAAATTTTTTGCATAATTTCCAGTGGATCACCTTCCCAACCCAGTCGTGTCTAGTTTTGTATTCCCGTTGTGCTAATTGAATAAAATGGACTAATTACTTGAAACTACTTACTTTACTGTATGCAATTTATTTGTATTCGATTGTAATACTTGAAATTATATAACTACAAAAATGGTATTTATTATTAAATAGGAATAGTTACTTGAAACCATACAATTGCTTGGGGAAAAGTCTGGATTCAGCATAAAATAACCCAACAAGGAATGATATACCATAAAACCAATCGAACCTTTACTAAGCCTAGCCTAGTTTGGCACAAGGCCAGAAAGTATGTGAGTAACAACAGTCGGTTAGCTTATTATCCATAGCACCACACAAGATGTTACCGAGGTATCTGAGTATAGTAATGCTCCAACGTGGGAAATCATTTTTAATAGTTTAATAGTTTTAATAATTAATCAAACTATTTCCCAAGATGGATCATTACTATACTCGGATACACAGGGAACACCTAAGGAAAGCCGGAGAATACGCTCTCTCCTCCAGTCTTCCTCAGTTGATCAAACTACTGAAAAGAATTTCCCAGGCTGGATCATTACTATGCTCGGATACACAGGGAAATCCTGAGGAGTATCGTGGGAGACAGCGGTCGAAATGTGTTTATACATACCACAATAAAGATGAGGACAACAGTCCAAAAATTTCAAAATTATTCATGTCCTTGTTAGGTTAGGAATAGTTGAAACTATATAACTGTGCAAACAAATGATGTTAGACAAATAAAAAAGAGTAACATATAAAAAATGCAATCGAACATTGAAAATATAGTATTATTTGTATTATTTGGACTATTGTCCTCATTGTTATCTGTTCAACGTTTTGAAGAAGGCCGGAGAGCATATCAACTGAAACGTTGTATAGATAACAATGAAGATGAGGACAACAGTCCGAATAAAACAAATAATACTAATTATAAAGCCTCATCTCAAAAATCCAGATGTAATATTGAAAATATAGTAATCATGGATTTAGATTTTGTTTGTTTTGTTTTACGGCATATCAACCTCGATGGGTCATTTAATGCCGGCAAAGTTTTGAAAGATTTGTAGCGATAGTTTGGAAGAAAATTTTTTAAACTCAAATCTTTTTGTAAACACATTTTCTATTTAACTCATAGATCGGACCCTAACAGGTACTACCACTCCAGGTCAGAGTGGACCTGGGAGCAATGGTGATGAAGGTGTGCTGCATATTCCCCAGACTTCCAGAACTGGAACCTCACCATCAGATAGTGTTTAATGTCATACCCAGTACATATCAACCTCAATGGGTCATTTAATGCTGGAAAAGATTTGAAAGATTCGTAGCGATAGTTTGGAAGAAAAATTTTTAAACTCAATTTTTTTTATAAATACATTTTTCTATTTAACCATAGATGGGACCCTAACAGGTACTACCACTTCGGGTCAGAGTGGACCTGGGAGTAATGGTGATGAAGGGGTGCTCCATATTCCCCAGACCTCCAGAACTAAAACCATACCATCAGTTAGAGTTTAACGTCATACCCAATACATAAAGACCCTCAGCCACCGCCTTCTAGCACCCATATGATAAAAAGGGTTACTAGTCCAAGTAAGGACAAAAGTTGAGTGTTGCATGTCATAGATTGTTCAGCCACCAGGCTTACATCCTTAAGCATCATGGGTCGCCACCCACGACCAACAGGTGGCCCCATTGGGAGAGTCTTACCCCTCTGCAGAGGTGCAGTCAACGTAGTCTAAAGCCCCAGCCAACAGTGTCAAGTAGTAGTAAAAAAAGTTGTCAGGGTGACCTAGAGTTGGTATCAGCCAGACAACGAGGGAGTCTATCCCCTTTTCACTAGCGCTAGATCAAGGAGATGATGCAGCATGCTGTGCAGAGGACTTCCCAGAGTCAATGAGTGATAGGGAGGGTTGGTGAGAGATTGTCATGGATATCTGTGCTGCTGGTGCGATAATGATGATGACAGAAGAACATCCTCTGAATATTTGTTTATTTTTCCTATTCTCGTTGCTTACTTATTGTTGTGGACTAGCCTAGCAATTAAGTAGTTAACCAGCCACATATTCAGGATGTTGATAGGACCCTAACGAGGCACCTTGAGAATAAGCTAGATGGGAGCTGCACAAGAATGTTACGTGCAGTCTTGAACAAGTTATGGAAACAGCACCTTACAAGGAAGCAGCTGTATGGCCACTTGCCTCCCATCTCACAAACCATCCGAGTGAGACAGACAAGGCATGCAGGACACTGTTGGAGAAGAAAGGATGAGCTCATAAGCGACGTTCTCCTGTGGAAGCCAACACATGGACATGCTAATGTGGGCTGCCCAGCAAGGACCTACATTGACCAACTATGCGAGGATGCTTGTTGCTGCACAGAAGAACTCCCAGGGGCAATGAATTATAGGGAAGGTTGGCGAGAGATTGTCATGGATATCCATGCTGCTTGCACAACATGATGATGATGATTATTGTTGTTGGGAACTAGCCTAGTGATTTGCTGAACCTGGTTCAGAGTGCTTCGGCTTCTGAAGTGGCTAAGTAAAATTAACAGTGTTGATCCCAGGGTGCCATCCCCCAGGCAATACCTGCTCCCTTGATTTAAAGAGGCAGGGCTGGGTATATTGCCCAATGCCTCAAGCGCCCCTTGAGAGGGAATACCGACGGATCAACGCATTTTTTGTGCCTATCACCCATGTGGGCCCACATAAACATGTCCTTGTGTCACACCCTTATAAAAGACAAATACCCTGAGACTGCGAAGATTACGGAACCATTATGCAAACCATCTACTTTGAGGTTTTAGCACTCTGTCGCGAGTTACTATATGCCTGGCGCACATGTAGTTTAAATGTACCAGTAGTATACTGAATACTATACAATCCAGTATACAACATAACCACAACACCATCACTGACATAGCAAGGTTTTTGGCCCCATGCCTAACAAGGAGTCCACAGGTAGTAGTAGTAGTAGTAGTAGTAGGTATATAGAAATTTATATGGTGAAGGAGATGCTGTGTGGGGTGGGGGTTTAAGGTTTCAATCCCTGTTTCTTGAGGAAGGGCTTTTTGGTATTTATAAGTTTGGATCTGATTTCTATCTTCCGACTGTCGTCACCAGAGAACGAGACTGACAAGAAAACAGATAATATGAAATTCAAGACGACTGACAAAAAGATGAATACTTAGATTAGGGGAGTCTCTATCTTCTTGCTTCATTTTTAAAAGTGTAGCTACACCGACTGCACCTCTACAGAGGGGTAAGACCCCCTGCCAATTTGGGGAGTCTCTATCTTCTCAATTCATTTTTTTAAATGTAGCTAGGGGTTTGCAATTACAAGGAACAATCACCCTGTCAGCTGGGGCTATAGAATACCCGACTGCACCTCTGCAGAGGAGTAAGACCCCCCCACACACCACCAATTTGGGGAGTCTCTGTCTTCTCAATTCATTTTTAAAAGTGTAGCTAGGGTTTGCAAGGAACAACTGCCCTGTCGGTTGGGGCTGTAGAATACACCGACTGCACCTCTGCAGAGACTGACAAAAAGATGAATACTTAGATTAGGGGAGTCTCTATCGTCTCACTCATTTTAGAAGTGTAGCTAGGGGTTTGCAATTACAAGGAACAATCACCCTGTCATCTGAGCTATAGAATACACTGACTGCACCTCTGCAGAACCCCTCTCCAATAGGGCCACTTGTTGGCCATGGGTGGTGACCCATGATACTTAAGGATGGAACCCAAGTGGATGAGCAGTCCATGACATGCAACACCCCATTTTGGCCCTCTCTTAGGGTAGAGACAGGCAGTTGGAGAGGCTGGCCATGTCAAGCCCTAGCACCTATCATGTCCTAACCCTATTGCCCTTATGGCAAGCCCCGACCCTTTTTATCACATAGGTGTTAGAAGGCAGTGGTTGAGGATCTTCATGTCCTGGGAATGACATTAAACTCTATCTGATGATGAGGTTCCAGTTTTGGAGGTTTGGGATATGTGGAGCATCCCTTCATCACCATTGCTCCCTGATCCACTCTGACCCAAAGTGGTAGTACCTGTTAGGGTCCCATTTATGGGTTAAATAGAAAATTTGTTTACAAAAAAAAATTGAGTTAAAAAATTTTCTTCCAACTATCTCTTTCAAGATTGCCAGCAGTAAATGACCCACCTTGGTTGATATGGCGTAAAACAAAACAAAGATTCAGGAAAATTATAAAACTCTTATATATATATAATATATATATATATATATATATATATATATATATGGGTTGAGCACTTTGGAGGGGATTTTGCTGATAACCACCAACTAAAGCATAAAAACAACGCTCTTCTATAAGAGGGTGGAGTACTCTCTGGTGGCCTTTACATACATACCGATGTGCATATTAAAACAGTTAAAATCCCTTTGCATTCTGTGGGTGATGATAGCCTAGCGGTTAAGCTGTCTGTGTGATGCTGAATTGTTCTATCCGGCTGTAGGTAGCTCACAAAATGTCTAGCCACACTGAAGAGACTTGATAAGTCGAAACACGTGTGTCTGTGGATGACTATATATATATATATATTTTATAAAAAAAGGTCTGCAAAATGTATTATATTTTTAGAAAAAAATTTTTATTTTTTATTTTTATCTTACAGATAAGATAAAAATAAAAAATAATAAATAATAAAAAATAAAAATTTTTTTTCTAAAAATATAATCCATTTTGTGGACCTTTTTTAAAAAATATTTAATTTGCTCCAGTTGGACCATAATAATGTGTGTGTGTTAAATTCACCATCTTAAAAGAATTGAAAAAGACACCAACATAAATTCCATAATTGAAATGCTGGAAGACATATGGATAAACAAAATAAAAAGCTATAAACCATTTGGACTTAATATGAAAGTTAATTAACTAGCTTGGTAATAAAATGTGGGTGCCACTAACACCTATCTAAACAAATACATCAGCCACTGGTTACCCAAGTCTAATTTGTTTCTAACAAACCACTCCCAAATTTACTAAAAAAAACTCATTAGCCAGGTGTCTTCACCACATAGATATATGTATATATCATCATCATCATCAGGTCGCACAGGCAGCATGGATATCCATGACAATCTTTCGCCAACCTTCCCTATCATTCATTGCCCTGGGAGATCTTCCCTGCAGAAACCAGCATCCTTGCATAGTTGGTCAATGTAGGTCCTTGCTGGGCGGCCGACATTAGCAGCTGTATGGCCACCTGCCTCCCATCTCACAGACCATCCGAGTGAGACGGACTAGACATGCAGGACACTGTTGGAGAAGCAAGGACGAACTCGTAAGTGATGTTCTCCTGTGGAAGCCAACACATGGATATGCTAATGTCGGCCGGCATGTATATAAAAAAATTAATTGAAGATAGTTTAACCAGAATATGGTTTTCACTCAACAAATTGATATGACACTTTACCAGTACATTTTCTGTCCCTTCTTTTTGAAACTTTAAAAAAATAACTTTCTAAAAACCATTACCCCATAATCACTATTGCTTTCAGTTCCACTTTGACTCGGAGTGGTAGTACCTGTTAGAGTCCCATCTATGGGTTTAAATAGATCAAAAATGAGTTTAAAAAATGTGTTAAAAATATTCAATACCAAATAAGAACAAATCAAACAAAATATCATTAGCATGAAATAACCCAACAAGGGTTGACATGCCATAAAATTCAAACAAACAAACCAAACTTATAATCCATTTGGACTTAATATGAAACTTAATTACTCAGCATAGTAATAAAATATGGGTGCCACTAACACCTATATAAATAAATACATAAACTATTGGTCAACCACACCTAACTTGAAACAAACCACTCCCAAACCAAATAAAAAACTCATTAGCCAGGTGCCTTCACCACAGAGACATATGGATATATAAAAAAAGCAATTGAAGAGAATTTAACCAGAATATGGTTTTCATTCAAAAATGGATATGCCACTTTGCCAGTACAATTTTCTGTCCCTTCTTTTGTGGTTTATCAACTACTTTGAAAACTTTCTTAAAAACCTTCTTCTGATGATGACCAAAAGTTGAAACTAGCTGAGAACAAGCAAAAATAAATAACTTAAAAGAAATATTCCTATTTGTCTTATCGCTTTTGCTCATCTTTTCCTATATATATATATATATATATATATATATATATATAATAAGATAAATATATAGGTTTTACATATCTATTTATTGGGTGACAAAGGAACATTCACAACCATATTGGTTTCATGCGATGCATTCATCAGGTGAAGATAAACATCTTCACCTGATGAATGCATCGCATGAAACCAATATGGTTGTGAATGTTCCTTTGTCACCCAATAAATAGATATATGTAAAAACCTATATATTTATCTTATATTATATAACAGCTCTATTTTATATTGAGCACTCTACCAATTAATACTGCCTTTGGTACACCATTCCAGCAAAAGCTGAAATAGTGACCATCTCACACTACAGTATATATATATATATATATATATATATATGTAATTAATAATAATAATAATGAAATTTATTGTGTACAGTGCTCAGGTGCACCACAACTCATCAAAGTCTCATGTCAAGTACACAGAATAATGTATTAGTGTCAGGAACATGAACAGTTTACAGTAGTAATATGCATGTATGTGTGCGCGTGTGTGCATATGTATGTGGAGAATGGCATCAGGTATAGTGTCGGCGGACTACAGGAAGCATGGAGGCTTTGAAAGATTCAGCCTACAACAGACGCGGGCAGTTTATTCCATGTCTCCGCAATTCTGAGTGTGAAAAAATGTTTCCGAAAGTCATGTGAGCAGTGCTGTTTTCTGACTTTGTAGGCATGCCCACATGTGTTAGAAAGATGGAGATCAAAAAGGTGCTCATATATATATATATATATATATATATATATATATATTACACACAATTATGAGCCTTTTCTACATATTTCCAACTCAACTCATTCAAAAACATCCATCACCTTTTGAACAACAAAAATCCTTTCCTCTTTATTATTATCATATTTTTTGAATAAAGTTTTATATAAACTGAAACGTTTAAATGTCAACCTTACCACCAGGAATAAACTTCCATCCAGTGTAACATCCCATGTTCGTCTACATTTCTCCACAGTTTCAGATTGATTTACTCATTTAACTCCCATATATATATATATATATATTTTGGAGGATATGTGCTTAATTGAAGTCATACCTAATTTTGAAAATTAATTAGTTAATAATTAATGAATTTAGGCGGGCATATCAACCCTCGGGTTATTTAATACTGAAGATGTTTTGTTTTATTCATTCTTCATGGGTACTCAATTTATTTTAAACTCTTTTTTAAAAACACATTTTGTTCTGTTTAACCCATAGATGGACCCTAACAGGTACTACCATTCTGGGTCAGGATAGACCTGGGAGCAATGGTGATAAAGGGGTGCTCCACATTCTCCAGACCTCCAGAACTGAAACCTCACCATTTGTCTGTCTATGTCTTTTCTATGTGTCTGTGTATGTCTATCTCTGTCTGTCTGTCTGTCTCTGACTCTCAGTCTACAATGGATATATAACCACTGGTGTGAATATTCCCACACCCATTCACTGTATTGTCTACATTAAAATTGTCTGTTACTAAAAGTGCATAGAAATATTTTAAGAAACATATTAAAGATAAATCATTTCATAGTGATTATTATAAATCCGGAATTTTTACTGTGACACTGACACAAAAAAATATCTATATTATTATGCGGTTTTACACACCTGCCTAAGCTGGTGGTTCAATTATCCCCTCAGCTATGGGTAAATAGCAGGGCAGACTGGGCTCTTCAACCATTTAACCAGTCTAGGAGAAGGAAAACTCTGAATTCAAACCTCAAACTCTGCTTAAGAAATTGATTTTATGTCACATCCTGCTTGTGCGGGTTGGTAGATATATTATTATTATTATTTTACTCCTTTTGAGTTTTCACATCAGCATTAGCTGATGGTCTTTCACTGGAGTCTGAGTGACAGCAAGTCTCCTCAGGTCTCCAGAACTCTTCTGAGTATTCTGGCAGATTGCAGCAGTGCAGTGTTCAGAATGGTTCAATCCTTCTCTGATTTCCAAACTTTCCAAACCCTTTTCCAATCTTTTTGGAACGTTCCAAGTGCACCAACTACAATTGGTATCACTTTCATCATATCCATAACTTCTTCAGTTTCTGGCAAGGTCCAGATATTTGTCCATTTTTTTCATTTTCCTTTAGCTTCATCCTGTGATCTGCTGGAACTGCAAAATCCACCAGTTGACAAGTTCTTTCTTTTTTGTTTATCAACACTAGGTCTGGTCTTCTTGCTGAGATAAGGTGATCCGTTTTTATTTCAAAGTCTCAGAGAATTTTATGTGTTTCATTCTCAAGAACAGATTCTGGTTTATGCATATACCATTTTGTTGCGTGGTCAAAATTTAATTTTTTGCATAATTCCCTTCCCAACCCAGTCATATCTAGTTTTGTATTCCCGTTGTGCTAGTTTGCTACATTCGCATAGTACATGGTTTACAGTCTCATCTCTATTACCACAAAGTCTACATTTACTATTTTGTTGGGTCTTATCAATTTTCGCTTTGATATAGTTTGTCCTTATGGCATTATTTTGTGTAGCAATTATTAGTGATTCAGTTTCTCTTTTGAGGTTTATTATTATTGTTATTATTATTGCTATTATTATTTACTCCTTTTGAGTTTTCACATCAGTGTTAGCTGATGGTCTTTCACTGGAGTTTGAGTGACAGCAAGTCTCCTCAGGTCTCCAGGACTCTTCTGAGTATTCTGGCAGATTGCAGCAGTGCAGTGTTCTGAATGGTTTCAATCCTTCCTCTGATATCCAAACTTTCCAAGCCCTTTTCTAATCCTTTTGGGATTGTTCCAACTACAATCGGTATCACTTTCACTATTATTATTATTATTATTATTATTATATTATTATTATTTGAGAGTTTTTCACAACAGATCTGAGAGTTTTTTTACGGAGTCTGAGCCTAAGTCTCTTCTAGGTATCCTAACTGATTTTAGCAGTGCCTGTAGTCTGGATGTTTCAATTCTTCCTCTGATTTCCAATTTCTCAAGTCTTTTTCTCTAAGCTTTCGAAGACCATTCCAAGTGTACCAACTACAATTGGTATCA
This sequence comes from Doryteuthis pealeii, assembly GCA_023376005.1. Lineage (NCBI taxonomy): Eukaryota > Metazoa > Mollusca > Cephalopoda > Myopsida > Loliginidae > Doryteuthis > Doryteuthis pealeii. The sequence goes on along the minus strand of CM042174.1, from coordinate 43,859,429 downwards.
CTTTCACCCTCATATTCCACACAGTTTTTTTTTAATTCTCTAGCAAGGTCTAGGTATTTGTCTCTTATTAGTACATTTCAACACCTGAAACATATTTAAAAAGAAAGAAATCTATATTTCTTAATGGAATACCCTTAAATACAATAAAGTAATGATCTAACTGGATCTCTCTCTCTCATTATATATATATATATATATATATATATATATATATATATATATATATATATATATATAGAGAGAGAGAGAGAGAGAGAGAGAGAGAGAGAGAGTGATTGATGCTCATAGCTTTTTGATTTAGTGCATCCTGAAACGCACATACTTGCTATGAATGAGTCCCCAGTAAAATTTATGGGTCCCAACTAAAGTTTCTTGTAAAATTTAAATTGTAGTGTTTTTATTTAGGATCTGAGGAAACTAAAACTAAAGCTGTCTAACTCCTACCTTCTAACCTATCCAGTGTAATTCGTTTCTTAGAAACTATTGAAATGTATTTACAGTTAGCTTAAAATGGTGAGGGAAGAAAAAAGAAAAACACTGGGATGCATAGATATGATTTTACTGTGTCCTTTTAGATTTTTGTGCATCAGGGATGCAGGATGCGTACCTATCAGCATCTGTATGTATATATATATATATATATATATATATATATATATATATATATATATATATATGATCTGTGAAAACTTTGTAAAATAAATAAATATTAGCTCTCACAATTTGTGATTGAGCACTGTATTTTCTGTTACATCACAAAAAAATTTTTTTTACATATACCTATACATACATATATATATATATATATATATATATATATATATATATATATATATATATATATCGTTCGTATGTAAACAGTCTTCTAATGGATATTTTTATTTTTATTTTCCCGTCTGTGTTGCTTGTGAAGATGACCAATTTATCGATTTGGTCGAAACAGATTTGTCAGCAATTACATAACACCATTTGTTTTTTTCAAAAATGTTAAATTTCATATATATATATATATATATATATATATATATATACATGAAGATGAGAGAATCTATTGGTTTTGTAAAAAGAGAAAGAAAAAGAAAAAAAAAGTTTTTGTCTTCATTCTGGTTTATTTTCATGGTGTTATGTAAAGGCTGTCTGATGAGACTGGGCTCATTTATTGAGAGACTAGTTGAAATAAATTTATAATAGCCAAATGATGGTTTGTTGAGATT
>CM042174.1:43840715-43853215 GCA_023376005.1 Doryteuthis pealeii | reverse complement strand
GTGAAAAACAGAAAGTGAGGGGGCCACCCCCCTCCATACACACACGCACGCACATGCTTGTGGGTAAAAATGGAAATGAACATAGGAGAAGAAAGAAAGAGAGGAGGAAAGAAAGAGAAGAAAGAGAAGAAGAAAGAAAGAGAAGAAGAATAGATGAGGAAAAACGAAGACTAGGAAGAAAGGAAATAAAGTTATTTTATTTATTTATTTGTGTGTGTGTGTGTTGTGTGTGTGTGTGTGTGTGTGGACAGAAAAGTCATAGAATAAAAAAAAGGAAAGAAAGGAAAAAGAGGGAAGGGCGTGAGAATTTACTTTTAAACTGGGGGAAGAAGAAGAAGAAGAAGAAGAAGAAGAAGAAGAAAAACGAGAGACAATTAGATTTATTACACAGAGGAACGAATACGAAGTCTATCAACTAAAAGAGAAAGACGATTGCTACCATCATCATCATCATCATTGTAACAGTAAATCTCATCATCATCATCATCATCATCTGTCATCGAAAAAAGACAAACGAACACACACTAGTACACACACACATACACACACAGAATCATATCCTTTCTTTACCTACCTATCTACCTTTTAAATCACCATAGAATAAAATACACAACACATCACATAACTACTACACATTTGCCATTTTTACTTAACACTACAATGGATGGGTGTGTACTGTGTACGTACCGTACACACAATTACACAGTGTACACATCAAAAATATTCTATCCTTAAGCGAGCAATAAGGTGTAGTAATACATTAGATATTTATTATCCATATTTTTTTGTTGAAATTCTAAATATGTGCCTAGACTTCACTAAGAGAGGAAGGAGAAATGATTTGTCTGTAATAAGAGGAAAGAGTTAGAATGATGCCTTTAAAAGATTTTCATTCATCTATACAAACATGGCTTGGGAGGTACATAGTAATTTTTATTTTTAGAGACAAAATGGTGGAAGAAGAAGGGTTAATAGTAGTTTATGATGTTTTAAGGGGACCAAAAACAAGAGAACAGTAATTAAGGGTTTCACTTAGGGTTATGTTTTCTCATTCTTTATTCCAGAGAGCCTAACTTTAAAAAGAAAATACCCCATTAAGCATTTTTTAATATCCTTTCTTAAACACACACACACACATACACACATATATATAATATATATATACACATTTTATGGTATGTCACTAAATTGTCTGGGTTTAAACATTGTTTTTCATAATCATAATTTTCATTATTTTCGAAAGCTGAAAATTTTTTTTAAAATCATCAGGAGTTTGTTTAATGTTTTTTCTTTCGAATGGAAAAAAAATTTCAAGAAAATATTAATTTTTCTGCAAGTTTCATTGTGTTAAATATAGGGGGTGGGGTAATTTCACAGGGTAAAATTGGTGGTACCTAGGGTTTATAAGGAAGGACATTTTTCCAAAATTTGGAAATATATAACAGGTTTTCATTCAAACACAACTAGGAAGAAAAGGTAATATATCAGTGTGTGTGTGTGTGTTGGCCTTATATTACACAATAACTACCTCCCTAACACATTTACTTTCTTTCTCCAAGACACATGTTTACACATGATACATTAAACTGAACACACACACACACGTGTGTGTGAATGTGTGTGTGTGTGTGTGATGATGGCATTAAAACCAGTAGTTTAAAAAAGCCTATAAAATGCTAAACTCAGGAAATTCTACAGGAGGGGGGGGGGGTATTTCATAATAAAATAAAACAAAATATCCCCTAAATTATTCCAATAATTTAATAATTTTTAATATTTAATTTTTGAATGAATAACACACTAGGAATATTATTTTCCTAAATTTTATCTAATTTGAAAAAATGGATAGATATATTTTAAATAAACAACCTATCCTCAACTATGGCTCTCTGTCTGCCTATCTGTGCATGTGTGTGTGCGTGAGAGAGAGAGAGAGAGAGAGAGAGAGAGAGAGAGAGAGAGAGAGAGAGAGAGAGAGACGGACAGAGTGAGTGAGAGAGGACTTAATTAAAAACATGATTTTATTTTCATTTATTCTTTTGTTTCTTGGAAGAAGAATAAAAAATTTTTTAAAAAAAAGCAAGTACTCGGAATTTTTGCGAATAAGAGATTCTTCTTACACACCTAAAAATGCTAAATATTTCCCCCCTGCTCCCCCCCCCCCGAGCCGAAAATCATGGAGTTTTCTTCCATTATTCAGAGGCCTGCTTGACCACAGGCAGAAGCACTGACTGATCCCCCTATTTGTGACCACTACAAAATAGGTTTGTGCTAAACACATCTAGCAGTAAATATATATCGGTAGGTATTCTCAATAATCTTCATATATATATATATATATATATATATATATATATATATTTGTCTGGGTGCCTAGAAAAATAGGAAATAATGAAATAGACGTTGTAGTAGGAAGGGTTATTGAAATGTATACACCACAAACAGGTTATATAGTGAGACACATAGACAAGTAAATGAGACACACATGGTAGACAGTGAGACGTAGTGGTATATTTAAGACAAGTTGTGAGATACAAAGGTAGACAGTGAGGCACATGGTAGTAGACAAGTAGACAATGAGACACAAAGAGTGGACAAAATAGTGAGATAGTGGAACACATGGTAGACAAGAAGTAGACAGTAAGAAACGGGGACAGTTAGACGGGGACAAAGTGGACAGTAAGACATATAGGCAATACTGAAGGGAGACATCATGTGCTTGCCTTTCTATTAAGAGAGGCAGCTAAAATATCATGGAAAAGACATCATGGAAAAATCCTTCTCTGATTATGTCTAGTAGGAGGAGTAGTTGTTGTAGTAGGGCTTGAGATTGGAGTTTGGAATAGAAATTTATTAATTTTAATGTTGTTGCTTTTCAATTTTAAATATGTATTTATAGAAATAATAATTTTTCTTTCTTTCTTTTTTTATTTCCTGTGGAAATACTTACAACTGTCATTTATTGGCTAATATATAAACAATAGTAAGAAGAAGGTAATATATATATATATATATATATATTAGTAGAGGGAAAAGTTAAGGGTCTACCATGGTTTCAATCTAAATGATTGGTACTATATATAATATATATAAAGTGATAAATGAAATATAGGAGAGGTATCGTGTTAGGCCCCTGTCTCCAAGGCCTGAGGATTTTTTTTTTTAATTTTTTGAGGGGTAAGAGGAAAAGGTTATTGATATTTAAGTCTGGAATAAATAATCTGAAAAAATTGTTGATTTTCTTCATTTCTTTTTGGTATTCATTCAATATGAGGGTTTGGAAAAATGGAAAATAATCTGTGGATTTTTCTCTTCCCTTTTTTAGTCTTGCGGAAACACACACACACACACACACATGCAAACATATAATATATATATATCGATACACACATATATATATACATCTAAATCACACACATATATACATATATTGACACACACATATATATACATATATACATATACATATATTGACACACACACACACATATATGGAAAGATACACACACACACATTTATGGAAAGGCACATATATATGGAGACACACACATACATATATCGACACACACATTGACACACACATACACATATATATCGACAAATACACATACACATATATCGACACATATATGCATCGAACACCCCACACATATATGGACGCACGCATATATCGACACACACACATATATATACATAAATCGACACAAACATATATTATATACATACATACATATATATATATATATTATATATATATGAGTCAATGATTTAAAAGGCGTAGTCGCCAAGTAAAATTATAGGCGACTACCAACACCACTACGACGACTTTTTACATTATACTACTAATACTACTACTACTACTAATAATAATAATAATAACAAAACAATAGTAGTAGTAGTCACAGCAATGGTAAAGGCAATAGTAGGAGTAGTGGTGGTAATCGCTGGTGCTATCATCATCATCGTCATGAGCAGTTGTATTGAAAAATTGAATGTTATCATCATCATCATCGTCAATGGTAAATAGTTGATTTAGGGGAAAAGGAGCGAGATGTCCGTGGACCTTACCTGGATAAATTGTATCGTCAAGGCACTTTTTCCGACGCCACCTCCACCGACGACTACCAACTTGTAGGTATTACTAGAACTGTTTGTATCAGCACTACGAGACATTTCTATGTGAAAGATCTAGTGCCTCCGTCTCCTTGGCCGCCGCTTGGTGCTGCCTTCTGTATGTGTGTGTGTGTGTGTGTGTGTATGTATGTATGTATGTGTGTGTGTGAGTGAGTGAGTGCGTGTGTGCCGCTGCCTTGTGTATGCGTCTATCGTCACTCTCTCTAGTTCTCTCTCACTTACTCACGCACACTCCCTTGTAAATTGAGCGCGGTGAGAGGACTGGCGACTGCCGGAGTAGGAGGAGAGTCATCAGGCGCGGTGGTAGAAGGGACCCTCGAAACAGAGTAGGAGGAGAGACGAGAGAAGCGGCAAGAGTACATCAAACAAAGAGAGGGAAGAATAGAGTGTTTGAAACTCGTTAGAAAGGCATAAAGAGAGGATGAAGCCGACATCGAGAGGTAGTGGGAGTGTAGTGTATACAACGAGAGAGAATTAGATAGGTAGAAAGAGTAGAGAGAGAGTTGTCGGATAAATTTAGAGAGAGGATGGTGTTTGTAACGGAGTGGGAGGAGAGGAGAAAAATGCCGAACGGACATAGTGAATGGAAAAATTAAAATAATAAAAAGAGGAAAAATGAAAAAGTGATTTGAAAATGTCTTTTAAGAAAGATTAAGGGTCCAAAATGGTTTTTGTTTGAAAAAATAAAGATAATAAAAATATTGTTTGAGGAAAAGAATGGAGAAACCGGAAGAACAAAAAACGATGCGTTTTCATTCGCCTCTTGTTGTGTTTTTTTTTTTTTCCTTTTCTTTTAAAAAATGTCTTTTCTTTCTTTCCTTGTGATTTATTTTAATTCTCTTCTTCTTCGTCCATCGCTTCTTTCTTCCTTTCATCTTTTTAACAATATGGCGAGAATAATGGCCAGCAACCACTACTAATTCTGATTTTATTATTATTACTATTATTATTATTAAATATCATTACAATAACTTGAGTCTTTAGAGAAAATAAAATGGATAGGAAAGAAAGAAACCCTAGAAAAAAAAAAAGGTTAACTTTTTTTTTATTCCCCTTTAAAAATTAAATTCTGTTTTAATCATTATTATTATTATTATTATTATTATTATTATTATTATTATTATATTAATGATGATAATAATTATGATTATTATTATTACAATAAATTCAGCGTTATTATTATTATTATTATTTTATTATTATTATTATTATTATTATTATATTATTATAAATCATTATTATTATTATCATTATTAAATCATTATTATAATAAATCATTATTATTATTATAGATTCTGATTACTATTATTATTATTATCACAATAAATTTTGATAATTGTCACTTATTATTATTATTATTATTATTATTATTATTATTACAATAACTTGAGAAAATAGATATATTCAGGAAAGAAAGATACCCTAGAAAAAACTCCCTCTTTGAAAAATCAATTTCTGCTTTTATTATTACTATTATTATCATAACAATATGTTATTATTATTATTATTATTATTATTATTATTATTATTATATTAGTTTTTCACACCAGCATTAGCTGATGGTATTTCCCTGGAGTCTGAGTGACAACAAGTCTCCTCTGGTCTCCAGGACTCTTCTGAGTATTCCAGCCGATCTAAACAATGCTGTAGTCTGGATGGTCTTGATTCTTCCTCTGATTTCCAGTTCATCCAGTCTTTTTTCCAAGTTTATTGGGACCGTTCCAAGTGCACCAACTACAATTGGTATCACTTTCACTCTCATATTCCACAACTTTTTCAATTCTCTGGCAAGGTCCAGGTATTTATCCATCTTTTCATTTTCCTTCAGCTTCACCCTGTGATCTGCTGGGACCGCAAAGTCCACCAGTTGACACCTTTTTTTTCTCTTTTTTCTTCTTTTTTTTTTTATCAACACTGGGTTTGGTGTCTTGGCTGGGATAGGATGATCCGTCTTTATCTCAAAGTCCCAGAGAATTTTATGCATTTCATTCTCAAGAACAAATTCTGGTTTATGCATATACCATTTTTTTTGTATGGTCAAAATTTAATTTTTTGCATAATTCCCAGTGGATCACCTTCCCAACCTAGTCGTGTCTAGTTTTGTATTCCCGCTGTGCTAGTTTACTACATTCACTTAATACATGATTTACAGTCTCATCTCTGTCACTGCACAGTCTACATCTACTGTTTTGTTGCGTCTTATCAATTTTTGCTTTGATATAATTTGTTCTTATAGCATTATTTTGTGCAGCAATTATTAGTGATTCAGTTTCTCTCTTGAGGTTTCCTCTTCTTAACCATGTCCAAGTCTTTTTATATGCAACCTCTCCGATTTCTCGTTTGAGATGCCCATATAATTGTTTTTCTTCCTATCTTTGTTTTCTAGTTTTTTGTTGTTTTTCTATTTGTCTGTATATTATATCTGCTGTTGTTGGCTGCCATAAGTAATCTTTCTTTGCTCTTTTTTGCATATTCTTCAAGTCCTTGGATTGTGGCCTCTACACAGTCCTTTATGTTGGCAAGACCTCTTCCACCTTCTTTTCTTGAAACATATAATTTATCTTTATCATCTCTAGGGTGGAGAGCCTTGTGCATCATCATTAATTTCCTAGTCCTTTGATCGACCTGTCTGAGTTCTTCTTTTGTCCATTTTAAGAATGGCCCAGAGTATCTTATAACGGGAACGGCCCAGGTATTTATTCCTTTGATGAGATTTCTGCTGCTGAGCTTGGTTTCTATGAGCTTTCTTGTTCTGAGGTATTCTTTTTTAACTTTTTCTTTCATTTCTGTTTGTTTGATATTATCTGCTTCTAAAATTCCTAAGTATTTGTAAGTTTCTTTTTCTTCAAGTGTTTTTATAGTATCCTTATTTGGTAATTGTATACCATCCATTACTTTTCTTTCCCCCTTTTTTATTACTAGCATGGTACATTTTCAATTCCGAATTCCATCTCAATGTCTTGGCTATATATTCTGATGGTTTGTACCATGGTTTCCAGTTCTTCGTCCTTTTTGGCAAAATTTTTTATGTCATCCATGTACATAAGGTGGGTTATTTTTTCCTGTGAGTTAGTGAATTTGTATCCCCCTGTGCATTTTCTGAGTATATGGTTGAGTGGCATCATTGCTATGATAAATAGTAGTGGTGATAGTGAGTCTCCTTGAAAAATACCTCTTTGGATTTTAACTTCTGCCAAGGATTGTCCTCCTGCTTTTAATTGAACTCTCCAATTTTCCATGGCTTTTTTGATAAAGTTTATTATGTTGTTAGATATTTTGTACATTTTTAGACATTCTAAAATGTGGGACCATGTCATAAGCTTTTCTGTAATCAATCCATGCCATTGCAATATTTTTTCGCCTATTTTTAACTTTAAGGATGTGTTGATCTATATAAAGTAAGTCATGTGTTCCTCTTTTTTCACTTTCAGCATCCCTTCTGTTCTGGAAAAAGTTTACGCTAATTTATTATTATTATTATTATTGTTCATTCCTTTTGAGTTTTTCACATCAGCGTTAGCTGAGGGCTTTTCACTGGAGTCTGAGTGACAACAAGTCTCCTCATGTTTCCAGGACTCTTCTGAATATTCTGGTAGATTGTAGCGGTGCATTATTCTGGATGGTCTCGATTTTCCCTCTGATTCCCAGATTTTCCAAACTCTTTTCCAATCTTTTTGGAACTGTTCCAACTGCACCAACTACAATTGGTATAACTTTCACTTTATTATTCCATAACTTTTTCAGTTCTCTGACAAGGTCCAGGTATTTGTTCATTTTTTCATTTTCCTTCAGCTTCACCCTGTGATCTGCTGGAACTGCAAAATCCACCAGTTGACAAGTTCTTTCTTTTTTGTTTATCAACAATAGGTCTGGTCTTTTTGCTGGGATAAGGTGATCCGTTTTTATTTCAAAGTCCCAGAGAATTTTATGTGTTTCATTCTCAAGAACAGATTCTGGTTTATGCATATACCATTTTGTTGTGTGGTCAAAATTAAATTTTTTGCATAATTCCCAGTGGATCACCTTCCCAACCCAGTCGTGTCTAGTTTTGTATTCTCGTTGTGCTAGTTTGCTACATTCGCAGAGTATATGGTTTACAGTCTCATCTCTATTACCGCAATTGTTGTTATTGTTATTATTATTACAATAACTTGAAGCTTTAAAAAGAAAATAACTATATAGAAAGAAATAAACCCTACAAAAAGATAACTTTTTATTCCCTATTTAAAAAATTAAATTCAAAATACAGATCTAAATAATAATTTTAAATTAAATATTGATAAATTATTCAATTTAAAAAAAAAATTTTCACTTGAAAATGGAAATATTTGAACTTTAAGAATTTTATGAATTAATTCTATTCCTAAAAGAAGAAAACTAATTTCTTGAAGGAATTTTTAGTTTCCTCATTTTAAAGAAGAAATTTTCTTTTTTTTCTTTTTTATTAAATAAAGAATCAAAAATTCCCAACATCTTATTATAATGGAGATTGTGGGTTTGCCTATCTGTAACCAAAACTATGTTACTATACAAGTCACAATTCCCTTTAGGAATTTACATCACATTCACCATGATTTTATTTTTTATTTAAACCTCAATTATTAATAAAATTGTTTTACAACATTAAGACTGTTGGCCATATCTATATACTAATAACAGGCAATTGTGTTGATATATACAGCAAAATAGTGGATTACAGTGTGAATGGGAAGGCTAATTTGCATATTGATTGTAAAAAATTTGATTTTAATAAATATATGCTAGGTATTATTGATAGGTTTTATCTTATTGTGAGCAAAAATCTTGGGGATAAATCTTAAAAGAAATCCATTAACAAGAAGAAATAACTGTAATATTATTTCTTACTTCCTATTTTAACTAAATAGTTAAATTAGGAAAATTTACCAATTAAAGACAGGTGTAACGGAAAATGATGGAAGAGTTAGTTTCAAAGTTGTTCTATTTTTCGATTGTACCCCCCTCTGTTCCAAATCTTTTTATCTGCATTCTTATTCAGTTTCATTAACCTTTCTAATTTAATATGATATTTTATTATATTAATACTTAAATACTTGCACCCTACGGAGGGTGCATATATTTGCTAGTGGAAATAAAAGAAGAATAAATGGATTTAGATTTAATTGAAAAATAGAATTTTAATAATCTTATGAAGCAACTGTTAGAGAATATGTTCGGGTATCAAAAAAAAGCACACACACCCACACACACACACCCCCCCCCACACACACACATATATTTACCAACTCCTCCGCACGAGCAGGATACAACACAAGGTCAATTTCTTAAGCGGAGTTCAACAGGTTTGAATTCAGAGTTTTCCTTCTCCTAGACTGGTTACCTAGCCATGGTTAAAGAACCCAGTTGCCCTGCTGTTTGCCCATAGCTGGAGGGAGAGTAGGATTCATACCTTTCCCAAGGGTATTAGCGTTAAGTGAAATGCAATTACCACGTCCAGGATTTGAACTCTAGGCGACGAGTCCATTTCCCATGACTTTAACCATTACACCACGCGCTTCCTACACATATATATATATATATTTGTGGAGAAATATAGACAAACACGGGATGTTGTAGAAAATGGATGTTTATTGTAGGTAGTGATGTCGACGTTGTAACGTTTCAGTCTGTTAGACCTTCTTCAGGATTTTAGGATATAGCTCTTGCTTTAATGGTGAACATTTTCATACTAGTGAATTAGGGGTTCGTGAATAAGGGGAGGGGTGGTGGGTTGTTGAATCCATTTTGATACACTCCCTACTCTTCTGACACCAACAACCGCCCACCCCTCCCCTTATTCACGACCTCCTAATCATTAAATGAAGGTTTAATTTATATTTGTGAAGATTATTAAAAAATAAAATTTAAATGATAACAGCATGGAATTTTTTTTTCATTTGATATTTTAGATAGTAGACATTAACATTTCTTTTTTAGAGTAGCTGGATCAATGCAAGGTCTATTTTTTTACATAGGGATTTAACTCTTAGCATCCTGTTGAGAATTTTCTAAGTCCAGAGCCCTATCTATTAATAATGGAGATTCACTTCCGGTATTTGTAACAAAAATTACGTCACTGCTTACGTCACATTACCCAAAATCATCATAACATAGAATAAATACACTCAAAATTTGAACGTGCAACATTAGACAGTCCTTATTGTTTTTTAAAACAAGTTTTAATAAATACATGACTGGTATTATATATCTATATATAGTTTGTTTTATTTTAATACATATTTAAAGTTTACATTTCAAATTGTTTTATTTTTTAATCCTTTAATGAATTTGATGATTTTACTTACTTAGGGTACAAACTCGCTGACATTGAATTTTTTACTCCCACCCCTCAGGCAATATGTTTCAAAAATCTATTTTTACATTGCCCGGAGGGTGTTTTTTATTTTGTACTAGTTCCTATAAGGATTTATCAAAAAATGGCTAAAAATGACCTTTGCATCTAAAGTTACCTGTTATTTCCCTTAAATCAAAGACTCCTAAATATGCTTAATATTACATTTAAACAAAGGCTATCGTTTGGGGTAGATTAGTAAAATGAATGTGACTTCTGGTTGGGCAGAATGAGGTGGTATAGGACATTAAGAGTTAAATGGGGCATCCTGCGAGGATTCAACTCACGATTCAGTAATAATGGATCTGCGGGACTAACTTAAAAGAATCCCCCTCTGCCCAGGCGACGCCGGGTAACGCTGCTAGTGATTTATAAATTTCAATTACAAAGAATTCCAAGATTGTCTTTTTATCAATGATTGAAATAAAAGAATTTAAGAAAAATAAATGAATGAAAGAGACCAAGTTTACAGAAGCTAAAGTATATTTTGTAGATAATAAATTTTTAAAAAACCACCTGCACCTGGAGAACACACACAAACACACAAATAAATAAACAAATTACTAAGGCAACGTTTCGGCCGATATGACCTCCAGCCTTCTTCAGGTATTTCTTGTCGGACTCAGGAACCTTCTTTTCGGACTCGGGAATCTTCTTGTCATAATCAGGAACCTTCTTGTCGTAATCGGGAGCCATCACGGAAATTTGAACCTAACCTTTAATTCAGTCCACAGGGGTATCCTATTCTCATTCCGCTAACCATAGCTGTGTTAATTGATAATGATAATGATAATGAAATTTATTGTGTACAGTGCTCAGGTGCACCACAACTCATCAGTCTCATGTCAAGTACACAGAATAATGTATTAGTGTCAGGAACATGAACAGTTTATTCTATTTTACTGCTGCCCTTGACCAGGATTGAACCTGCAATCTTGAGATAACTGTCACTTACAACTGTCTTAACTTAACTCCTTTATCCACTAGGCTATGTGTCCAATTGGACACATGACCTAGTGGAGAAGTTATGATTAGCGGAATGAAAACAGGATACCCCTGTGGACTGAATAAAGGGTTAGGTTCAAAGTTCCGTGATGGCTCCCGATTATGACAAGAAAGTTCCCAAGTCCAAAAAAAATGTTCCCGAGTCCAACAAGAAATACCTGAAGAAGGCCGGAGTGCACATCGGCCAAAACGTTGTACAGATAACAATGAAGATGAGGACAATAGTCCGAATAACACAGATAATACTAATCATCAAGCCTCATCTCAAACATTCAGAGAAATGAATGCTTTTTTATAGAACCAATTGAAAATATAATTAGAATAAGTAATCTTTTTATATATGTTCTTATTTAATTTCATTCAGAGAAATTACTAAGGGTTGGCCAAACCTGGAATGATACTAAGACATTGTTGGGACAAACAAACAAACACACACACGCACGCACAGACTTTACACATACACACACACAGAGAATTTCAAGGAAATCTTCTGATGAAGAGATCTTTATCCCGAAATATTAAGAATAAATCAAAGGTAAACAAACATGATAGTTACCTCATTTTTCTTTACAGTTGCATTGTGATAGCCTTCAAAACCAACCACCAAACCAATATAAACACAAAACCCCACAGAGGGGTAAGAACCCCCAATGGGGACACCTGTTGGCCATGGGTGGAAACCCGTGATGCTTAAGGACAGAATCCTGGTGGATGAACAGTCCATAACATGCAACACTCCACTTAAACCCTTATTTAGGCTAGACGGTCAGTCGGAGAGGCCCTCTCCAATCATTCGGCTAGTCATGTCAAGTCGTAGCACCTATATGATTGCCCCAACCCTATTGCCCTTAAGGTAAGCACTAACCCTTTTTATCATATGTGTGCTAGAAGTCGGTGGCTAAGGGTCTTCATGTCCTGGGAATGACGTTAAACTCTATCTGATGGTGAGGTTCCAGTTCTGGGAGATCTAGGGAATGTGGGGCATCTCTCT
>CM042174.1:43684772-43840615 GCA_023376005.1 Doryteuthis pealeii | reverse complement strand
AATCTCAGAGTGTTCCCCTTTTTTTGGTTGGAGTTATAGGAAATAAACGCAGAAATTTTCTTTAGTCCCCAATGTTATTGCAGAGGATATGGATTGTTTTGAGTTAGTATATTTTTTTTATTATTAAAAAATATTATGGCATAATATGAAATGTAAGGCAAAAAATGTACTCTTGTTTTGTAATGTTTGTATATTTTAATTTTTTTTAATTTTTTATATTAAACAAAATTGTAATTTGAAATATCTATTAAAAATTGCGCGGGTTTATTTGTCTATTACTAACACCAGCTAGAATATCCTAAGACCCCATCTTAACTTTTTTCCTAGTAGAATTCAAATAAAATATATATTAAATAATTTTATAAATTCTATTTCAACGCATGTGGTTACTCTTTTTATTTTTATGTCGGGTTGTTGATTTGGAACAATTAACCTATTGGGATACACAGAAGGATTTTGATGTTAGTTACCCAAAATCTTTTCGATTCGCTCTTCACTGTTCTTGGATTGACCACCAGACAACACTCTGAGAATGCTTTGTTTCGTAGATTTGAGTAGGCCTCCGGTTGTTAAGTAAACACAAAAACCACATACAGATGGTGTTTTTGAAATTTTATGGTGAAAGGTGAATTGCATATGAGCGCCCTGCTTCGTCCTCACACAGACGTGGCTCAAGATCGTCAACTATGAATTGCTATTGCATCTGCAGCAGTAGACAAAACCTGACAAAAAAAATGCAAATTCTAATGGAATGTGTAGGGGCGGTGGTGGAAGATCACATTAAAAAAAAACAATACTGAAAAATCAGAATTTTACCGCTATCGCTCCATAATCTCTGAAAACACACACATCAACCACACAAACACACTTATCCTGACCACCGTTCCAACACACAGAAATATAATGAACAAGAGTGCAGAATTATGATATTTTAAATTGATAATTATACAGAACTACTTTTGTTATTTTCATTCTATCTTTTTTTTTTTATTGATATTCTTATTTTGTCTTTTTTTTTTTCTTTTTTTCTTTTTTTCTTTTCTTTTCTCTTCTTATTTGACTATAGATTGTAGATAAATAGAAAGACAAAAGAAGAAAAAGTAATAGTAAAGAAGGAAAGAAAAAATATTTCTTTTTTTTTCTTTTTTTCTATTCACTTTTCTTCTTCTTTTTCTTCTCTATTTGTTCTTCTTTTTTTTTCTTCTCCTTTTTTTCTTCCTGCTTTTCTTTTTATGCGTTTTTTATTTTTTTTTTCCCCCTTCTTTCTGACATTCGCAAAAAAAAAAGAAAAAAAATAATTCAACTAATTCTTCTCAAAAACAAAAGTCATTCAAGCAAAACGCTGGCATTTAAGGCAGACAGCGACTTTTTTCTACTTCAAAATCGTAAACATCCTTGGGAAATCTGATGACAAAGCCATTATTCAAAGACTCTAAGACTAAGACCAATATCGTTATGAAAACAAGGATATAAGCCCAGGAACTAACGTGAAATATAGGAAAAGAGACAATATATTATTCTTTTTTGAGTCAAAAGGTTTAAAAACAGGGCTGGCAACATATTAAACGCACAAGATTTCATATTTTTACTAATGATTACCTCGACCGGGGTGCGCCGCCATCGCTCAAGGCGGCTTTGAATAATATCTCAGCCACTCGGATATCAGCGTAAAAATTCCATAGGGTGTTAGGGTTGTCTTAAATTAGGAAGTCTATCCAACTCAACTAAAAAAATTAAAAAAAATTAATTATCTGCTATATATATGTTGCATGAGATAAACTACGACAACATGAGCCCTGTAGTTAAGATTTATACAGACATACCGTATAATTTTAACTCTATTCTAACAGGAATATTTAAAATCTTTCTTAATTGGGTGTTTGATGAATCCATGATATGGTTAACGCATAGTTGTTGTAGCTATAACTTAATATTTCAATATGATGTTAATATTAATATATGTATTATTATTTTGCGGGTCCATATTTCCATATAGAGTGATAGGTACAAATATCATATACAAAAGAGAGGCCCAAAAGAAATGTACTCTGTACGCTTGTTTTTATATAAGTATATATTATATTACTATATAGTATAGTATATACTCACATACTACTATCCGGTGCTAGTGATATAAAAGACAACTCACTTCCATATGTAACTCTGTTCACAATTTAATTCAATCGTTAGATGTTTATAATTAAAATACACATCAAGATTGGTCTCTTTAACTGATATACATTTTAATTACCATTAATATAAGATATTTAATGCATAAATAATTTTTAGATTTCAAATGTTACTGAAAAAGGTGGTTTTATTGTTACCCTCTAAAATAATTAAACCTACTTTACTCATTGCTGTTTTTTCTAATATTTTCACTTTGTAAAATCAAGCATCTATCATGTGAAACATTCTATGAAATGACATTAAAAATAAACATTTTTCTGGTAGTTTTCATGTTTGAAAGAGTTCAAAGAGTACGCACCTTTAAATGATGTAAAAATAATTTTTTTAAAAAGGAGAAAGGTTTTTGTATGTATCAAAAACACATAAGTTGTAAATATTTTTGTAGACTAATGGTGGCTTACAAAACAGATTAGTTCAATAGCTTTTGTCCGACAGTTTTTCAGAACGTTTGAAATTTGGGGAATTAAGGATGAAATATATTGCATTTTTGTAATAGAGGAGCTTAATGGTATCTGTTTAAGTCGATTGGGAATACAGATTTATAAAATTTTTATAAAATCAATAAAACAAACCACAAAAAAGGCTGAGTGATGGAAAAGTTAAGCTTTTTGTATTATTATCCATTCTGTTAAATATTATAGTATTTGGCTCCTAAATCTTTTCAGAAAATAATTTTGAGGTGATTTGACATTAGTGTTTTTTTTAAACTAGCTAAAAGAAGTTATTTTTAATAGATATGTAACGTAAATTAGTTAGGCTTCTGCGCTTGGCAAAAAAATTTACATTCATTGATTTAAAAAAACAAAAAAGTCCTTCACTGTCCGCTGATACCACAACTAGGCCAGTATGTCAACTTTACCTTACTTTTATATAGATGTCAATTTTTCAAAAATGTGAGGCGCATGTTTCCATTATTCTTTTTTCTTTTTTTTTTATTAAGAAAAAAAAAAGCTCGTGTGAGAAACAAAAATGATTAATTCTGAATTCTCCTTGGCAATTTCATTTACGTTCAAAAAGAAAAAAAAAAGAAGGAAAATTTCTGGTACAGATGCTGGGCCCCGCAAACCAAAAAAGGCAAGAAAGTTTTTTTTAATTTTTAAATGAAAAAACCGTGGTGATTGATAATGATTTAAACCTTCTTCTTAAAATCTTTCGTTGTTTTAGTTTTTCTACTTTAAAAAACAACCACAAAAGATAAAACTAAATTGTTGGAAAGCAATATGTTGTCCTTCATTTCCAAAATTTGATAATATAAGAGACATGCCACACAATCTGCTAGTATATTGTCCAAATATAACAAAGGCAATATCCTAACATTAACTAAAAGGTGGTGATACAGCTTTTTCTTGTTAAAGATAGCTCAAGCGTTTTTGATAATATCCTTTTTTTTATCCATAGAGAAGATAGATTTATTTAACTTGAATTTTATATCATATATTTAACATAGAACGTAACCATTACAGTTTTAATATCAGTAGGAATAGACATTTTGTATTAAATTTCCATAACTTCAATTGAAAGATTTACTGAAGGGAGAATAAGTGGAGCAATATGCTGAATATAACAATAGGTGGTTTTGTCAAAAGAGGAATATTTGAAAAATGTCTACTTTTTTTTTTGTTTAGTGGTAAGTTATTATGTTCCGGTAATTTTTTTTTTTTTGTATTTTATATTTGTTTAAATTTTTCATTTTTCAGATGTCAGTTTTCTTGTCATTAGAACGAATATTTTTTTTAAGATTTATAACTCCCCATTCGATTTTTGGAATCTGTTGTTCAGTTTAATTCAGATTTTTAAAATCAAATGATCAGGACCAATAAACAGTTTATTCTACATTTTAAAAGTGTCAATAATGAATTCGCACAACTCTAGTAATACATTATTTACAATGAATATTCTCTCAAATAAAAATAAAATTTTTTTTTTTTTTTTAATTACAAACAAAATGGTGGTGAACAATCTGGGGTCAAAAAAAAAAATTAAGAAAAAAGAGAAATTTTTAACTTCTAACACAAGTTTAAGTTACAATTTGTGCCGTGAAAACTTGGACATGTTTTTTTTTTTTTGTTTTTTGTTTTTTTTCCGCTCACCGCCACTTTCTGCCCAAAAATGATTAGGTACATGTTATGTGCTTCTTCTTAATGAATTGTTGGACCAATGATGACCTTTAGGCAACCCTTTCTTTCACAAGATCTCAATTCGTGGGGACAGCTTCTTTTTTCTTTTTTTTAAATAAAACCAACAGCCCTAAACAAACTGGATTTTGACAAGTGTAAATGAGAAAAAATATCCCACGAATTGAGATCTCAGAAGGGGTGGCTTAAAAGTCATATGGTCCGCAGAGTTTTTCTTGACATAAGAATGGTGGAAGCGAATGGTTCTTTGAGAAAGGTTTTCTACTAAATCCTGATTTTGTCTTGTGGGCAAAAGGAATTTCTTTGGCGTTGCCATTATTTTGTCTTGGATCAGTGTATGTGGTGTGGTGGGTGTGGTGCGCGCAAGATGATCCTTATTGTCTAAATCATCGCTGCCACATGCTGTTCTGATAATGGTAACAAAAAAAAAAGCAGCCACATTGGGTGTGAATGTCTGCATGTTCTTTGTATCTGGTCGATCATTGCCACGCTTCCGTTGTTGACGATTTTGGATTGCCAGTATTTTCACAATTTTTATTTTTGTCCTTCGTTTTTTTTTTTTGTTTTTGTTTTTTGTTGTTTTTTTATTTGTTTTTGTAATTTTTTTTGATTCAATTATTTTTTCTGTTCTTTCTTGTCTGACCATTCCAGAATGATTAGAGAAGGCGTGGAATTGGTCATAACTGTTTTTATCTTTCTTTCTTTTGATCAAAATAAATTATTTTTAAAGATAGCTTAATCATTGTCCTGATTCTTTTATTTTTATGATTTTTTTTTTTTAATATAATCTGTTTTTTTTTCTTTTTTTGGCTTTGTTTTATTTTATTTGTTTTTTCATACACACATTTCACTCATTGTAGTTTTTGAAAAGAAAGAATAAACACAATGTGTACGGCACATTGTTTCCATGAGCAAGCAGTATGTGAAAAGGGGGTCCGCAAATAAAATGGAAATGGCTACTTGACAAGTGTTGTTATTGTAGTCAATTACTTCACTCACTAATTCAACTGCCTTTCTCATCACTTGAATACAAAAAAAAAATAATAAAATGTCTTGACACTGGTATCACACTAGTTTAACTGGAAATAGTCAAAGCTTTTATTTGGCTCAGATTGCAATTATTCTCTAAATCCTTTAAGAAAGGCATGAGATCTACTTTTCCCTGTATTTTCTCACTACCGTATATAATAAAGGTCTTGACACTGGTATAACCACATTATTTTGGAGCCAATAAGCACCAAATCATCAATTTAATGAAAGCGTTATATTTTAACCGTTATCACGGTAAGTTTGGCTTCGCAAAATCCATTTTGAAAATAAACAAACATGAGAATGTCTCTCTTTTGCAATTATATTGAATATAATGTGACAAAATCAATTTTTTACAATTTAGTGTGATACTATTCTGAAGGAACAATAATACTTTTTCATATAATAGGCCATAAAAACATATTTTGACAAATAAAAACACTGTATTTTTATTTAAATTAAATATAAAATTGCATTTTCTTCTTCTGATTAAGTAAACATATTTATAGTATAAAAAACGTCTTTCGTCTTTTTTTAAATATTGTAAGTGATGAAAACTATCATTAAATTCTGTTAAAAAGTATTTATTTAATAAAAATATTTTGCTATTGAAATTTGATTAGGGTGTATCACCATCTATTTTATTTGTTTTATTGTGAGTTGCAATATCTCCCACTAGACTCTCTGATTAAAATCCATTTGTTTACAAAATTTGGTAAGGGAAAGTTACTGGTGATGAGTTAAAATCTGAACCTCATTAAGTTGATGATTTGGGGTGCTTTTGGTTACTGTTCTGTCCATCGTATTTTTAACATCAAAGAAAATTGACAGGATAGATATTCTTGCTGACTGGTACAGTATGTAGCCTGTTTACTGAAAAAGATTAACAATAAAAGTAATTCTTTACATTTTTTTTATAAGAGTACTCGACTACAGGTTAAGGATAACTATCATAGTCACACAACCAGAAGTTGTTCAAATAAAGGTTATATTATTTATCTGGCTGATTAATTGCATTATTTCAATTTGTTGTTTTAAAAGAAGACAGCTTGCTTAATGAAAAGATTTGATATCAAAGAATTTTTTTTTTTTTTTACTTATACAATAATGTTTTTTCCATTAAATATTTTCGAGGAAGGTATTTTGCTAGAAAAGCGATGATTGCACTTGTATTTTTACTTATTTTTTAATGAAATGCAAAGCTTATGACTGGTTTTGTCCCTTAACTGATTATTTTAATGCTTGGTTATGATGCATAAAAATGTTAAAAAAAGACGATAATTTACAGTCACACGTATTCATGACTTATAAAATTAAAATATCAAAATACTGAATAAATATAAAATAATAAAATTTTCACACAATAGTGAGAAAATCTAAAATACTTACAGTAGCTATTCTTGATTAACAAGTGCCACAACTTACATATTTTAAAATTACAAGCAATTTTTTTCTTTTTTTTTTTTTTTTGTTTGCTTTTGTGTTGAGAGGCTAGAATTTGAGGTACATAGCGAGAAACTCAAATAGAAGATTTCAAATTGAATATCGCAACTTAAAGTTCCAGAAACATTTTAGGGTTTTGATCACATAAGTAACATGAAGAGAAATTGTGATCGCCTGTTGAGATCAGCTTGTATTTACATGACACATATTTCATTATAAATAACTAGCAAAAAAAAAAAAATAAGTGTCCTGGGGTCAGAATTTATTTTGGTAGTTTACAAGGAAAAATTCTTGATATTTCACAAAATTCAACAATGGAGTTCTTTAGATTATAATGTTTCTACCAAGTCAAATTTTCAAATATCTGGCTAAACATGAAAAATGAGTAACGTTTTTCTATTAGTAGAAATTCCCTATACATCTTAAAAATCCTTTTTTTTTTTTTTTTACATTTGTGAATATTGAATATAGTCTTGAGCATATTGAAATATATAATATAATATAATATATATAATATATATCTATATATATAGTATATAATAGTAATGATAGAAAAACTTAAAGTTGCTTTCAGTACAATAATTTATTTCAAACCGTATGTAATACGGTATCTTCAGGTAATCACAAGAAATGACCTTGTGGATTACCTGAGATGCGGCGGTAATACGGTTGAAATAATTATTGTAATGAAGGCAATATTATAGAGTTGTTTCTCTTCATATTACTAAATTTCTTGCTCACTGCGTCTCTTTTACCTCACTGGTATTAGGCACATTGAGCTCTCCTTATGGTCTACGTGCATCAGCTGGTTAACCACACTGGAGACAGAACCCTGAACTACGGAAAAAAAAAAATCTATATATATATACATCATTTCTTTATTAACTTTTCTTTATTTTGACTAGCAAAATATCGGGCGATGTAAAAATGAATTTTTGAAAGATATTGCTTCGCAGGGTGTGGAATATATAAAATTCAATGGTCGAGAGAGTTTGTACCCTAAGTAAGTAAAGATCATCAATTCATTAAAGGAGTAAAAAAATAAAAACAATTTGAAATGGAAACTTTGTTCTGATAACTTTAAATATATATTTAAAATAAAACAAACTTATATATAGATATATAATACGGGCATGTTTATTAAAACTTGTTTTTTTAAACCTGAGATCGTCTATGTTGCATGCTCAAATTTTGAGTGTATTCTATTTATGTATGATTTTGGGTAATGGTGACGTAACAATGACATAGTTTTTGTTCACAGTCAATAAAGAGCAAATTTCCATTATTAATAGATAGTTATTGAAAAAACATTTAAGTTATAATTTTTTAAGAAAATAAAACTTTAAAACACATTACTGCACAATTCAATTAGATTTTTTTTATTTTGTTTATTTAAAAAAATGCACCAAAAAATTTTTTTTTTTTAATGGCATGTCAGTTTATTTCAATGGAAAAATTCGATATTGATATACATGAGGAAATTTGAAGGATACAAAGCTAGTATCCAATATTTAACTTGTAAGTTCAATAGTAACATTGTTTTTTGAGTGTTAATATCAAAAATGTATTTTAAAAAAATATAATAGTTGGTTGTAGTATACCTTGCTATAAAACATTTAACTGCATCACAACAAAATCGTTTCTAACCAAAAAAGAGTATATCTCCTGCTTTATCCAAAAACTAATCCTTGGATCTCCTCGGCCTAAAATGAACAAAGTGATAATAGACATGTTTTATTTGGTAGATCTGTGAAGTCGGGGTGTAATATTTAAACCAAAGGCTACTGACAGATGTTAGTGGAATCATGAAATGAAGATATAAGTATTTGATATATTTAATTTCTACTGCGATTTTATAGACTTCTTAAATAAAAATCAAACTCTAAGGAGACATAACTTAATACATAATTCATTCATAAGTTGGTTTTTTTTTTTTTTATTAGTACTGACTGCATTAATTTATCGTTTGTATTTCAAGTTTTGAGTAGTGACTTCATTATAACGACTTTTCTTGCTTTTTTTTTTTTAGCCTCAGTGTTGGTTATTTTCTTTATTGGGTCCCGTTTGTAATCAAACGGTCGGAATTTGGTAGAATGTGAATTGAGGAGCTGTAAGTAATTTGAGCCCATAGAGTCTAACGGACAGAAAATGTCTAGTGGAGACTTGAAATGAAGTCCAAATGTATACTATTTTTAATTTCTCAATTTGGGATTAATATTTTACTATAAATCAAACTGTCCACTCGGTCGATTCTCTCATGTGTGGTGACTGTTTTTGCCCTACTGAGAGGGTTCTGACTTTTATCTTTTGTTGTCAGTCTAACATACAGAAGCACCCCGGTTCACGTAGTGGGTTAATAATCGTGTGGTACTGACAACAAATGTAATCAATTGTTTACAGTAAATTCCAAAATTTTATAATGAAGAGATTATTTTACTTCCGTGAAGAGATAAGATGAAATAGTTTTTCAGACTATCAGTGTCACACACATATCACATCACACACATATGATGATGGTATAGATGGTAAAACTAGCCACACGACACGAGTACACACACACACTATGAATTAGTGGCAAATCTAGGTCACGTTTTTAACATTTTGCTATACTAGAAAAGCTACTCAAAATAAAAGTTATTTCCTATAAGTCTAAATAACAAAGGGAACCACTCTTGGGACTTGATACAATTAATTTATTTTTTTCACATTAAACTAAACCTAACCCCAACCCTAAAATTTTCTTCTTGCTAATTCTTCTGGGCCAACCTGGCCATTTCAACATTGTCTTAATAATTTAACAAACTACAAGACTATATTGTTTGTTCTTGATTAAGTTTTATTAGCCGATATCGATTTCCGCTGCAGAAGAGAATGAACCCGAGAGGAGCCGATAGATCTATGTTCTCTCAACTTGAGAAAGCCGGGGTCGAAATCTGAAATGTAATTAAATGAACTCTATAGCACCAATGTCTCGTCATTGACTATCCCAATCCGCCACCCTCTAAGGGGTCAAGGGTTATTAACAGTCACCGGTAATGTTTCATGGGGACTCCCTTGAATTCTAAACGTCACACAGTGCCCTTAATTTAATTTATTTCTAGCTACAGGTTCGTTACAATTTATGACTTCTCATGAATTGTCAGTTTTTTATATCAATTTTTTACTTCCATGATTACTATATGTATGAATTTAGAATCTTGGCGCCTGGATTAGCCATCAGTCGGTAGAGGCGTTCGGTGCCTAAATGCATTTCCTAGTTAATACCACGACATGTTCCTAGTTCAATTACCCGCGTCCTGCGCGCCAAATGTACACTGTAGTTGAGTGAGCGACAATGGTGATGCTGAGTTTGCGGTAAAGTAAGGAGCTCTGATGGTAGGGTGGGCGCTCTCACCCCAGATGCTCAAGTAATCTCTTGGTCTAGCGCTATGTGAAAGGGGATAGACTCCCTCGCTGAGGCTGATACCCTGGCAGGCAAGGATTTAAGGCACACACCCAACGACTTTTAAAGATATTTTGGCCCTCATCATTCTGTGCGTTTCTCTTCTGATTACACACTTCATGCAAAATCTTTTGCCTGTCTAGGTTGCATATCAGCTAATACTTTGCACAACTCAAATCCATCTCCTACGATACCATAAAGACATTTTCTCTATATACATCTGTTTGTATTTTTATGCAAGAATACAGCGTAGTTGTGATACCGAAGTGGTTCAACGTGCCTATCTCAGTCGCCACTGTAGAATCTGATGTTCAACCCTTTTTCTTCCTCCGGCTTCTAATTCTCCTCTCTTTCTCTCCTTTTTCCTCCCTTTCTCTTCCTGCTCACTTCTCTTCTCTGGGTTCCTTCATTGACAAACCATGATATGAAGTCGATTGAAAAGTCACAACTTGGATAAATATTCTCCTTTCACTCTTTGAAAGATTTTAGAATTTATAGACATTACAAAAAAGGAATCGGTAGATTTAAAAAAAAAAAAAAAAAAAAATTAGAAATAATTTTTTTTTTTTTTAACTTCAATTTATCTTAGCATTTTTTAGTCTAAACAAAACTCCTTCTCGAATTAAAATTCCAGTTCTTATCCTAACAAGAAACAAATTTTAGATTCTTGGCCAAAACCTCTACCACTTAGTCTATATTTATGAGATGAGGCTCGATATGAATAATTTTGATATTCAGACTGTTGTCCTCAATTTTTTGTGGTATGTAATGAAAGCATGCTGGCCCATAACCCAGAGGTCCGTAGATTGAAACTATGCTCTGCTACCAAATGTCAAGGCATTTGAATGGCAGTCACTCTAATGGTGGACAATCATTGTATATGTAGTCTCTTGCCAATCAACTTTCCCAACTCTTTTGCTAAAGAGTTCCTTCAACTGAAACTCCAAGGGAGATAACTCATAATCTACATAAACAATATTTTGGCTGCTGTATTCTCCGGTCTTCCTGAGGTGTTCCTTGTGTATCTGAGTAGAGTAATGATCCAGCCTGGGAAATCATTTTCAATAGTTTGATAGTTGATCAAACTATCAAATATGATTTCCCAGGTTAGATCATTACTATGCTCAGATACACAGGAAATACCTGAGGAAGGTCGGAGAATACAGCAGCTGAAATTTTGTATTTATACATATCACAATAATGATGAGGACAACAGTCTGAAAAATCAAAATTATTTATCTTTCCACTTAGGTTTTTAAAAAATACAATTTTAAAAACAACCATTTGTCCCCTTAAATTTTGGTTTGGTTTCTTTAGTTAGTGCCAAAGGCATCCTTGTAGAAGAACAGTAGTGGTACTATTTAACCATAGCTGGGGATGAGGGAGTTCATATCTATCCCAGGTATTAGTCAAAAAGTGAATGTAATAGTGAACTGGAGTTTGAAATTGTGTATACGATGTCAAAGTCTAGCAGCATGTAACTAATACGCCACGGGAACTTGCTCCCATCCCACCCCCCACTAATATTCGTCTGTGTCCCTTTTAGTAAATATAGACAATGTTTTGAATTTTTATTTTATTTAACTGTTGCAGAGAAATTTTCTCTCTTAATAGACTTTTTTTTTTTTTTTTTTTTTTTAAAAAAAAAAATTTCTGAAAGAAAATATATCTAATAACGGTTTAAAAAAAAAACAGCAAGAACATGTGCCCTCCAGGCATAAATATTTAAATTTTAATGTAAGGAAATCTATTAAATTAGAAAAACTAACAAAATTAAATAAGAACGCATATAAAAAGATTACACTTATTTTAATTATATTTTTAATTGTTTCTATATAAAATCATTCATAGGATTGATTTTAATATGTTGGAGAATAAAACAATAATATTAGAGATCAATAATGCCAAGTAATTATTTCTTAAACCCAGTTTTGTTAAAACCAGTATGCAAATTAACCACACCATATATTATGTAAACCTTTATTTCTTAGTGATATATATATATATATATATAACACAGAATTTTATATGTACTAATAACATGGGCTGTTTTGAGGCAAATGTAACTCCGATTTTCATAGATATCTTTAATAAATTAGGTTTATTCTATGTATTAATGATTTTGACTAAAGCTTAAATACTCATTCATAAACTTCCACAATTCCTGAGGGTATTGAGACATAAGCAGTGAGGTAGTTTCAGTTACAGACTGACAAATGCTGAATCTCCATTATCATAAGATTTACAGCACATAATTTATTTATTAACCAATCAAATGTTTGTTGATTTCTTTTTAACAATCAAATTGTCCACTCACTGTGACAATTTCAGCCAATCAGATTCTTTCTTTTTGTAGATTGGTTTTGTCAGCCATTTTTTATTTTTGTTATCATCATTGTATGTGAAAAAACAAAAAGGTTTTAATACAAAAATAAATTTTGATTAAATTTCTATCAAATGAAATATAAAATATAATCTTAATATATTGATATTAATGTTAATATTAATAAACAATATAAATACATTTTCAAACATTAAAGACAAATGAAGAGGCATTTCCAACCCGTCCTTCAGGACAGGGGGTCCAGTGAGCTTCGCCACTGGACCGGTCATGTTAAATTTAGTAGCGTCGATCCAGTGGGGCTATCCCCCCAGGCAACACTTGCCCCCTTGACTTAAAGGGACAGGGCTGGGTTTATTGCCCAGCGCCTGAGGCGCCCTCCTTGAGGGGGAATGCCGAAGGGATCGACGCAATTTTTGTTCTTTCCCACCCATGAGCTTCGGTTTGTGGGTGGGCCCACGTTAATAGGGCCTTGTGCCTAACTCGTACAAGTGGGGTACGAGGTAAATAAAATTAAAGACAAATGAAAAGAAAATTCATATGTTTGAATTTTGTCGCCAAAACATTTTAAACCCAGTGTCCATTTTTGAGCACGATATGACACTGCACGTTTGAATATTAGTCCATTCGAACACTAAAAACACATACAGACACACACAAGTTACAACATCTACACTAACTCTGAGGTCTTCTGAAGATGGGACTTTAATCCCAAAATATTAAGGAAGCGAAAAAA
Source organism: Doryteuthis pealeii (assembly GCA_023376005.1). NCBI lineage: Eukaryota > Metazoa > Mollusca > Cephalopoda > Myopsida > Loliginidae > Doryteuthis > Doryteuthis pealeii. The sequence continues at coordinate 43,827,299 of CM042174.1, read as the reverse complement.
TAAAATATACAGATAAATGAACAACGTACTGTTACATTTTCTTCCTTCGCATTGTGATAATTCTTCAAAATCAATCTACAAACCGAATATACTCACAATTCTTCAAGCAAACTGTAAAACTCTTAAAAAAACAATCTATTTGTTATGTTTTTAAATATAAATAAAATACGGAGCTCTGAATGAAAATGCAAGACCCTGTTGTTAGAAATTAACAAGGTTTTATTTAACACAGGGTAGAGAAATACTTTTACCCAAACAGTAACTCAAGAACTCAACTTGTATACAACCAACTATCTCATGTCCCAAACCATGTATCATGGCGGATTGCACATTTCCTGGTCCTAGCTCCCACAATGCATCTTTCATGGGAGGCAACTATACCCTACGGATCAAGGGAAGTAACTGTATATATTTTTTGTTAGGTCTGATCCTAACAATGGTAATCAAGCTAGTCTTGCAGATTCATTTCTAATGAATAGTTTGTTGCCTGGATCCCCCCATTAAAATGACCTTATGTCAGTCTGGCCTGATAGGAAGTCTGGAGAAAACTCCTCTCTTCGTAAAACCTTTGACTTTATTCTGAAGAAAATTAGTTAAAAAAATAAAGTGATTAAAGAAAAAAAGATGAAACTAATCAAAATTAACTAAAAAAAAATGTGTAATAATAATCTTAATAATTTAATAATAATCTTAAACTCTTCTAATAACTTTTGGTTGTGGTAATATATTATGTATATATATATGTGCCTGGATCCCCCCATTAAAATGACCTTGTTGTCAGTCTGTCCTGATGGGAAGTCTGGAGAAAAACTCCTCTATGAATGACAAGTTCACAAAGTATATAATACAAGTTTGGGTCTCGTAAAACCTATGAATTTATTCTGAAGAGAATTAGTTAAAAAAATAAAGTGATTAAAAAATGATTAAACTTTATTAACTAAAAAAAAATGTGTAATAAGAAAAATACTTAATCTCAAACTCTTCTAATAACTTTTGGTTGTGGTAATATATTCCTGAACTACCCTTTTTTGTAATTATTTTATGAATGACAAATTCACAAAGTATATAATACAAGTTTGGGTCTTTGTAAAAACCTATGACTTAATTCTGAAGAAAATTAGTTAAAAAAAAGAAGAAAAAAAACAATGTAACTAGTCAAAATTAACTTTAAAAAATGTGTAATAAAAAAAATACTTAATCTCAAATTCTTCTAATAACTTTTGGTTGTGGTAATATATTCCTGAACTACCCTTTTTTTGTAATTATTTTATTCCCTGAAACAAAATTCGACGTGGTAGCCATTTTGAATCTTAAGATCTAAGTATGAATCAGCAATTTCTTGAGACCACTTAAAAAATGGCAAAGGTGATACCACAATGTCATTTGTCTATTAAAGAATAAATTATGTCACTTCCTGTACTGGCTTGATAGTTTAGAGGAACAATCTCTGTTCTATATCTATAAAAACAATGTCATACAAGTTCAAGCAAGATCTTTATTTAAAATCTAAAATTATTACTCTTAGAAATGGGTCTGTCTACTGAATGGGATAGTTGTATATTTTTCACTGCAAACCCATTTCAAATACCTAGGATTTTAACAGGGCTTGAATCCTGAACCTTGGCAATATTGGAAAATATACAGCTACTTTAGACACTAGGCAGGTTTAATTTTAATTATGAAGTTTTTTTTTGTTGTTTTAAAAAATACAAAATTAACCCTTTAGATGTGGCATATTTGGCAACAAATTTAATGGCTGGAATTCACTTCTGACCATAAAATAAAAATAAAAAAAGACTTACAAATAAAAAAAAAAGATTATTGGAGATTCTCAATTACAATATTTTGAGTGAAAAAACATTTGAATCTTGATGCAGGGAGGGGAGTATATCACACTGTTGTGCTTATAAGATTTTTTTTTAATTCTAAAAATGACTATTTTACAAAATTTTTAGAAGTAAGAAATTTCTTCCCTTTTTTTTTTTAACCAATTTTTAGACCTGGTGTATATCTAACAGGGGACACTTTCACACAAGATCCAAAAAATTTAAGTAATATGGACTAACGTTGCAATAAAATTTGTAATAATTATTTTTTATTTTTTAGATTTTTAGGTGCTAACCTTTTTTAGAGAAGTTCCAATTTTAACCCTTCCACTACTAAGTTTGTTTTTTTTTTTTGTTTGTTTTAATGATTTAAAGCAGAATTACTTTATATTTCTCTGCAAAGAATGTTATTGGTCAATCCCTATTTATTGGCCAACCCCTTTTTATTGGTCAATCCCTTTTTATTGCCAACCCCATTTTATGGTCAATCCCTTTTATTGGTCAATCCCTTTTTTATTGCCCAACCCTTTTTTATGGTCAATCCCTATTTACAACCCCTTTTTATTGGCGAACCCCATTTTATTGGTCAACCCCTATTTATTGCCCAACCCTTTTTATTGGCCAATCCCTATTTATTGGCCAACCCCTTTTTATTGGCCAACCACATTTTATTGGTCAATCCTTTTTCTTGGCCAATCCCTTTTCTTGGCCAATCCCTTTTATTGCCCAGCCCCTTTTTTATTGGTCAACCCTTTTTATTGTATTTCCTTAAATATCACAATGTATGTGATTATTTCCTAGATGACAACGTTCCCCCCCCCCACCGCCGCCCCTGGTTTCTTGTTGATTTTGGTAGCCATGTTGTTTGTGTAGCCCTAGTTATGAGGCAGCTATCATATTATTAGTCAGTCAAATTCTTTGTTAATCAATTTGACTGACAATATTTTATTATAATTGTTGTTTTACCCCTTTCTGTTTTGTTTGTTTGTTTGTTATAGTGGGGTGTAAAAATCCTAACAGGGGAAAAATTGTCCCCTGTGTAAAGAAAAGGGTGAGTCGAAAGTTTGCAATATTTGTTAACTTATTTGCTTTATTCTTCAAGGGTACAAATGCAGAATAGTGTGCAAGAGATAATATCATTAGAATCGTATTTTACGTATAAATAGCATTAGATTATGGAAACTCCCAAAGTAGCCTAACACTAACCCTTACCCTAATCGTAGCATCTCAAAGGTTTTGGGTATTTTTGTGAAACGTAATGAAATGTAATGCTTTTTATATGTAATCTAATGATATTATCTCTTGCGCACTATTCTGCATTAGTACCTCTTCAAGTTACCACAAAAGCAGCCTAGCATTCAAAGTAGAGGCCATTGTGTTGCACCATCTGAAGCCAACTTTCTGACAGTTCTTTGATCCGACACTGTCTTTGATTTTTGATGCAAAGAACTCCTTCTCTGAAGCTTCCACTTCCTCTTGTGCAGGAAGTGATGCAATGGATCGGAACAAATAATAATCCAAGGGTAAAGCAACTTTGCTGCAATTTCTTTGATCCGAAACTGATACCTAAACTGCAAAACACTGTAAACTGCCTGATCTCAAACTGATTTGATTCGGTATTAAAAAAATCCCGAAAATGGTTGATATGCCATAAAACAAAACACATATATATATATATATATATATATATATTTGTGAATAAAAAGGCCTTAAATACCATATGTATCGTGATTATGGACCATTTCCACTCATGGGTATCTAGGGCCCATGAGTTTCTTCAGACCACGTATATCTTTTATTATTTCTTTTATTTGGAATAAAAGATATACATGGTCTGAAGAAGCTTGTGGGCCCTAGATACCCACGAGTGGAAATGGTCCATAACCACGATACCCATGGTATTTAAGGCCTTTTTATTCACAAATATATATTATTTATATATATTATATATATATATAGGACCTACATGAGTCAGAAACTATCGACCAAGGTTTCACCCGAATGGTTCTTCAGGATGATTCTTGAATTGGCATTAAATAAACCAAAAGAGTTGATATGCCATAAAACAAAACACAACAAGTTTGATCCTGCACTAGTAGCAATTCTTGCCCTCTGAGGGCAAAGAACTCCTTCGCTGAAGCTTCCACCTCCTCTTGTTGTTTTGAAGTGTTACAAGTGCAAGAATGAGCCATGGAATAACAGAACAAATAAAAATCCAAGGGAACTCGGTCTGTACTATATGCTCGGAGAAGCCTAAATTTCCATTTCTGCAAATTCCTGGAAAGCATGGAGACAAATATTGCAAAACTTTTGACTCGCCCTATTAATTGTTTACACTAAATGTATATATATACTATATATATATATTATTTTTTTTTTTTTTGCTGTTTGATCAAAAGGTGAAATGAGTGCTAATATTTAACCACTTTAAAACCGGCTGATGAAATATCTTGAAATGATTTTGATCTTTTGTCGTTCCCAGTCTCCTGCCCTAATTTACGCTATGTTTTGTTGCTGCCAAGTATAAGAAGTTCAAGATGGAATTGTTCTGATTCTACAGTTTAATTCTCCATTCGGGTGGTGGAAGTGGAGACGTGACGTATTCTTGAAGGAAGCGGGTTAGGCTTTGTTTGTCATGTAGGATTTTGATCTAAGATCGTACCCGCATCCTTCTGAATATGAAAAAGTGATACTTGAGCATAGTGCTGGAGATTGAGTTATCTCAAGTTCCTGTATGTTAAACCCAGATGCCTGTATGAAAGCTATAAGCATGGGTATAAATAAACTAGCAGAAACAGAGGAGTGATAGAGGAAAACAGTGTGTTATCTATTGGAGACAGTAGCAGTTGGGAGAGGCTTTGAAGAAGAAAAAGAAGTGTTGGACTTTTTTGTGCTAACTTAAATTTTATTTCCACAACAAATTGGAAACAAAAAAAGGATTTGCTCCTGTTCAAATTCAAAAGTTATTTATAAACAAATTCATGTATATTCTGAAAATAATGTGTATGGAGGGGATTAAATACTCTGGAAAATTCAGTCGAAGGGTTAAATAGTCTGGAAAATCAAACAAGGGGTTAAGTTTTCTGAAACCATTGAGGGGGTTAAATACTCTGGAAAATCAATCACAGGGTTAAATAGTCTTAAAGGGGTTAAATAAAAAGTAAGACACCTGTAATGAGTATAAAAGAAGTTAAATAGTCTGGAAAACCAATGTAGGGGCTAAATAATCTGGAATACAACATTAGGGGGGTTAAATACTCAGGAAAATCAGTCAAGGGGTTAAATAGTCTGGGATGAATGCTTGAGAGGGTTAGATACTCTGAAAAATCACTCAGGGGGTTGAATAATCTGAACTACACCATTGAGGGGGTTAAATACTTTGGAAAATTCAGTTAAGGGGGTAAAATAAACAATGAATGGGTTAGAATTACTCAGGAAAATGGGTTAATATTCTGTATCAAACCATTAAATAGTCTGGAAAATCAAACAAGGGGTTAAGTTTTCTGAAATAACCAATTGAGGTGTGAGATATTCTGAAAAATTTAATTCAAGGGAGGTTAAATAATCTGAAATAAACTATAAGGGGCTAAAAAAACTGGAAAACCATCAATGGGTTAAATAATCTATGACAATATTAAAGGCAAGTTGTGTGAATCGGGTATGTCAGAGGAAACTTTGAAAAAAAAACAGATTAACAATAAAGTTAAAGTATATTTATACACATTAATATCACAGGGCTTTGGTTTTGGATGCAGTGCAAAAAAAAAAATTGATGGTGCACTCTCTCAAGGAATCATGAGATATTAAAACATAAAATTAAATGCATAACACATGGATTTTTTCCATTTAATATATGTAGACAAAATTTTCTATTTCAAGAGTTGATGGGATTCAACGCAGATCTTTTTTTACGTAAGGGATTTTTAATGGGCAATCTGCAGAGATCCAACTTCACAATTCAATAATAATGGATCTGCAAGACTTCTTAAAAAAAAAATCCCCTCATACCCAGGGTGACGCCGGATAGACCACTCTCTAGTTTGAAATAAACATTTAAAGAAATCATCTAGTATATTTATTAACTTATTTGGGAGGTGGGGTGGGGTTTAAATTGGTTAACAAGGGGGGCAGGGGGGGGCATCACAGTAAAAATTTGAGCAATCCCTGATATAAATGGTCTGGACAGGTATTAGTTTGCACCTCTTATTCCAGTCCCACCCACCTCATAGCTAAGAGGCCACAGTCCTCTTTCTTAAACCATTAGCGGATTTCTTGTGAAAAAGTTATTTGTCCTTCGGTCTTATGGGGCCCAAGTTATTTCGTGTTACTGTTATCTTTGTCCCAATAAAAGCTGGTTCTTTATTCTGTGGACCAGGTACGCTGAAAATGTTAACCTTTTCAAGGAACGAAAGAGGCGACGAAAAAGCGGAAAAGACACAAAGCAAAACGGGATAGTTTATGACTCCGGCTTCATAGCGGCCGTGGCGAGGGATAAACCCCTGGCCAGCGAAACGACCTACAAAGTCAGTTTTTGTGTCCTAAGTTCAAAGATAGTCGAATGGTATTATTTTAGGGGGTAGGGAGTCAGTCCCTTACATTTGTTCAGAAATGGCATAAGGGGTTCTTCCAGTCAAAGGCCTTCGGATGGGAAGTCTGTGGTTTTTTTGTTTTTTTTTTTTTGGTTTTATTTTTTTTGTTTTTTTTCCGCACAGTCTTCACTCTAGATTACGGTATATAATCAATACTCGTGAACCTGGTACCCTCTGTTTTCTCAATAAGTGATTATGTTTGCTGGAGCAACTAGGCACCCAACAAATACTATAACTCAGTTATATAAAAAACATTTTCTTTTCTTTTTTTTCTAAACGGAAAAGAGAAAGAAAAAGATACGAAGAAAGGACACAGTATTGTTCAGGCACTGTACTAAGAATTTTTCAATGCGCGCGCACAACTCTAATATCCTGGTCTATTAAGTGGTTAATATGAAGCAATTTAAGTGGTGATCTTGATTTTGAATAAGTGGTTAAATTTTTTTTTTTTTTTTTTTTTTCGTTATACATGCCAAAATATTGTTTTTGAAAACGATTTTTGCCAAACATGCAATACCTTGTTTCTTTGCAGCTTTTTTTATCGACGAGAAAAACGTTTTTGCTTTTCTTGTTTTGCTAGATTGCTTCTGTAATAAATATATTTATTTGTATATAAAACAGAATGAGAGCGAATATTTGATTGTTTTTTTGTTGTGTTTGCTTGTTGCTATGTTGTGTACATGAAGACAACGATATACCATGATAAAATTGTATTATAGCGACCAGACTATATGATTTATAGAAATGTCTATTTTCGAACATACACTCTTTTGCCTTACGATCGGATTTTATGAGCCACTAGGGTTAATGATGCTGTTAAAACAAAACAACCAAACCAAACCAATCGAATATTAAATCAAACATTCTCCTGCATTATTCAAAAAGATGACAAATGTATATAGTATATAAATTTGTTTGCTAATTGTTTATTTCTCGTAGTTTGCCTGGTGTAAGATGAATAATAATATGTGTTTAGTAATTAGAAAGACAATGAAATTAAATACAAACGTCCATAATGACGGAGAACGAGTACTTCCGTACTCTCTTTCTAGATAGAAGAGCAAGACATTGTCTTGAGCCTGCCAGAGTCGAACTCAACACTCCTCACTGAATGCTAAATGAAATGCGATTTAGGCCACTAGGATGGACGCGTAAAGGCTCAATTCAGGCACCCGGATTATTTTAATATGTTGGAGGGCCTTACACGCGCTCCAGTCGAAAATAGACAGCAGAACTCTCTCGCGTTTGCTTACGAGCGTCTGAGGGCCTCAAACATAGATCGCACACGACTTTTCGGTATGTTGGCGACTATGGCCCGATATAATAACTGAAGTGAGTGGAGCGCTGAGGAGACGAGTGGCTTACGCGGAGGACTGCAAGTCACGTGTGAAGAAAACCGCTTTGTGTGAAGACCATGCCATAAGAATTTGTTTTGATCTGGATTCTAAATTAGCTGGAATCTTTCTGTTGTTCTTTAGATCTGTCTAGGATTATCACTTTCTGGCTCGTTTGTTGCTTTTTTTCTATTCTTAAATTGCTTCTGGTATCTCCTGTTCTGCTCCTCTCAGTCTCTCTCCTCTCTCTCATCTCTCTCTTCTGGCGTCTAGTGTGTCTCTCTGGCTATGCACATACTCCTCAATCGTCTCCCCTNTTGCAAAAACCCTTTTTTTTACGAGTTCTTTTCTTCCTTTTTTTTTTTAATCAAACATTTGGGTTGTGTCTTGGCTGGGATAAGGATGATCCGTCTTTTATCTCAAAGTCCAGAAGAATTTTATGCATTCATTCTCAAGAACAAATTCGGTTTAATGCATATACCAATTATCTACTTTATATGTATGGTCAAAATTTAATTTTTGCATAATCCCAGCTGGATCACTTCCCAAACCTAGTCGTGTCTAGTTTTGTATTCCCGCTGTGCTAGTTTACTCAACACATCAACTAATCATGAATTTACAGTCTCATTTCTGTCACTGCACAGCTACATCTACGTTTTGTTGGCGTCTTATCATTTTTTGCTTTGATATAAATTTGTTCTTGATAGCATTTTTTGTGGCAGCAATTATTAGGATGTCAGCTATTCATTACTATTCATTAGAGAGTTTATTCACTCTTTCTATTAACCATGTCTACAAAGATCCTTATTATATATGCAACCTACTCTACGATTTCTCGTTGGATGATGTTGTCGTAGTTAGTGGTGTGATTGTAGTGTGTTGGTTGTTTTACTTCCTATCTTTGTTTGGTACCTTAATGTTTTGTTGTTTTCTTATTTGTCTGTATATCTTAATCTGCTGTTGATTGGCTGCCATAGCCTATAGTAATGCGACTTCTTTGCACTCTTTCATTTAGTCAATATATTCTCTACAATACCCTAATGGATTGATATGACGCCTGACAGCATACACCTCTTTATATTCGCAGTAACTTCGCAGACCTCTCATCTCTTCACTGCATCTCTTTATCTCTTGCCATTATTATCATTTAATCTATTATCCATCTCTCAGGGTGGAGCGCTCTTAGTGCATCATTACAATTACTTAGAATTATATCCTTAAGTCCCTATTGATGCGAGACCTATGTTCTGCATTCTCTTCGTTTTGTCCCATTGATATTTGAGAGGACATGACCCAGATGGTATCTTTATAACACGGGAACTGATCACAGAAGTATCTATATTTCGCCTTGATATGCCAGATTTCTGCTGCTGAACTCTGGTTTCTATGAGCTTTACTTGTTCTGAGGTATTCTTTTTAACTTTTTCTTTCATTTTGTTTGTTTGATATTTATCTGCTTCTAAAAATTCCTAAGTATGTTGTAAGTTTTTTTCTCAAAGTGATTTTATAGTAATCCTATCTGGTAATTGTATACCATCCATTACTTTTCCTTTCCCCTTTTTTTTACTAGCGAGGTACATCTTTCAATTCCGAATTCCATCTCAAATGTCTTGCCTATATAAAGTTCTGATGGTTTGTACCATGGTTTTCCAGTTCTTCGTCCATTTATTTCTCTTGGCAAATACATCTCCTTTTATGTCATCCCATGTACATAAGGTGGTTATTTTTTCCTGTGAAGTTAGCTGCAATTTTGTACTCCCGCTGTGTATTCTTCGAGTATATGGGTTGAGTGGGCATCATTGCTATGATAAATAGTAATGGTGGATAGTGAGTTCCTTGAAATATACCTCTGTTGGATTTTAACTTCTGCCACGCGAATCATCCTCCTGCTTTTAATGAACTCTCCAATTTTCCATGGCTTTTTTGATAAAAAGTTTAGTTATGTTGTTAGAATATTTTGTACCACTCTTTTAGACATTCTAAATGTGGGACCATGTCATAGCTTTCTGTAATCAATCCATGCCATTGCCAATATTTTTTTTCCGCTCATTTAAACTTTAAGGACTGTGGTTGATCTATATAAAGTAAGTCATGTGTTCCTCATTATTTCACTTTCCAGCATCCCTTCTGTTCTGGAAAAGTTTCGCTAATTTAATTATTATTTATTATTGTTCATTTCCTTTTTGAGTTTTTCCACAAATCAGCGTTAGCTGAGGGCTTTTCACTGGAGTTGAGTGACAACAAAGTCTCCTCATGTTTCAGGACTCTTCTGAATATTCTGGTAGATTGTAGCGGTGCATTATTCTGGATGGTCATCGATTTTCCCTCTGATTCCCAGATTTTTCAAACTCTTTTTCCAATCTTTTGGAAACTGTTCCAACTGCACCAACTACAATGGTATAAATAATTCAACTGTTATTATTTCTCCTCAAATACACTTTTCAAGTTCTCTGACAACGTCCTAGGTATTTATGTTCATTTATTTTTCAGTTTTTTCTCTTCAGCTTCATACACCCTGTGATCTGCTGACTACTAATCCACCAGTTGACAAGTTCTTTTTTTTGTTTATTCCAACAATAGGTCCTCAGGTCCTTTTTGCTATGGGATAAGGTGGATCCGGTTTTTTATATTCTAAATGCTTCTATTCGAAGTACATTTATTTTTATGTTGTATTTATTCTCAATCACTATTCTAAGAATGACCTCTTGGTGTTGTCATGCAAGTATACATTTGTTGTGTGGTCCATTGTTTATCACATAAGTCGAAAATTAAATATTTTCTTTTCTTAGCATATATATCCCGCAGTGGTCACTGACACTTCCAATTTTCTAAGACTAGTGTCTAGTTTGTTTCTAAGTGATGGTGGTAGGTTTGCTAACATTCGCAGAGTATAGTGGTTTATCAGTCTCATCCTATTACGCAATTGTTGTTTATTGTTTATTATTAGTTAACAGCAATAACTTTGAAAGCTTAAAAATAAATTCCAACTTAATTAATAGTTAAAGAAATATATACCTCACCAAAAAGATAACGTTTTTAATTCCTATTTATAAATTTAAATTACAAAATCAGGATCTAAATAGAATAATTTTAAATTAAGATTCCTGATAAATTAATATCTAATCTTAAAAAAAAATTTTCACTTGAAAATGGAATTATTGAACTTTACGAATGCTTTTATGAATTAAATTCTATTCTCAAAGAAGAAAAACAATTTCTACGAAGGCAATTTTTTCTATATTCTCCTACACTTTTAGAGGAAATGATTCTTCTTTTTTTTTTGATTTTTTAATTATAAATAAAAAGAATCAAAAAAAATTACAACACACATCCTGTTATTACTCACTGAATGAGAATCTGTGGGTTTGGCGTGTATAGAACCTAAAGAGCTATGTTACTTGATACAAGTCACAATATTCTTTAGGAATTTACATCACATTCAACCATGATTTTAGTTTTTATGTCTTAAACGCGCCTCAATATTATCTGAGCTGCAAAAATGTTTTTAACCAACATCTAAGACTGTTGGCCATATTATAACTAATAACAACAAATTGTGTTGATATTACAGCAAATAAGTGGATTACAGTGTGAATGGGAAGGCTAATTTGCCATATTGATTGTAAAAAATTTGAATTTTATAAATATATGCTAGGTACTTATTGATAGTGTTTTATCTTTTGTGAGCAAAAATCTGGGGATAATCTAAAAGAAATCCTTAACAAGAAGAATAACTGTAATATTATCATTCTTACTTCCTATTTATAACTAAATAGTTAAATTAGGAAAGATTATAACCAATTAAAAGAGGTGTAACGGAAATGATGGAAGAGTTAGTTTCAAAGTTTGTTCTATTTTTTCGAGATTGTACCCCCTCTGTTACCAAATCTTATTTATCTGCATTCTTAAATCAGTTTCAATTAACCTTTCTAATTTATATGATTTTTATTTATATTAAATACTTAATACTTGCACCCTACGGAGGGTGCATTATTTGCTAGTGAAATAAAGAAAGAATAAATGGATTTTAGGATTTAATTGAAATAGAATTTTAATAATCTTAATGAAGCAACTGTTAGAGAATATGTTGGTATCAAAAAAGAACACACACACCACACAACAACACCCCCCCCCCACACACACACTATATATTTAACCAACTCCTCCGATGAGCAGGATACGAACACAAGGTAATTTTCTTAAAGCGGAGTTCAACAGGTTTGAATTCAGGTTTTCCTTCTCCTAGACTGGTTACCTAGCCATGGTTAAAGAACCCATCTGGCCTGCTGTTTGCACCATAGCTGGAGGGAGAGTAGGATCATGACTTTCCAAGGGGTATTAGCGTTAAGTGAAATGCAATTACCAGTCCAGAGATTTGAACTCTAAGGCGACGAGTCCATTTCCATAGACTTTAACCATTAACAGCCGGACGCGCTTCTACACATATAATATATGTATATTTGTGGAGAATTTATATATACACGGATGGTTGTAGAAATGGATGTTTATTGGTAGGTAGTGATTGTCGACGTTGTAAACGTTTCAGTCTGTTAGAACCTTCTTCAGGTTTTGGATATAGTCTGCTTTAATGGTGAACATTTTCAACTAGAGAATTAGGGTTCGTGATAAGGGGAAGGGGTGGTGGGGTTGGTGAAGATCCATTTTGATACACTCTAACTCTTACTGACACACAAATCCGCCCACCTCCCCTATTCACGACCTCTATCATTAAATGAAGTGTGTATTTAATTTTGTGAAGATTATTCAAAAATAAAAATTTAAATGATACAGCATGAATTTTTTTTCGATTTGAATATTTTAGATAGATAGATCATTAACATTTCTTTTTTAGAGTAGCTTGATCAATGCCAGGGTCAGTTTTTTTTACGATAGGGATTTACGTCTTAGCATCCTGTTGAGAATTTTCTAAGTCCAGAGCTATCATTAATAATGGGAGCTCTCATTCCGGTATTCTTAACAAAAATACGTCACTTTTTTGCTTACGTCACAATTTACTTTTTCATAATCTATTCAATCAACACTAGAATAATAATACACTCAAATTTGAACGTGAACTGTAGAACAGTCTTATTGTTTTTTTAAACAAGTTTTTAATAAACTACTATTCATCCACTGGTATTTATATATCTATAACGTATTAGTTTGGTTTTATTTAATAATATTTTAAATGTTACAGTTGCAAATTGTTTTGAGTGTTTTTTATCCCTATATTAATGAAATTTGAGTGAATTCTGTTACTCACTGTAGGGTACAAAGCCTCGCTGACATTGAATTTTTACTCCAGAGACCCTCACATGGCAATCATGTTTCCAAAAAAATTCTATTTTTACATTTGAGCCACGGAGGGTGTAATTATTATTTTGTACTAGTTCCTAATAAGGATTTATTAATCCAAAAATGGCTAAAAATGACTTTGCATCTAAAGTTATACTCGTGTGTACTTATCCCTTAAATCAAGACCATAATTGGCCTATAATATTACATTATAAAAAACAAAGGCTATCGTTTGGGGTAGATTAGTAATAGATGGAATGGAACTAATCTGAGTATTGGAGAGAAGAAAAAAAGAGGTGGTCATACTTGATCGGTACATATGGAGTTAAATGCGCGCACTCCTAGGAATTTCAAAGCTCTATCGATTTGTCAGTATAAATAATTGAATTGCGGGAGGCTAACTTAAAATGAATCGCCCCTCTGCCAGCGCGACGCCGGGTAAGCTGTAGTCCGATTAATTAAATTTCAATTACAAAAGAATTCCAAGATTGTCTTTTTATCAATGATGAATAAAAGAATTTAGAAAATCATTGAATGAAAGAGACCAATTTACAGAAGCTTAAAGTATAATTTGTTAGATAATAAATTTTTATAAAAAACCACCTGCACCTGGAGAACACACACAAACACACAATATAAATAAACAAAATACTAAGCAAACGTTTCGGCCGATATGGACCTCCAGCCTTCTTCAGTATTCTTGCCGGACTCAGCGCAACCTTCTTTAGACTCGGGAAGTCTTCTTGTCATAATCAGGAAAACCCTTCTTGTCGTAATCGGGAGCGCCATCACGGGAAATTGAACCTATACTTTAATTCACGTCCACAGGGGTTAATCCTCATCTCATTCCGCTAACCATAGCTGTTGTTAATGATAATGATAATGAATAATGAAATTTATTGTGGTACAGTGCTCAGGTGCACACAACTACATCCAGTCTCATGTCAATACACAGAAAATAATGTATTATCGTGTCAGAAATGAAACAGTTTAAATTCTATGTTTACCTGCTGCCCTTGAACCAGGATGAAACCTGCGCAATCTTGATAACCGTCACTTACAACTGTTTAACTTCTAACTCCTTTATCCATCGTAGGCTACTGGCCAACTTGGACCACATGACCTGTGGCAGAAGTATTGAATTAGGCGGATTGAAACAGGATACCCTGTGGACTGAATAAAGGTTAGGTTCAAAGTTCCTATGCTCCGCATTATGACAAGAAGTTCCAGCTCCAAAAAAAAATGTTCCCGGTCGCGAACAAGAGAAATACCTGAAGAAGGCCGGAGTGCGCATCGGCCAAACGTTGTACAGATAACAATGAAGATGAGGACAATAGTCGAAACACAGATAATACTAATCATCAGCCTCACTCAAACATTCAGAAGAATGAATGCTTTTTATAGAACCAATTGAAATATAATTAGAATAAGATCTTTTTATATATGTTCTTTATTTAATTTCATTCAGAGAGAAATTACTAAGGGTTGGCCAAACCTGGAATTGATACTAAGACATTGTTGGACAAACAAACAACACACACCGAACTAACACATACACACACACAGAGAATTTCAAGGAAATCTTCTGAGAAGAGATCTTTTATCCCGAAATATTAGAATAAATCAAAGGTAAACAAACAACTGATAGTACCTCATTTTCTTTACATTGCATTGTGATAGCCTTCAAAACCAACCACCAAACCAATATAAACACAAACCCACAAGAGGGGTAAGAACCCCAATGGGGACACCTGTTGGCCATGGGTGGAAACCCGTGATGCTTAAGGACAGAATCCTGGTAGGATGAACAGTCCATAAACATGCAACACTCCACTTAAACCCTTATTAGGCTAGACGGTCAGTCGGAGAGGCCCTCTCCAATCATTCGGCTAGTCATGTCAAGTCGTAGCACCTATATGATTGCCCCAACCCTATTGCCCTTAAGGTAAGCACTAACCCTTTTTATCATATGTGTGCTAGAAGTCGGTGGCTAAGGGTCTTCATGTCCTGGGAATGACGTTAAACTCTATCTGATGGTGAGGTTCCAGTTCTGGAGATCTAGGGAATGTGGGGCACCCCTTCAAAATTGCTCTTCCAGTTACTCTGACCAGGATTGGTATTACCTGAGAGGGTTAAATAGAAAATTGTTTTAAAAAAAAATTGAGTATCCATTACGAATTAATTTATTTCAAGACTTTATCAGCATTAAAATGACCCACTGAGGTTCGATAGGCGTAAAGCTAGTAAAAGAAAACACAAAACCTTATATATAATATAAATATACCAATTTGTTCAAGCAAATCACAAAACTCTTTTTATGAATTAAATAATTTAATTTTATAAACTTGAGCACCTTTTTGATCTCCATGTTTCTAACACATGTGGGCATGCCTACAAAGTCAGAAAACGGCATAGTTCACATGACTTTCAGAAACAGTTTTTCACACTCAGAGTTGCCAAGGCATGGAATAAACTGTCTGCAACGGATGCAGGCTGCTGAAACACTGCATCTTTCAAAGACTCCATGCTTCCTGTAATCTGCCCTTATATATATATATATATTCATATATATATATATTCATATATATATGTATCTATGTATATATATATATATATATATATATATATGAGTATGAAAAGGTGGAATGAAACATATATATACACACACACACACACACCACACACATATATATATACACACACACATACACACATATATATATATATACACACACACATATATATACAGACATACACACGCACCTATATATATATATAACACACACATATATAGATATATACATATATATACACACATACACATATATATATAACACATACACAACACCACACACACACACATATATATATATATATATATATATATATATATATATATATATATGAAATATACATTTTGTTGGTTGTGGTCAAGTAGAGGCTCTACTAAGACCATAAGATAATTTTATTTGAATATTTGCCAATATTTATTCAACCATTTTAGCAACTCTGCGACTACAAAACACGATGGAGACAATTATTCCAGGTTTCATTTTATTTTTATTTCCCATATTTAAAAAAAAATACACATAACTGAATATACAGTTGTTTCACCCTTTTTCCTTTTCAGGTTTTCACTCAATTTACAATGTTAAAATCTAATGATAATACGAAAGTTATAATTCATGAAACAGACATACACACACGAACCCTTAAAATGTACATGTGTGGCGTATGTGTGTGTGTGTGTGTGTGGCTTTCTCTGCAACAAACAGTAGTAAACCTTTTACCCGGTTAGGGTTGACTGAAACCGAACCGGAAGTAAAATCCCATTCACTTCTCAAATAACACATTTTTTTCAAAGTCTTTAAGGAAATATCTAAAGACCATCTGCAGCTTTTAAAAATCTAAATTGTAAAATAATTCAGTAGACTAGCAAATAATATCTAGATTAGAATTTTTCTTCGACGCAAAAAAAGAAGTATGATGCATTTTATTTGAAATTTGATTTTTTTTTAAAAAATCTCTCGTAAAATATTAGAATTAAAATACAGGTTTATTTTTCATAAAATAATTATTAATTATGTTTTGGATATTATTACAAAAAAAAAAAATACCAAAAATATAATTCCGAAATAAAAGCTTAAAATGGAAGAAATATCTCTCGGAAAATATAACTAATTCTTCCGTTGAGTGTCAGCTCAGTGGTTAGGGAATTGGGCTGAAGAATTTAGAGTTCAACCTTCACACCTTAAAACAGACTCGGCATAATTCGTTCAAAATTAACAAAACTTGTTTTAAAATGAAATTTAGTCTTAAGCTTGCTGTTAAAATCAAAAAAAAAAAATAGTTTAGAATTATTTGGGAGAATAAATTAAAAAATAAAATAAAAATAAATAAAAAAACGTAAGTTAAATTAAAAATTAAAGAAAAAAATGTAAGTTAAATTCTTTAAGTTATTTGAGAAATTCAAATTAACCTAAGTTTCAAAATAAATAGATAAATTTATAAATAAATAAATGAAATGAATAAAAAAAATGCATATCTTAAAAGTTTGGGGAAGCCGGTATTAGCCGGTAATGTGGTTACAGATATATCTATTAATTTATCATTAAATGTTAAGATATAATTTTTCAACTTGCTAAATGCAACAAAAGTTTAAAAAATTACTTAAAAATAAATAAATTAATAAATAGAACCCTTAAATGACTAGGGTCACGTTGCAGTCAAATTTGTAAGAAGGGAGACAAGTTTAAAATCCTTCAATTTTCATTGGTCGTTTATTGGACACTTTCAGCTTTGAAATTTAACAAGCAGGACCTGTGGATATACTACAGTATGATAATTTAATTATTACAACATCTGGATCAAATGACCTTTAGGCACCCCTTTTGCGATCTCGATTCATAAGGACATGTTTTTCATTTACACCGTCAAAGTCCGGTTGTTTGTTAGGGGTTAGGGTTAGGGGTTAGTTTTATAATTAAAAAAAAACTCTAAAAATCGTCTGTTAACAAACAACTGGATTTTGACGGTGTAAATGAAAAATATGTCCTTATGAATCGAGATTGTAAAAGGGGTGCCTAAAGGTCATATGGTCCCAACATTTTATATGTTTACTTGAGAGTTATTGCCAAATAGTTCAATATGTAAAAAATATAATAGTCTTGACTAGCAGGACCTGTGGATATACCACAGTATGATAATTTAATTATAACGTTTGATATGTTTACTTAAGAGCTATTGTAAATAGTTCAATATGTAAAAAGTATAATAATCTTGATTTAACACTCTTTACTAGCAGGACCTGTTGATATACCACAGTATGATGATATGTTTACTTAAGAGCTATTGTAAATAGTTCAATATGTACTTGATTTAACACTCTTTACTACAGTATGATAATTTAATTATCACAACATTTGATATGTTTACTTAAGAGCTATTGTAAATAGTTCAATACTTCATTTAACTCTCTTTACTAGCAGGACCTGTTGATATACCACAGTATGATGATTTAATTATTTTTTTTTATTTTTTTCCTTCTTTTCATCTTTTCATTATATTTGATTAAAACAGATTAGCATTGTCGCTTCCGCATGCTCGCACCCTCTTTCTCTCTTTCTCCTTTTTCTTTCTTTCCTTATTTCTCATATTTTTCTGTGTAGCATATCCTTTTCCTTCCTTTTCTTTCTTTCTGTATAATAAAAAAAAAACCCGGAATGGTCCATTATTTAGCTGAGAGGTTTGCTGATTATTTCTGGTTCATATTCAAGGTTTTCTTTTTAATCCTGTTATATTTGGTGTTCTTCCTTTTTGTGGTTGTTTGGTTTGGTTTGTTTTATGGCATATCAACCTCAGTGGGTCATTTAATGCCAATAAAGTTTTGAAATAAATTCATTCTTAATGGATACTCAATTTTTTTTTATAAACACATTTTACTATTTAACCCATAGATGGGACCCTAACAGGTACTACGACTCCGGGTTAGAGTGAACCAGGGAGCAATGGTGATGAAGGGGTGCTCCACATTCCCTAAAACACCAGAACTGGAACCTCACCATCAGAGTTTAACATCATTCCCAGGACATGTAGACCCTCAGCCACTGCCTCCTAGCACCCATATGATAAAAAGGGTTGGGGCTCGCCATAATAGCAATAGAGTTTGGGCAATCATATAGGTGCTAAGGCTTAATGTTACTAAGCAATTGATTGAAGGGGGCCTCTCTGACCGCCCGTCTAACCCAAGTGAGGGTTAAAGTGGTGTTGTACGTCATGGACTGCTTACCCACCAGGATTCTGCCCTTAACCACGGGTCACCACCCACGGCCCACAGGTGGCCCCATTGGAGGGGGAGGGTTGTTACCTCTCAATAAATAAATAGATAAATATAATATTTCTCTGAATTTTTGAGATGAGGCTTGATAATTTGGATTATTTGGATTATTCAGACTATTGTCCTCATCTGAACACTTAAACCACTACTTTTCTTCTACAAGGATGGCTTTGGCATTAAATAACCCATAATGGTTGATATACCATTAAACAAAAGAAATCAATTATTTCATGGATTAAATGTGTTGAATGTGGCTTTTCACTGATATCACTGATGAAACATTTTGCCCAGCACCTGACTGTACTCATTTTTGTTAAACATCACTGAAATGCACTAAAGGAGGTCATTAGTGATGTTACTCATTTCTAGGTAATTTCATCAACTACTACTTGCTGTTCTTTACAAGAATGGCTTGGGCATTAAATAACCCATGAAGGTTGATATGCCATTAAACAACATCTTAACAACAGCAACCTTGAGCACCTTTTTGATCTCCATCTTTCTAACACACGTGGGCATGCCTACAAAGTCAGAAAACAGCACTGCTCACGTGACTTTCAAAACATTTTTTCACGCTCAGAATTGCGGAGACATGGAATAAGCTTCCCACGTCTGTTGTAGGCTGCCGAAACACTAAATCTTTCAAAGCCTCCATGCTTCCTGTAGTCCGCCTACACTATACCTGATGACCCTCTCCACACACATATGCACACACGCGCACACATACATGCATATTACTACTGTAAACTGTTCAAGTTCCTGACACTAATACTTTATTCTGTGTACTTAACATGAGACTTTGATGAGTTGTGGTGCACCTGAGCACTGTACACAATAAATTTCATTATTAAAAGAGACAAAAAAAAACAATATATTTCTTTTTTCGTTTCTCTCTCTCACGCATTTTCCTGTTATTTGAGAAACAGGGTTGAGTTTTGACATTTTTTCATGAGCTATATTGTGGAACTTCTTCAGAGTTTTCCTTCTCCTAGATTGGTTACCTAAGGTTAAAGAGCCCAGTCTGTCTTACTATTTACCCATAGCTGGAGAGAGAATAGTTGAATTAACACCTTCCCCAAAGATATTAGTGTTGTATGAAATGCGAACAGCCTTGTCCAGGATTTGAACTCATCTCACCATGTCCATTTCCCATGACGCTAACCATTACACCACGTGCTTTCAAGATGGTTGATATACCATTAAACAAATATAATAAAAGAATGGAAAATCCATCGGGTTGGACAGCCGGATCTCTCCATTGAAAAGAGACGTTCTCTCAACTTCTGATCAAGTTCTTCTCGCCTGCAACAATCTTTGGTAATTTATGAGGAAGTGCGTCCCGGTCTCCTGCCTCAAAAATTGCTACCCGGTGACTATTAAAATAATGACCCAGTTCAGTCTATTCAAAACTATCCATCTTCATATCTATCTATCTCAATTTGTTCATATGTATCTATATTACTTTAAATACTAAGATTTTCTTTTATTCATGTTTGTTTAATGTCTTGTTTTTAGTTTAAATAAACAAGAATTACGACAAAAAAAAGAAGAAGCGACCCCCCCCCCAAATACATTTACTTGTCGAAAATATCTATCTATCTCCATTTGTTCATATCTATCTATATTATTTTGTTTGTTTATCTATCTATCTCAGTCTATTCCAAACTATATATCCATCTTCATATCTAAACAAGAATTACGACAAATTACGATAAATAAATAAGAATTACGATGAGCTGGGGTTGTTATTTTGATAGTCACCGGGTAGCAATTCATGAGGCCGGAGACCTGGACGCACTTCCTCATAAATTACCTAATCTTTTCTAGAAGTCCTGCACCAAAGCTCACTCGCCTCTTGTTCATTGTTGTACGTCACTGCCCTCATCAGCAAGACTGGAACGCAACTACCCGGTGTGTTAAGGCAGGCCTTAAATAATCATACTAAAATCCCACATCCGGGTCAATCCATCAGTGTAGTAATTTACATGCAAGCCAACGAGGTAGTCCGACGTCAAGCCATGACTGACGATCAGAAGGATGTGAGTTCAATCTCCCTAATCACCCATTGCACCCCCCCCCCAATCTCATTTTGCACGCCAGACATATCCACACATGCTACCACATGCATGATTTCACTTGCCGTAACTCTGCTGATGAGGCATAATATGCTGAAATGTACATACAGAGATCGACTTTTTTCTTGATTTATTTACGCCTTATATTTGAACAGATATGCCCACCTAATTCATTAATTATCAACTAATTAATTTTCAAATTAGGTATGACTTCAATTAAGCACATATTCTCCCAAAAATTGTCAGCTATCACCATCTGAAACAGACTGTTTGTGTACTCTCATATATATATATATATATATATAATCTTTTTTTTTTTGTTTCTCTCTTACTCATTTTCCTGTCATCTGAGAAATGTGGTTGAGTTTTGATATTTTATTTTATGAGTTTTATTTGTGGGAAGATCTTTGAAAGAATTCCCGGCTGGGTTTGAAACAATCGTAACAAAAAAGAAGAAAAAAAAAAAAAAAGAAAGACAAAAAGAAAAGAAATATTAATGTTGCAAAGTTTTCTCAAAGTCGTTAGTCGACCGACAACGATTTACCTCAGTCAAAAGAATCTTTGAAATTTCTCTTCCGATTTTAAACAGTGCAATTTAACCTGCTGTTTTTATGTTATATTGTTGGGATATCTTTGATTTTAGATGTGCAAGACTTGCTTGAGTGAGAAAGAGACTTGAAAGTCCTTCCCAGAGGATGATTGTCTGTTCTTTAAAGGAATAAACCTGTAGCTTTATCATCATCATCATCATCATGTCGCGCATGCAGCACGGGTATCCATGACAATCTTTCGCCAACCTTCCCTATCATTCATTACACCTGGAAGCTCCTCTGCGGAGCAGCCAGCATCTTCACATCAGCGAGAGTGGCGATGTTGTATGATTTGATAATTTTGTGTACTGTCATAGGTTTGCTTGGCTCAATGTCATTGATACCTTTCGGTGGCTAATTTGACTCATCAATAGACGCCGGACTTAGAGATGAGGAGCAGTAGTTTCCTGACTGAACTGTTTGATCCTGGCCGTTGGCCCGCTTTTAGGCTCATCTTCCCAGCATCACGTTAGATACACCGTTGACCCATTTTGGGTTCATCTGCCAATTTTCACATCCACCACGCTGCTACCCATGGTTTCATTTGTGAGGTAAGATGCATAATATGCCTCAAGTTGCTTCCCCAAGAAGGGTTTAAAAAAAAAATGGAAGGAGATCCATCCACTATTAAGTTTCTTTAGTGGCTTTATAAAAGTCCCAATAAAATGGCATAAAAACGAATTAGGAATTTATAAAAACTAAACAAATAAAAAAAGAAAAAGAAAGACAACCTTTTTTTTTTTTAAACCCCAAAACAAATCTTCAGCAAGTGCAGAGCTCAGGGATAATTGTCTGATCTTTAACTCTTAACGTCCTATACCACCTCATTCCACCCGGCTGGAAGTCACATTCATTTTTCTAATCCACCCCAAATGATAGCCTTTGTTTAAATGTAATATTAAACATACTAGTAAATATATGCACCCTTCGGGTGCAAGTATTTAAGTTTTAATATAATAAAATATCATATTAAATAAGAAAGGCTAATGAAAATGAATAAGAATGCAGATAAAAACATTTGGAACAGAGGGGGTATAATCGAAAAATAGAACAACTTTGAAACTAACTCTTCCATCATTTTCCATTACTCCCGTCTTTCATTGGTAAATTTTTCTAATTTAACTATTTAGTTAAAATAGGAAGTAAAGAATAAAATTACAGTTATTTCTTCTTGTTAATGAATTTCTTTTAAGATTTATCGCCGAGATTGTTGCTCATATTCAATAAGAAAAAAACCCCAAACAATTTGAAATCAATAATACTAAGCATATATTTATTAAAATCAAATTTTTTAATATCAATATGCAAATTAGCCTTCCCATTCATACTGTAAACCGCTCTTTTGTTGTATATTTAAATACAATTGCATGTTATAAGTATGTAGATATGGTCAAAAGTCTTAATGATGTAAAACAATTTTATTAATAATCGAGGTTTAAATAAAAATAAAATCATAGAGAATGGGATGTAAATAACAAAGGGAATTGTGATTTGTATAGTAATATAGTTTCGGTTACAGACAGAAAAACACACAATCTCCATTATAATAAGATTTAGAAGTCTTTGATTTAAGGGAAATAACAGGTAACTTTAAATGAAAAGGCCATTTTTTACCATTTATTGATAAATCCTTATATGAATGGGGCTCTGGACTTGGAAAATTCTCAACAGGATGTTAAGAGTTAAATGAATAAACCTCTTGGTCAGCAAAATGCCTGATAAAATGGAGAAAAATGTTAATTATGTATAGTAAGTGTAGCGTATATTCAAGATAACAGTTAGTGGAAAGATATAGGGAATATGAATGGCACAATGTAAACTTCTGTTGACTTCTTCTCTGATACGCCAGTGTGAACGTGGAAAGTTAGTTTAGAAAATCAGATTATGCTGAGTGCTGGGACAAGTAAGACGTATAGTGTCTCTTGTCTCAATAGCCAAAATGAACACACGTTTGTTGCTGGTCTGGAATTCATAAAAATAAACCGCCCTGTCGGCTGGGGCATTAGAATGCACCAGCTGCACCTCTGCAGAGGGGTAAGACTCCCCCAATGGGGCCACCTGTTCATCACGGGTGGCGACTCGTGATGGTAAAGGATAGAACCCAGGTGGATGAGCAGTTCATGACTTGCAATACTCCACTTTGGTCCTATCTTGGGGCCGTCGGAGAGGCCCCCTCCGACCAATCAATCGGCTGGTCACGTCAAGCCCTAACACCTATAGGATTGCCCCAACCCTATTGCCCTTATGGCAAGCCCCAACCCTTTTTATCATATGGGTGCTAGAAGGCGGTGACTGAGGGTCTACATGTCCTGGGAATGACGTTAAACTCTATCTGATGGTGAGGTTCCAGTTTTGGAGGTTTGGGGAATGTGGAGCACCCCTTCATCACCATTGCTCCCTGGTCCACTCTAACCCGGAGTCGTAGTACCTGTTAGGGTCCCATCTATGGGTTGAATAGAAAAACATGAGTTGATAAACAAAATTGTATTCTGCATTAAGAATGAATTTATTTCACAACTTTATCGGCATTAAATAACCCACCGAGGTTGATATGCCATAAAACAAAACAAACCAAACCATAAAAATAAAATATGAGCTCAAAACAAAAAGAAAGTCTTGTGTCAATATTTGAAAACAATAACAACACAAGACGTTCCAGATCAGATCCAGAACAACAGAAGATCTAGCTAGTCAAGAAATCCAGCCACCAGATCCAGTCCAAGCTAAGATGAAAGATAGCAAGATGGAAGAAATAAAAGTAAAGTAAATTCGACGGGGTGGCCTAAAGTCGGTATCAGCCAATCAGCGAGGGAGTCTATCCCCTTTACACTAGTAGCGCTAGACGAAGGAGATTGTTTTTGCGTCTGAGGTGGGGCGCCACACCTACCATCAGCTCCTCACTTTACCGCACAGATCCCTGTGCTACTCATACACTGAGTTGGCGAGGGCCGGTATCGAATTAGGAACCTTGTGGTTTCTAGCCGAACGCTCTACCGACTGAGCTAACCCGAATCCAAGCATCTAAGAACAAAACAACAACACCGGATGTCCTAGACAGATCTAGAACAACAGAAGATCCAGCTAATTAAGAAATCCAGACAAACAAATTCTTATGCATGGTCTTCCACAAAGCGTTTCTTCACTGACTGCAGTCTCGCGTAAGCCAACTACGTCTCCCAGCGCTCCACTCACTTCAGTTATTTATGGGCATAGTCCCTTAACATCTGAGCACATCAGTTGAACCTCGCGCCCGTGCAACGCAGAATTCTCGTCTATTCGGATGGACGCGTGTAGGCCCCCAACATCCGGGTGCCTGAATTGCACTTCGCGTCCATCCAGTGCCTAAATCGCATTTCTTTGCATTCGGGAGGGCGTGGGTTCGACTCTGGCAGGCAAGACAATGTCTTGCTCTTTTTCTAAAAGAGTACGGTAGTACTCGTTCTCCGTCATATGAGTTCTTATTTAATTTCATTGGTCTTTCTAATTACAACACATTTATTTTTTTCTCTACCCAGGCAACTACGAAAATAAAACAATTAGCAACAAATATATATATATACATTCACTATCACCATATTTTGCTTTTTGATAATGAGGATTTGATTTATATTCGTGGTTTGGTTTGGTTTGTTTTGTTTTACGGCATATTAACCTCAGTGGGTCATTTAATGTCGACAAAGTTGTGAAATAAATTTATTCTTAATGCATAATACAATTTTATTCATGGTAGTACTCGTTCTCTGTCACAACAAGCAAACAAGCAAACAAAAAAAAACAAATTCAAATTATTGGTTCATCTGTTTTTATTACAATAAATAATTATTACAAAGCAATCAGAAAAAGAAAAGCAAAACGTTTTTTCTCGTACAATAAAAAAAGCTGCCAAAGAAACAAGGTGTTGCTGTTTGCAAAAATCTTTCAAAAACAATTTGCATGATAACAAAAAAAAAAAAAAAAAAAAAAAAAAAAAAAATTTAACCACTTATTCAATCGTCACATTTTGCTTTCAATATTAACCACTTAAGACCAGGATATTATTGTGAGGGCATTGAAATATCTTGTCAACAGTGCCTGAACAATACTTTCTTTCTTTTTATCTTTTTCTTTCTCTTTTCCTTTAAAAAAAAAAAATTGTTTACTAGTTATATTGTTGGGTGCCTAGTTGCTCAGCAACATAACCACTTTGAAAACAGAGGGTACCAGGTTCAAGTATTGTTATAGTAATCTAAGAGAAGACTGTGCGGATAAAAAAAAAAAAAAATAAAACCAAAAAAAAAACAACAGACTTCCATGGGGCCTTGACTGGAAGAACCCCTTTGCTCATTTCTGACAAAAGGGACTGACTCCCTACCCCTAAAATAATACCTCGGACATTTGAACTTAGGCCACAACTGACTTTAAGTCGTTTCCTGGCAAGGGGTTATCCCCTCGCCATGGCCGACTATGCTTCGTTCAATGAAGCCGGAGTCATAGAACTACCTTTTGCCTTTGTCTCTTTCCGCCCTTTTCGTTCCTAAGTTCCATTTCAACGTACCGGTCCACAAGAATAAAGAACCAGCTTTTATTGGGGACAAGATACCAGTACCAATGAACATAACTTGGCCCCATAAGACCAAGGACAAATAACCTTTTCACAAGAAATCCGCTAATGGTTTAAGAAGAGGACTGTGGCCTCTTAGCTATGAGGTGGGTGGGACTGGGAATAGAGGTGCAAACAGACCATTTATACCAGGGATTCTCAAATGTTTTACTTGATGCCCCCCTGCCCCCCTTGTAACCAAATTTAAACACCCCACCCCCCAAATAAGTTAGATGATTTCTTAATAGTTTATTTCAGACTAGAAGTGGCTACCCGGCGTCACCTGGGTAGAGAGGGATTTTTTTAAAAAGTTAGTCTCGCAGATCCATTATTATTGAATTGTGAGTTGGATCCCTGCTGGATGCCCCATTAAAATCCCTACGTCAAAAAAAAAAGACCTTGTGTTGATCCAGTCACTCTGAAAATAGAAATTTATGTCTACAATATTAAATGGAAAAAATTCCATGTTGTTATCATTTAAATTTTATTTTTTAGATACCATCATGAATTTAAATCAAATCATTTTTTTTTGTTCAAAAACCAAGCCCTGGTGATATCTAATGTGTATATATATATATTTACTTTATCGTTAATTGTTTTATTTTCAAAGTTTCCTCTGGACATACAGATTCACACAACTGCCCTTTATATATGTATAGATTACATTCGGACATACATACACACAACTGCCCTTTATATATGTATAGATTACATTCGGACATACATACACACAACTGCCCTTTATATATGTATAGATTACATTCGGACATACATACATACACACACACAACTGCCCTTTATATATGGATAGATTATTTAATCCATTGATTGGTTTTCCAGTGTATTTAACCCCCTTAATAGTTTATTTCAGATTATTTAACCCTTGATTAATTTTTCAGAATATCTAACACCCTCAATTGTTTATTTCAGAAAACTTAACCCCTTGTTTGATTTTACAGATTATTTAACCCCTTCATTGATTTTACAGATTATTTAACCCCCTTAATAGTTTGATACAGAATACTTAACCCATTTTCCAGAATATCTAACCCCCATTCATTGTTTATTTTAGACTATCTAACCCCTTAACTGAATTTTCCAAAGTATTTAACTCCTGGATTGATTTTTTCAGAATATTTATCCCCTTGACTGAATTTTCCAAAGTATTTAACCCCCTCAATGGTGTAGTTCAGATTATTCAACCCCTGAGTGATTTTTCAGAGTATCTAACCCTCTCAAGCATTTATCCCAGACTATTTAATCCCTAGATTGATTTTCCAAAGTATTTAACCCCTTGACTGATTTTCCTGAGTATTCAACCCCCCTAATGGTGTATTTCAGATTATTTAGCCCCTACATTGGTTTTCCAGACTATTTAATTCCTTTTATACTCATTACAGGTGTCTTACTTTTTATTTAACCCCTTTAAGACTATTTAACCCTGTGATTGATTTTCCAGAGTATTTAACCCCCTCAATGGTTTCAGAAAACGTAACCCCTTGTTTGATTTTCCAGACTATTTAACCCCTTGACTGAATTTTCCAGAGTATTTAATCCCCTCCATACACATTATTTTCAGAATATCACATGAATTTGTTTATAAAATAACTTTTGAATTTGAACAGGAGCAAGTCCTTTTTTTGTTTCCAATTTGTTGTGGGAAAAATAAAATTTAAGTTAGCATAAAAAAGTCCAACGCTTCTTCTTCTCCTTCTTCTTCAAAGCCTCTCCCAACTGCTACTGTCTCTAACACATAACATACACTGTTTTCCTCTATCACTCCTCTGTTTTTGCTGGTTTATTTATACCCATGCTTATAGCTTTCATACGGGCATCTGGGTTTAACATACAGGAACTTGAGATAACTCAATCTCCAGCACTATGCTCAAGTATCACTTTTTCATATTCAGAAGGATGCGGGTTCGATCTTAGATCAAAATCCTACATGACAAACAAAGCCTAACCCGCTTCCTTCAAGAATACTTCACGTCTCCACTTCCACCACCCGACTGGAGAATTAAACTGTAGAATCAGAACAATTTCATCTTGAACTTCTTATACTTGGCAGCAACAAAACATAGCGTAAATTAGGGCAGGAGGCTGGGAACGACAAAAGATCAAAATCATCGTAAAATCATTTCAAGATATTTCATCAGCCGGTTTTCAAGTGGTTAAATATTAGCACTCATTTCACCTTTTGATCAAACAGCAAAAAAAAAATAATAATAATATATATATATATATATATATATATATATATATATATATATATATATATATACATACATACATACATTCATTTAGTGTAAACAATTAATAGGGTGAGTCAAAAGTTTTGCAATATTTGTCTCCATGCTTTCCAGGAATTTGCAGAAATGGAAATTTAGGCTTCTCCGAGCGTATAGTCCAGACCGAGTTCCCTTGGATTTTTATTTGTTCTGTTATTCCATGGCTCATTTCTTGCACTTGTAACACTTCAACAACCAAGAGGAGGTGGAAGCTTCAGCGAAGGAGTTCTTTGCCCTCAGAGGGCAAGAATTGCTACTAGTGCAGGATCAAACTTGTTGGTTGTTTTGTTTTATGGCATATCAACTCTTTTTGGTTATTTAATGCCAATTCAAGAATCATCCTGAAGAACCATTCGGGTGAAACCTAGGTCGATAGTTTCTGACTCATGTAGGTCCTTATATATATATATTTGTGAATAAAAAGGCCTTAAATACCATGGGTATCGTGGTTATGGACGATTTCCACTCGTGGGTATCTAGGGCCCATGACCTTCTTCAGACCACGTATATCTTTTATTCCAAATAAAAGATATACGTGATCTGAAGAAACTCGTGGCTCTAGATACCCACGAGTGGAAATGGTCCATAATCACGATACCCATGGTATTTAAGGCCTTTTTATTCACAAATATATATATGTTTTGTTTTATGGCATATCAACCAATTTCGGGGTTTTTTTTAATACCGAATCAAGTCATTTTGACATCAGGCAGTTTACAGTGTTTTGCAGTTTAGGTATCAGTTTTGGATCAAAGAAATTGCAGGAAAGTTGCTTTACCCTTGGATTATTATTTGTTCCGATCCATTGCATCACTTCCTGCACTTGTGGTACTTCAACAACCAAGAGGAAGTGGAAGCTTCAGGGAAGGAGTTCTTTGCATCAAAAATCAAAGACAGTGTCGGATCAAAGAACTGGCAGAATGGTGGCTTCAGATGGTGCAACACAATGGCCTCTACTTTGAATGCTAGGCTGCTTTTGTGGTAACTTGAAGAGGTACTAATGCAGAATAGTGCGCAAGAGATAATATCATTAGATTACATATAAAAAGCATTACATTTCATTACGTTTCACAAAAATACCCAAAACCTTTGAGATGCTAGGATTAGGGTAAGGGTTAGTGTTAGGCTACTTTGGGAGTTTCCATAATCTAATGCTATTTATACGTAAAATACGATTCTAATGATATTATCTCTTGCATGCTATTCTGCATTTGTACCCTTGAAGAATAAAGCAAATAAGTTAACAAAATATTGCAAAACTTTCGACTCACCCTTTTCTTTTACACAGGGGACAATTTTTCCCCTGTTAGGATTTTTACACCCCCTCTATAACAAACAAACAAACAAAACAGAAAGGGGTAAAACAACAATTATAATAAAATATATTGTCGGTCAAATTGATTGACAAAGAATTTGACTGACTAATAATATGATAGCTGCCTCATAACTAGGGCTACACAAACAACATGGCTACCAAAATCAACAAGAAACCAGGGGCGGCGGGGGGGGGGGGGCACGTCGTCATCTAGGAAATAATCACATACATTGTGATATTTAAGGAAATACAATAAAAAGGGTTGACCAATAAAAAAGGGGATGGGCAATAAAAGGGATTGGCCAAGAAAAAGGGATTGACCAATAAAATGTGGTTGGCCAATAAAAAGGGGTTGGGCAATAAATAGGGATTGGCCAATAAAAAGGGTTGGGCAATAAAAAGGGGTTTGGCAATAAAAAGGGATTGGCCAATAAATAGGGATTGGCCAATAAAAAAGGGTTGGGCAATAAAAAGGGATTGACCAATAAAATGGGGTTGGGCAATAAAAAGGGATTGACCAATAAAAAAGGGGTTGGCCAATAAATAGGGATTGACCAATAGCATTCTTTGCAGAGAAATATAAAGTAATTCTGCTTAAAAAAAAACAAACAAAAAACTTAGTAGTGGAAGGGTTAAAATTGGAACTTCTCTAAAAAAGGTTAGCACCCTAAAATCTAAAAAATAAAAAATAATTATTACAAATTTTATTGCAACGTTAGTCCATATTACTTAAATTTTTTGGATCTTGTGTGAAAGTTTCCCCTGTTAGATATACACCAGGTCTAAAAAAAAAAAAAAAAAAAAAAAAAAAAAAAAGGAAGAAATTTCTTACTTCTAAAAATTTTGTAAAATAGTCATTTTTAGAATAAAAAAAAACTCTTATAAGCACAACGTGTGATATACTCCCCTCCCTGCATCAAGATTCAAATGTTTTTTCACTCAAAATATTGTAATTGAGAAACTCCAATAATCTTTTTTTTTTTATTTGTAAGTCTTTTTTTATTTTTATTTTATGGTCAAAAGTGAATTCCAGCCATTTGTTGCCAAATATGCCACATCTAAAGGGTTAATTTTGTATTTTTTAAAACAACAAAAAAAACTTCATAATTAAAATTAAACCTGCCTAGTGTCTAAAGTAGCTGTATATTTTCCAATATTGCCAAGGTCCAGGGTTCAAGCCCTGTTAAAATCCTAGGTATTTGAAACTGGTTCGCAGTGAAAAATATACAACTATTCCATTCAGTAGACAGACCCATTTCTAAGAGTAATAATTTTAGATTTTAAATAAAGATCTTGCTTGAACTTGTATGACATTGTTTTTATAGATATAGAACAGAGATTGTCTCTCTAAACTATCAAGCTAGTACAGGAAGTGACATAATTTATTCTTTAATAGACAAATGACATTGTGGTATCACCTTTGCCATTTTTTAAGTGGTCTCAAGAAATTGCTGATTCATACTTAGATCTTAAGATTCAAAATGGCTACCATGTCAGATTTTGTTTCAGGGAATAAAATAATTATTAAAAAAAAAAATAGGGGAGTTCAGGAATATATTACCACAACCAAAAGTTATTAGAAGAGTTTGAGATTAAGTATTTTTCTTATTACACATTTTTTTTAGTTAATTTTGATTAGTTTCATTGTTTTTTTTTTCCTTTTTTCTTTAATCACTTTGTTTTAACTAATTTTCTTCAGAATAATGTCATAGGTTTTTATGAGGACCCAAACTTGTATTATATACTTTGTGAATTTGTCATTCATAAAATAATTACAAAAAAAAGGGTAGTTCAGGAATATATTACCACAACCAAAAGTTATTAGAAGAGTTTGAGATTAAGTATTTTTCTTATTACACATTTTTTTTTTAGTTAATAAAGTTTAATCATTTTTTAATCACTTTATTTTTTTAACTAATTCTCTTCAGAATAAAGTCATAAGTTTTACAAAGATCCAAACTTGTATTATATACTTTGTGAACTTGTCATTCATAGAGGAGTTTTCTCCAGACTTCCCATCAGGACAGACTGACACAAGGTCATTTTAATGGGGGGATCCAGGCACATATATATATACATAATATATTACCACAACCAAAGGTTATTAGAAGAGTTTAAGATTATTATTAAATTATTAAGATTATTATTACACATTTTTTTTTAGTTAATTTTGACTAGTTTCATCTTTTTTTCTTTAATCACTTTATTTTTTTAACTAATTTTCTTCAGAATAAAGTCATAGGTTTTACGAAGAGAGGAGTTTTCTCCAGACTTCCCACCAGGCCAGACTGACACAAGGTCATTTTAATGGGGGGATCCAGGCACAAACTATTCATTAATAATGAATCTGCAAGACTAGCTTGCTTACTATGGTTAGGATCAGACTTAACAAAAAATATATACAGTTACTTCCCTTGATCAGTAGGGTATAGTTGCCTCCCATGAAAGATGCATTGTGGGAGCTAGGACCAGGAAATGTGCCATCCGCCATGATACATGGTTTTGGACATGAGATAGTTGGTTGTATACAAGTTGAGCTCTTAAGTTACTGTTTGGGTAAAAGCATTTCTCTACCCTGTGTTAAATAAAACCTTGTTAATTTCCAACAACAGGGTCTTGCATTTTCATTCAGTGCTCCGTATTTTATTTATATTTAAAAACATAACAAATAGATTGTTTTTTAAGAGTTTTATAGTTTGCTTGAAGAATTGTGAGTATATTTGGTTTGTAGATTGATTTTGAAGAATTATCACAATGTGAAGGAAGAAAATGTAACAGTACATTGTTCATTTATCTGTATATTTTATTTTTTCGCTTCTTTAATATTTCGGGATTAAAGTCCCATCTTCAGAAGACCTCAGAATTAGTATAGAGGTTGTAACTTGTGTGTTTCTGTATTTGTTTTTAGTGTTCGAATGTACTAATATTCAAACGTGCAGTGTCATATCGTGCTCAAAAATGGACACTGGGTTTAAAATGTTTTGGCGACAAAATTCAAACATATGAATTTTCTTTTCATTTGTATTTAATTTTATTTGCCTCGTACCCCACTTGTATGGGTTAGGCACAAGGCCCTATTAACGTGGGCCCACCCACAAACTGAAGCTCATGGGTGGGAAAGAACAAAAATTGCGTTGATCCCTTCGGCATTACCCCTCAAGGGGGGGCGCCTCAGGCGCTGGGCAATAAACCCAGCCCTGCCTCTTTAGGTCAAGGGGGCAGTGTTGCCTGGGGGGATAGCCCCCTGGGATCAACGCTATTAATTTAACATGACCGGTCCAGTCGCCGAAGCTCACTGGACCCCTGTCCTGAAGGACGGGTTGGAAATGCCTTTCATTTGTCTTTAATGTTTGAATGTATTTATATTGTTTATTAATATTAACATTAATATAATATATTAAGATTATTTTATATTTAATTTGATAGAAATTTAATCAAAATTTATTTTTGTATTAAAACCTTTTTGTTTTAATTGCAATGATGATAACAAAAATAAAAAATGGCTGACAAAACCAATCTTACAAAAAGAAAGAATCTGATTGGCTGAAATTGTCACAGTGAGTGGACAATTGATTGGTTAAAAAGAAATCAACAAAGCATCTGATTGGTTAATAAATAAAATATGTGCTGTAAATCTTATGATAATGGAGATACAGCATTTGTCAGTCTGTAACTGAAACTACCTCACTGCTTATGTCTTAATACCCTCAGGAATTGTGGAAGTTTATGAATGAGTATTTAAGTTTTAGTCAAAATCATTAATACATAGAATAAACCTAATTTATTAAAGATATCAATGAAAATCAGAGTTACATTTGCCTCAAAACAGCCCATGTTATTAGTACATTTAAAATCCTGTATTTTATTTATATATATATATATATATCACTAAGAAATAAAGGTTTACATAATATATGGTGTGGTTAATTTGCATACTTGTTTTAACAAAACTGGATTTAATAAATAATTACTTGGTGTTATTGATCCCTAATATTATTGTTTTATTCTTCAACATATTAAAATCAATCCTATGAATGATTTTATATAGAAACCAATTAAAATATAATTAAAATAAGTGTAATCTTTTTATATGCGTTCTTATTTAATTTTGTTAGTCTTTCTAATTTAATAGATTTCATTACATTAAAACTTAAATATTTATGCCTGGAGGGCACATGTTCTTGCTATTTTTTTTTTAAACCGTTATTAAGATATATTTTCTTTCAGAAATTTTTTTTTTAAATTAAAAAAAAAAAAAAAAAAAAAAAAAGTCTATTAAGAGAGAAAATTTCTCTGCAACAGTTAAATAAAATAAAAATTCAAACATTATCTATATTTACTAAAAGGGACACAGACGAATATTAAATGGGGGGTGGGATGGGGAGCAAGTCCCGTGGCATATTAGTTAACATGCTAGACTTTGACATCGTAGTACACAATTTCAAACTCCATTCACACTATTACATTCACTTTTTGACTAATACCCTTGGGATAGATATGAACTCCCTCATCCCCCAGCTATGGGTTAAATAGTACCACTACTGTTCTTCTACAAGGATGCCTTTGGCACTAACTAAAGAAACCAAACCAAAATTTAAGGGGACAAATGGCTGTTTTTAAAATTGTATTTTTTAAAAACCTAAGTGGAAGGATAAATAATTTTGATTTTTCAGACTGTTGTCCTCATCATTATTGTGATATGAATAAATACAAAATTTCAGCTGCTGTATTCTCAGGTGTTCCTTGTGTATCTGAGCATAGTAATGATCTAACCTGGGAAATCATATTTGATAGTTTGATCAACTATCAAACTATTGAAAATGATTTCCCAGGCTGGATCATTACTCTACTCGGATACACAAGGAACACCTCAGGAAGACCGGAGAATACAGCAGCCAAAATATTGTTTATGTAGATTATGAGTTATCTCCCTTGGACTGTTTCAGTAGAAGGAACTCTTTAGCAAAAGAGAAAGAAAGTTGATTGGCAACAGACTACATATACAACGATTGTCCACCATTAGAGTTACTGCCATTCAAATGCCTTTTGACATTTGGTAGCAGAGCATAGTTTAAATCTACGAACCTCTGGGTTATGGGCCCAGCATGCTTTCATTACATACCACAAAAAAATTGAGGACAACAGTCTGAAATATCAAAATTATTCATATCGAGCGTCATCTCATAAATATAGACTAAGTGGTAGGTTTGGCCAAGAATCTAAAATTGTTTCTTGTTAGGATTAAGAAATGGAATTTTAATTCGAGAAGGAGTTTTGGTTTTAGAACTAAAAATGCTAAGATAA
Organism: Doryteuthis pealeii; assembly: GCA_023376005.1. Taxonomy (NCBI): domain Eukaryota; kingdom Metazoa; phylum Mollusca; class Cephalopoda; order Myopsida; family Loliginidae; genus Doryteuthis; species Doryteuthis pealeii. Next base: position 43,792,268 of record CM042174.1, on the reverse strand, counting down.
ATTGAAGTTTAAAAAAAAAAAAATTATTTCTAATTTTTTTTTTTTTTTTTTTTTTTTAAAATCTACCGATTCCTTTTTTGTAATGTCTATAAATTCTAAAATCTTTCAAAGAGTGAAAGGAGAATATTTATCCAAGTCCTGGACTTTTCAATCGACTTCATATCATGGTTTGTCAATGGAAGGAACCCAGAGAAGAAGTGATGCAGGAAAGAGAAAGGGAGGAAAAAGGAGAAGAAAGAGAGGAGGAATTAGAAGGGAGAAGAAAAGGGTTAACATCAGATTCTAGTGGCGACTGAGACAGGCACTTAACCTTGGTCAAATACATTTGTTTTGAAAAAATACAACAGATAAAGAGAAAATGTCATTTTGGTTTTTCGTAGAATGGTTTGTTGTCAAGTATTAGCTGTGCAAACCTAGACAGGCAAAAAGATTTGATGAATTGTAATCAGGAAAAAAAAAGCAGATTGAGGCAAAAGTTCTTAAAGTCGTTGGGGTGGCCTAAAGTCGGTATCAGCCAGTCAGCGAGGGAGTCTATCCCCTTTTCACTAGCGCTAGACCAAGGAGATTATTTGAGCATCTGGGGTGGAGCGCCACACCTACCATCAGCTCCTTACTTTACCGCACAGATCCCTGTGCTACTCATACAGTGATTTGGCGAGGACCGGTATTGAACTAGGAACCTTGTGGTTTCTAGCCGAACGCTCTACCGACTGAGCTAACCAGGCCCCAAGATTCTAAATTATACATATAGTAAATCATGGGAGTAAAAATTGAATATAAAACTGACAATTCATGAGAAGTCATAAATTGTGAACGTACCTGTAGCTAGAAATATTTAAATTAAGGACTGTTAACTTTAGAATCAAGGAGTCCCCATGGAAAATTACCGGTGACTGTTAATAACCCTTGACCCCTTAGAGGTGTGCAATTTGGTGTCATGACAGACATGTGATATAGTTCAATTAATTATTCAGATTCGACCCGGCTTTTGAAGTTGAGAGACATGATTATCGGCTCTCTCCCGGGGTTCATTCTCTTCCTGCAGCGGAATAATCGATATGGGCTAATAAAACTTAATCAAGAACAAACAAAGTCTTGTAGTTTGTTAAATTATTAAGACAATGTTAAGGCCAGCCCAGAAGAATTAGCAAGGAAGAAAATTTGTTAGGGTTGGGGTTAGGTTTAGTTTAATGTGAAAATAAATAAATAATTTATCAGTCAAGAGTGGTTCCCCTTTGTTTATGTTAGACTTATAGGAAATAACCTTTTTATATTTTTTGATACTTTTTTCTATATAGCAAATTGTTAAAAACGTGACCTAGATTTGCCACTGATTATGTGTGTGTGTGTGTGTGTGTGTGTGTATATATATACATATATGTGTGTGTGTGTGTGTGTGGACACATGATAGTCTGAAAAACTATTTCAATCTTATCTCTTCACGGAAGTAAAATAATCTTTCATTTAAAATTTTGGAATTTAAACTGTTAAAAATTGATTACTTTTTTTCATACCACACTATATTAACACCACTAGTGAACCTGGTGCTTGGCTGTGTGACTGACAACAAAAGATAAAATCAGAACCCTCTCAGTAGGTGCATAAAACAGTCACACATGAGAGAATCGACCGAGTGACAGTTTGATTTTTATTAAAAATATTAATCCCAATTGAGAAATTAAAAATATATACATTGGACTTCATTTCATATTCCACTAACATCTGTCCGGTAGACTCAGGTAAATTTTTACACTCCTCAATTCACATTCTACCAAATTCCGAACCTTTGATTACAAACGAGGACCAATAAATAAAATAACAACACTGAGGTAAAAAAAAAAAAAGAAGAAAAAGTGTATAACTGAATCACTACTCAACAACTTGAAATACAACATAAATTAATGCAGTCATCTAATAAAAAAAAAAAACAACTTATGAATGAATTAATGTATTAAGTTATGTTTTCCTTAGAGTTTGATTTTTATTAAAAGTATAAATCCCAGTTGAGAAATTAAAAATATATACATTGGACTTCATTTCATATTCCACTAACATCTGTCCAGTAGCCTATGGTAAATATTTACACCCCCGACTTCACAGTCTACCAAATAAAACATTGTCTATTATCACTTTGTCATTTTAACGAGAGAAGTCAAATATAGTTTTTGGATAAAGCAAGGGAGATAACTCTTTTTGGATTTAAGAAACGATTTTTTTGTTGTGATGCAGTTAAATGTTTTATACAAGCTTAACAACCAACTATTATATTTTTTTAAAATACATTTTTATCATTAAAATAAAAATACAATGTTACTTTGACTTACAAGTTTAATTTGTTCAGCTTGTAACTCAATTTCCTCATATATCAATTCAAATTTTTCCATTGAAATAAACTGACATGCCATTAAAAAAAAAAAAAATTTTTTGGTGCATTTTTTAAATAACAAAATAAAATAAAATCTAATGAATTGTGCAGTAATGTGTTTTAAAGTTTATTTTCTTAAAAATTATAACTTAAATGTTTTTCATAAACTTATCTATTAATAATGGAAATTTGCTCTTTATTTGACTGTAACAAAAACTATGTCATTGCTTACGTCACATTACCCAAAATCATCATAAAATAGAATACACTCAAAATTTGAGCATGCAACATTAGACGATCCTCATTGTTTAAAAAAAAACAAGTTTTAATAAATACATGCCCGTATTATATATCTATATATAGTTTGTTTTATTTTAATATATATTTAAAGTTATCAGAACAAAGTTTCCATTTCAAATTGTTTTATTTTTTACTCCTTTAATGAATTTGATGATTTTACTTACTTAGGGTACAAACTCTCTGACATTGAATTTTTATATCCCACACCCTCAAGCAATATCTTTCAAAAATTCATTTTTACATCGCCCGGATATTTTTGCTAGTCAAAATAAAGAAAAGTAATAAAGAAATGATGTATATATATATAGTTTTTTTTTTTCCGTAGTTAGGGTCTTTCCATGTGTGGTTTAACCAAGCTGATGCAGGTAGACCATAAGGAGAGCTCAATGTGCCTAATACCAGTGAGTAAAAGGACAGAGCAAGAAATTTAGTAAATGAAGAAAAACTCTAAAGTTGCTTCATTACAATAATTTATTTCAACCGTATTAATACGGCATCTTCAGGTAATCACAAGAGTCATGTTCTTGTGATTACCTGAAGATACCGTATTAATACGGTTGAAATAAATTATTGTAATGAAGCAACTTTAGAGTTTTTCTTCATTTACTATATATATATATATATATATATATATATTATATTATATTATATTATATTATATATTTCAATATGCTCAGATATATTCAATATTCACAAATGTAAAAAAAAAAAAAAAAAGGATTTTTTTAGATTATAGGGAATTTTATATAAGAAAAACTTTACTCATTTATTCATTGTTTAGCAGATATTTGAAAATATGACTTGGTAGAAACATTTATAATAAAGAACTCCATTTGTTGAATTTTGTGAAATTATCAAGAATTTTTTCCTTGTTAATACTTTACAAAAATAAATACTTGACCCCAGGACACTTATTTTTTTTTTTTGCTAGTTTATTATAATGAAAGTTATGTGTCTGTAAATACAACTGATTCTCCAACAGCGTCACAATTCTCTTCATGTTATTAATGTGATCAAAACCCTAAAATGTTTCTGGAACTTTAAGTTGGATATCAATTTGAATTTCATTATTTCTCGCTTGTACCTCAAATTCTAGCTCTCAACACAAAGCAAAAAAAAAAAAAAAAAAAAAAAATTGCTTGTAATTTGTAAAAATATTAAGTTGTGGCACTTGTTAATCAAAATACTACTGTATTTTAGTTTTTCACTTTATTGTGAAAATTTATATTTTAATTTATAGTTTTTTATATTTTAATTTTATAGTCATAATACTACTGTATTATAGTTTTTTTTTATACATTTTTATCATATAAACAAGGCATAAAAATATCAGTTGGCAAATCCAGGAAAGCTTCATTTCATAAAAAATAAGTAAAAATACAAGTTTCAATCATCCTTTTAGCAAATACTCCTCAAAAATATTTAATGGAAAAACATTTTTGTATAAGAAAAAAAAAAAAAAATTTGTATCAATCTTTTCATAAACTGTCTTCTTATTAAAACAACAAATTGAAATATTGCAATATCAGCAGAATAAATAACTTTATTTGAACAACATCTGTGTGTGTTTTTATATTATCTTACCCTTGTATCAATCTTTTATAAAAAAAATGTAAAAGAATTATTTTTATTGTAATCTTTTCAGTAAACAGCTAATACTGTGACAGTTCAGCAAGAATATCTATCCTGTCAATTTTCTTTGTTAAAAATAATGGACAAAGTAACCAATAAGCACCCCAAATCATCAACTTAATGAAAGGTTCATATTTTAACTCATCACCAGTAACTTCCGCTTCCAAATTTTTGTAAACAAATGATTTTAATCAGAAGTCTATGGAGATATTGAACTCACAATAAAACAAATAAATAGATGGTTGATACACCTAATCAAATTCAATAGCAAAATATTTTTTTTAAATAAATACTTTTTAATCAGAAATTTATGAATATTTTTCAACACTTACAATGATTTAAAAAAAAGACGAAAGACGTTTTTATACTATAATAGTTTTTACTTAATCAGAAGAGAAATGCAATTATATTTATTTAAATAAAAATACAGTTTTTATTTGCAAAATATTTTTATGCTTATTTAAGTAAAAGAATGTTCTTCAGAAATAGTATCACACAATTTGTAAAAATTTGTTTTTGTCAGATACAATATAATTGCAAAAAATCGCCTGTTTGTTTATTTTCAAATATTTGGAAGCCAAACTTACCGGTGATAAGTTAAAATATGAACCTTTCATTAAATTGATGATTTGGGGTGCTTATTGGTCCAAAATAATGTGGTATACCAGTGTCAAGACCTTTATTATATCAGGTGATGAGAAAATACAGGGAAAAGTAGATTCATGCCTTTCTTAAAGGATTTTAGAGAATAAATGCAATCTGAGCCAAAATTAAAAGCTTTGACTATTTCCAGTTAAACTAGTGTGGTATACCAGTGTCAAGACCTTTATTATATCAAGTGATGAGAAAGTGCAGTGAATAGTGGTGAAGTAACTTGACTACAATAACAACACTTGTCAAGTAAGCCATTTTCCATTTTTTTGGACCCCCTTTCACATACTGCTTGCTCATGGAACAATGTGCGTACACATTTGTGTATTCTTTCTTTCAAAACTACATGAGTGAATGTGTGTATGAAAAACAAATAAAATAAAACAAAGCCAAAAAAAAGAAAAAAACAGATAATTAAAAAAAAAAAATCATAAAATAAAAAGAATCAGACAATGTATTAAGCTATTCTTTAAAAAATAATTTATTTTGATCAAAAGAAAATAAAAGATAAAAACAGTTTTGACCAATTCCACCCTTTCTAATCATTTTGGATGGTCAGACAAGAAAGAACAAAAAAATAATGAAAAAAAAATTACAAAAACAAAATAAAAAAACAACAAAAAAACAAAAACAAAAAAAAAACAAGGACAAAAATAAAAATTGTGAAAATTCTGGCAAATCAAAATCGGTCAACACGAAAGCGTGAATGTCGACCAGATACAAAGAACATGCAGACATTCACACCAATGTGGCTTCTTTTTTTTTTTTTACCATTATCAGACAGCATGTGGCAGCGATGATTTAGACAATAAGGATCATCTTTGCGCGCACACACCCACCCACACACATACACTGATCCAAGAAAAATAATGGCAAGCCAAAGAAATTCCTTTTGCCCACAGACAAAATCAGGATTAGTAGAAATACCTTTCTCAAAGAACCATTCGCTTCCACCATTATGGTAAGAAAAATTCTGGACCATATGACCTTTAAGCACCCCTTCTGAGATCTCAATTCGTGGGGATACTTTTCTCATTTACACTGTCAAAATCCAGTTGTTAGGGGTTGGTTTTATTTAAAAAAAAAAAAAAAAGAAGTGTCCCCACGAATTGAGATCTTGGAAGGGGTGCCTAAAGGTCATATGGTCCAAAATTCTTAAGAAAGAAGCACATACATGTACCAATCATTTTTGGGCAAGAAAGGAGGGCGAAAAAAACAAAAACAAAAAAAAAAAAAACATGTCCAAGGTTTTCACGGACAAATTGTAAGCTTAAACTTGTGTTAAGAATTAAAAATTTTCTTTTCTTAATTTTTTTTTTGACCCCAGATTGTTCACCACCATTTTTGTTTGTAATTAAAAAAAAAAAAAAATTTTTATTTTATTTTAAAAATTCATTTGTAAATAATTTTATATTTAATTTGTCAATTTCATTATTGATTTAAAATGTTAAACTGTTTTTGGTTGTTATTTTTATTTTTTAAAAATCTGATTAAACTGAACAAAGAATTCCAAAAATCGAATGGGGAAAAAATCTTTAAAAAAAATATTGGTTCATAATGACAAGAAAACTGATTGAAATATGAAAATAAAAACAAATAAAAAAAAAAAAAAAGGTAACATAATAAACTTAAAAAAAAAAAAAAAGTAGACATTTTCAAATATTCTCTTTTGACAAAACCACCTATTGTTATATAGCATATTGCTCAATTATCTCCCTTAGTAAATCTTCAATTGAAGTTATGAAATTTATACAAAATGTCTATCCTACTGATATTAAAACTGTAATGTTTAGTTATTGTAATTTGATATAAAATTCAAGTTAAATAAATCTATTATCTATGATAAAAAAGTATATTATTCATAAAACCTGAGTATCTTTAACAAGAAAAGCTGTATCACCCACCTTTTAAGTTTTAATGTTAGGATATTGCCTTTGTTATATTTGACAATATACTAGCAGTGTTGGCTGTCTCTTTATATTTTTCAAAATTTGGAAATGAAGGACAAATATTTCTTCCAAAATTTTAGTTTATCTTTTGTTTTGTTTTTTTAAATAGAAAAACTAAAACAACGAAAGATTTGAGAAAGTTTAAATTAATCACCACGGATCATAATTTAAACTTTCTTCTTTGCTTTAGCCACATCTTACCAGAAATTTTCCTTCTTTTTTTTTTCTTTTTGAACGTAAATGAAATGCCAAGGAGAATCAGAATTAATCATTTTTTGTTTCTCACACTAACTTTTTTTTTTCTTAATTAAAAAAAAAAAAAAAAAGAATAAATAAAATGGCCTCACATTTGTTGAAAAATTGACATCTATTGATAAAAGTAAGTAAAGTTGACATACTGGCCTATTGTCGGTATCAGCCGGACAGTGAAGGACTTTTTTGTTTTTTAAATCAATGAATGTAAATTTTTTGCCAAGCGCAGAAGCCTAACTAATTTAACGTTACATATATATATAAAAATGAACTCTTTTAGCTAGTTTAAAAAAACACTAATGTCAAATCACCTCAAATTATTTTCTAAAAGATTTAGGAGCAAATACTATGAATATTTAAAAAGAATGGATAATAATATCAAAAAGGCTTAACTTTTCCATCACTCAGCCTTTTTTTTTTTTTGATTTTATAAAATTTTATCAAATCTGTTTCCATCGACTTAAAAGATACCATAGAGCTCCTCTATTACAAAAACTGGCAATATATTTCATCCTTAATTTCCCAAATTTTCAAACGTTTCTAAAATTTGGGACAAAAATATTGATAATCTGTGAAGCCACCATAGTCTACAAAAATATTTACAACTTATTTTTTGATAAACAAAACCTTTCCCTCCTTTTTTAAAAAAATTATTTTAATCATTAAAAGGGGTACTCTTTGGAACTCTTCAAACATGAAAACTACAAAAATGTTTATTTTTTAATGTCATTTCATAGAATGTTTCACAGATAGGATTCTTGTTTTACAAAGTGAATATTTAGAAAAAGCAAAGTAGAAGATGTTTAAATTTATTTTTAGGTAAATAAAACCACTTTTTCAGTAACATTTTGAAATCTAAAAATTATTTATGATTAAATATCTTTATTAATTGGTAAAATGTTATTCAGTTAAAAGAGACAATCTTGTGTGTATTTTAATTTATAAACATTAACTTGATTGAATTAAATTGTGAACAGATAATATGGAAGTGTTTCTTTTATATCATAGCACCGTATAGTTATATATATATATATATATATATATATATATATATATATATATAAACAACTAAAAAGTACATTTCTTTTTGGGTTTCTTTTGTATATGATATTTTTGTACATAAGTAATATGGAATGTATGGACCCTTATATTAATATAATAATATTATTAATATAACTTCATATTGATATTAAAGTTTGTACAAAATAGCTATGTTAAATAATGATCATCTAAACACCCAATTAAGAAAGATTTTAAATATTTCCTGTTTAGAATAGAGTTAAAATTATACGGTTTATAAAACTTATACAGGGCTAGCTTTTTGTTGAGTTTTATCCATGCACGTATTGTAGCAGATAATTAATTTTTTTAATTTTTTTAGTTGAGTTGTCTAATTTAAGAAACCCAAACCCTTGGAATTTTTACGCTGATATCCGAGTGTGGAATTATTCAAAGCCGCTGCATGGGGGTAATCATTAGAAAAGATATGAAATCTTGTGGGGTAATATGTGCCAGCCCTGTTTTTAAACCTTGACTCAAAAAAGAAAAATATTGCTTAGAATTATGTACAGAGTTCCTGGCTATGTTGACAAAGAATTCTTAGTCTTAGAGTCTTTGAATAATGGCTTGGCACAGATTTCCAGGATTTTTAGATCTGAAGGAAAAAAGTGCTGCTGCCTAAAATGCAGCGTTTTGCTGAATGACTTTTGGTTTGAGATAATTAGTGGAATTATTTTTTTTTTTTTTTTTTTTTGCAATGTCAGAAAAAGAAAAAAAAAAAAAGAAAAGAAAAAAAAAAGGAAGAAAAAAAAGGAGGAAGAAAAAAAGAAGAAAAAAGAAAGAAAAAGAAAGAAGAAAAGAAAGAAAAAAAGAAAAAAAGAAATTTTTTTCTTTTTTTTTTTCTTTCTTTTTTTCTTTCTTTTAAAAAAGAAAGAAAAAAAAAGAAAAAAAGAAAAAAAGAAAAAAAAGAAAAAAAGAAAAAAAAAAAGAAAAGAAAAAAAAAAGATTTCTTATAATTATCAATTTAAAATATCATAATTTTCTGCTGTATATTTCTGTGTGTGTGTGTGTGTGTGTGTGTGTGTGGAGGGGGAAGGGGTAATTCTTTTGTTCAGAATTTTTTTAATTGACTCCCCCACCCCCATAGAATGCAATTTGTTTGTTTCAGGTTTTGTCTACTGTGCAGCAAACAACATAGTGACATTTGAGCACTGTCTGTGAGGAAAGCAGCGCCATATTGCAATTCACTTCACCAAAAATTTCAAAACACCATCTGTACTGGTTGGTATTTATACACCGGAAGCTCCAATACGAAGATTTCAGAGTGTTTGGGTGTCAATCCAAGAACAGTGAAGAGGAATCGAAAAGATTTGGAAAACAACAAAACCCTGTGTATCCCCAATTTAGTTATTTCCAATAACACCAACATAAAAAAGGGGAACCACTCTGAATGAATTTTATAAATTATTTATTTATTTATTGATCTACTAGGAAAAAAGAAGATGGGGTTAGGATTTAGGGTTAGTTTAATAGAAATAACCCCCAATTTTTTAATGATATTTCAAATTATATAAGAAATTAAAAAAATAAAATAAAATAAAAACAAGAGTCATTTTTTGCCACATTTCATATTGCAAATATTTTTTAATAAATAAAAAAAAAATACAACTCAAAACAACCTTTCTGGCACATGGGACTAAAGAAAATGTTCTGGTTATTTCCTATAACTCCAACCTAAAAAAGGGGAACCACTCTGAATTAATTTTATAAATTATTTATTTATTAATTGATCTACTAGGAAAAAAGAAGACAGGGTTTAGGGTTAGGGGATTTGCAGTAGATTAATTAACAGATAAAATTAATTCAGAGTGGTTCCCCTTTTTTTTTTTAGGTTGGAGTTATAGGAAATAACCAGAATTCTTTTTTTTTTTCAAACTCATCTTCTGTCCGTCAGTGCTATCATATTTTAAAAATATATTTGCAATATGAAACAAAAAAAAAAAAAAAAAAAAAAAAAAATGACCAAAACAAAATTTTCTGATTTTCGTCAACAACAACAGAAATAAAAATGAATTGCTACAAATTGTATCGTACAAGTGAACATTTTTAAATTAAAGTCCCCCTCAAACGCCCCACAGATCAGATTAGCCGACCTGTGATACTCTTGCGCTGAGTTGGCAGGGACCGGTAGCGATGTGTGTATTAAAACAGTTAAAATCCCCTTCCCATTCTGTAAGTGAAGACAGCCTAATGGTTAAGGTGACGGACTGACACCAACCGACCGGAGTCCAATTCTGGCTGTAGGTAGCTTACAAAATGTCTAGCCACACTGAATAGACTTGATAAGTCAAAACACGTGTCTGTGGATGACCCTATATATATATATATGTAAATCTGCTCTGCTTTATTAGTATTGAGCACCTTTTTATGCCAATACTTTTCTCATTCATTCTATATATATTATATATATATATGGGAATACGATGAGAAAATTAAAATATTTTCTTTTCATATATATATATATATATATATATATATATATTACATACCGACCAAGAAGTAAAAATGGCTTGTAGGCTACAATTTATAGCGAAAAAAAAAAAATAAAGCAAAAATGAAAATAAAAATGATAATTAACGTTTATTTTTGCTTTAAAAAAAAAAAAAAAAAAAAAAAAAAAAAAAAAAAGAAAAAAATTCATTGGATGTAAAGAGTCCATTTAAAATTTTTCAAGTGGAATTATAACAATTTTTTCAGATTTGCAATTTTTTTTTTTTTTTTTGATAAAAAAAAATTATATTGATTTTTTTTTTTCCCCTAAATTAATAATATTTTTGTAAAAGAAAAGAAAAAAAAAAAGATCTCTCACTTTTAAGGAGAGTAACATTTTTTTTTTTTTGCTTTTTTCTTTTTCTTAACTTTTTAATGCAAATTCATCTGAATGAGAGAAAAATAAAATAAAATAAAATAAAAAATAAAAACTAATTCAAAATATTTTAGTTTTCCATAAATTAAAAAAAAAAAAAAAAATTCATAGATAAAATTAAAAAAAAAAAAAAAGCAGAAAAAAATGTATGAAAATTTTTCTCACACAAACAGAAGATTCATTGCGATAGCAGATATATAAAACAAAATATACAACAAAAAAAAAAAAAAATATGAAAACAATCTTACAGCCATTTTTAAATACTGATACGTAACATGATGCTAAAAATGGGCTCAAATAACATGTCCAAAATTCTTTGATGATAAACAGGTTGTCCATAAAGTCCGTGTGCACTATCATTTTTTTTCTTCTTTGTTGTTAACATGCTATTTCATAAATACTTTGTGGTCATAGTGTCAATTTTTTTTGTTTGAAAAACTATTACCAAAAAAAAAAAAAAAAAAAAAAAAAATCTATCTATTGTCTAATTTAGTTAAATGAGGAGAATTTAGCAATGAAAGCCAGGAGTGATGGGAAGAGCTAGCATCTTATTTAGTTTTGTTTGTCTTTCTAATTTAATATCTGATTATAAACTGAACCCCTTTAAGGCAAGATTAGATTATATGTGGAAATAAGATGAATATTTGGAATATAAGGAACATCTGACAGGTCTAAGAGCTAATATACGAGCTGAATAAGATATTATTATTATTATTACATTAAAACTTAAATCTTAAATACTTATGCCTGTAGGATGCATACTTTTGTTAATCTTATGATAGAGACTATATGTATGTCTGTAACCATAACTATGCATACACCAACGTCATAATTCCCTTAGTTATTTACATTATATTCTCAATGATTACTAAATAATAAATATCTAATTTTTAATTAAACGAGATCTAAAGATCCTTGAAGTGTACATGGACTATATGGACACCCTGCATTTTCACTATTGCAGGAATTGGTTAAACTAATATCTTCATCTTGGTTGTTTTTATCATGGTGTTTCAGCTGGTGTGTGTCTCAACCTTCCTCAATGTTTTGCATTGCATGTAGTAAGACCTCGAACTGCCCTATTTCACCCACTCATCTATACGGTCGACATACGTCACACCAATCTGATTGTCAAACATTTCAAGATCACAAGAGAAGAATTTTTGTGAAAAAAAACAAAACAAAAAAAAAAACACCCACATACACTAAAATTATACATACACACACACACACAGAGTTATAAGGTTGAAATAAATTTATTACATGATGTATTGATAAGGGTTTGCTTTATATATATATATATATATATATATATATATATAATCCAAAAGTCCAGAGAAGAAATATTCCTTACGACACAAGAGTTTTATTTAAAAAAACCTGTCGCAGTTTGAGAGCTCAATATGTGCTCTTAATGTTAGAGTCACGGAGCAAATTATAAATAAAGAAATAACAAAAGACTTAGAGATTTAGCATTATAGTCTATTTCAGGGAGCTTAGACAAAGTGTCTAACTCTCCCGACTCATCAGATGCGAATGATGAATTCTTTATTATTTTAAAGGCATTTGAAAACAGATTTTTTAATATATATATATATATGTGTGTGTGTGTAATCAGCACGCATTCTAGTTTTTAATAAATAAAGCTTTAGAAGGTTTTAAAAAACTACAAGAGGCACATGAAGAATATATTAGCTGAAATGCAGGGATAAAAACAACCAAGATAATGATACTAGTTAATTCCTCATGATCAAAAAAGAAAAAAAAAATTCAACTGCTATCTCTATGCTTGTTGTTTTAGTCACAAAAATCTTTTTCTCTCTCACTGTGCGATGTTTTGTTTTTGTTTTTTTACAGCATATCAACCCTTTTCAATTCATGTAATGTCAAATCAAGTCATTTTGATAAAATTTTCTGATATTATACAAAAATGGTCCTTCCTCTTCTATCAAGAAACACAAAAGGTTGTTGTTTTATGGCATATCAACCCTTTCATTGGGTCATTTAATGCCAAATCAAGTCATTTTGATAAACAAAGGACTCAATTTGCTTACAGTACCTTGTTGCTTAAGTGGTCACCCAATTAAGTAATGAACAGGCTCATCACTGCTTAACTTTGATGATTTAGCAGCAATCGGTGCTTTCACTGTGACTTGACGATAATGAAGAAAGATAAGCTTTTAAAAATGACAAAAACAACAAGAACAAGGATAACAGTTATAGAAAAAAAATGTTTGTGTGTACTGTTCTTATTCTATTGATGTGAGGCATGAAAACCCATTGTACCAGAGAGGTGATTTAAGGTGTAAGTTATGATTAGTTTTTTTTTCTTTCTCTAAATGTTATGATAATGAAAAAGTTAGCGAACAAAAATTTGAATGTCAATTAATCCTTAAAAAAATCGGATGATCTAAATCACAAAAGGTAACCGAAAAGATACAACAGGCTCAAGAGTCTTTGGGGATTCGCTTACATAATTTGTGTGTGTGTGTGTGTGTGTGTGTGTGTGTGTGTGTGTGTGAGGTTGGTTGGATTTACAGCATGTCAACCCTTGTTGGGTTATTTTATGCTGAAGACATTTTGTTGATTATTCTCCATTTTTTTTTTTAAAATTCAGAGATGGGAACTCAATTTTTGGATTTTTACAGCATGTCATACTTTGTTTGGGTTATTTAGACAAGTTAATTCTAATAGACAACAATCTTTTTTAACAGGATCAGATACTACCACTACTAGTGTGTAAATGTATTTAATAATAGTTGCTATACTTATTATTTTATCTTCACAAACTCAATTTCAAGCACAAGATCATGTTTTCCCCCACTTGGTCGTAGTGGGTGAATTTTGGGAAATAGAAAGTCAGGAAGACATCCGAACAAACCAGAGTGCATGTCAGTTAACTGGTTCTAGTTTCTCGATAAATGGACGATTTTAAGAACAAATCTTGGTTTGAAAAAATGCGATAGGCGAGAAACTGACAGTTTCACCAAGCGCCATTGAGTTTGTCTTTTGTTAACTCTTATACGCTATCAGATATACATAGTCTCTATCAAATGGATATCTTAAATAATCAGCTTTACTATATTAACAACATATAGAGTACTATAATGAAACATAAAATAATATTCTGTATAAAATAAATCAATAATTTAATAGATCTACGTATATATTTTGTATTATAACTATATATATTCTCAAGAAGCAAATTTTGTAAAAGTCGATCTAACCTGTAAACAAATCGTATAGATATGATACAGATTTCCTAAGGCCTCATCAGCAGAGCTATAGATAGAAAAGACCGCCTTGATGCAGTGATTTGAAACCCTACTGTGAAAGCTGCGGCGAAGACGTAAACCACACCTAGACATAAACGGACTCTCTTAGATTTTCTCGTTTTGTTTTAGAAGTAGGTTCTATTCCTTTTATAGTGATTCTTCTACACAACAATTATATATATATACTATATAATATATAGTATAGCATATATATTATATAGATCTTTCTATGAACAGGAATAGAATCTCTTTGTTCTGACAATATAATTCAATCCTTCAAGTTGACAAGGCCAATTTTTTTTTAAGTTGGGTGTGGAATTGGTTAATAATGGTACCCATAACATTTTCCTCAAGTTAATTTCAGCCTTACATAAATTGAAGTTGAATAAAAGAAAATTGTGTGTGTTGTGTGCAATTAAAAGCAAGACTTTTAATCTCTTCTCTACAAGAGGTTGGTCCAAGGTTAAACAGGAGAGTTCAATGCTTTAAAAAAGAAAACAAAAAAAAACATATTCTGTTTACAAAATGTTTTGGTTTACAAAAAATTTAATAATGAAAGAGTCTAATATTATAGTAATATTTATATATATAGCATATATATTATGATATATTACAACACACACAACAGAGGTTATAACGAATATATGCACTGAAACACAGGAGTCAAAAATTTCCCATGAATACATATCAATGATATATATATACACCAACACACTACTTATATATATAGAAAAAGTGGTATCATTGATATTGAAACACTCCATTAATAATACCACAAAAAAACTGATACCCACACTTACTCATCAACTGAGCTATGTATAATATATATATATAGTAAAGTAATTGGTAATATTTGCTTGAAGCATTGTTTTGTGTGTTATATAAATTATTAATGATTTGAAGAGCAATTACAATGCGTATAAAAAAAAAAAAAAAAAAAAGATGTTATTTTTTTGTCTTATCGATTTCAAAGTAGAACTTTATCTTCAGAGATGAATATCAGAAATGTACACAAAAAAAATACTTCTATAGCACGTACATTTCTGATATTATCTCTGAAATAAGTTGCTTTGAAAAATACGATAACATTAAAATAACAAATCTAGCTTTGTTTTTGTATTTTAATTTTTTTATACGCATTGTATTGCTTTAAAATCATTATTATATATTATATATATATAGAATCTATTATATATTATATATTATATATGTATAAATGTTAGGTGGGTTAAAAAATAAATAATCAGTCTTGAAACAATTGAGTAACAACACAAGATCTATGCCTGTTTATGATATAAGTATCATTATTTACCTATGTAAAGAAAATAATGGAATGTTGCATTGTGGGTAATCTATTATTTAGTGATAAACTTTGTTTTTTTTTAGCTGAAACTTCACATTTTTGGTCCATTATCTAACATATATTTCTATCACGCATGAATGTTAGACTCTTAAACTAATGGATGAACAATTTTATAAATCCAGACATATCTTCCGTCAGACACAGCCATAAACTTGTTTCACATCTAAACGATGCTCTTAACTGGCGAACATTGTGTTGAAATCAGGCAGCTCAATTGTGTTTAGAACACGAGCTGCATGTAAATTTTAAGACATTTTATGGTGTATGTACATTTTTTTGTTGTGTTGTCAGTGTGACATTTTTTGGTGTCGTCAGTGTGACTTTTTGGTGGTGTCAGCTGTGACAGTGTGAATTTTTTTGGTATCGCCAGTGTGACTTTTTTGGTGTGCGTCAGTGTGGCATTTTTTGGTGTCGTCAGTGGTGGATTTTTTGGTATCGTCAGTGTGACATTTTTTTTGGTGTTGTGACATTTTTTGGGTGTTGTCAGTGTGACTTTTTTTTGTTGTTGTCAGTGTGACTTTTTTTTGGTGTTGTCAGTGTGGCATTTTTTGGTGTTGTCAGTGTGACATTTTTTGGTTTTGTCAGTGTGAATTTTTTTTGGTGTTGTCAGTGTGACATTTTTTTTGGCAGAAAGTTGGTCCATTTAGTTTTGATAAAGCTAAAAATCTTTAAAAAGACAAAGCCAGGATATTACTATTCTTACCCTGGCACATCATTTTTTGGTGCTGGCTTTGAGTTGATATTTTTTCTATCTTTCATGATAAACAGATCTAACTAAATATTATTTACAAATAATATATATATATATATATATATATATATATATATATATATATTAAAAGTATTGAGTGATTTTAAAAAGATAGAGCTAAAGTTAGATTAAAAAAAAAGAAGCGGGTTCTGCAGTTTAAAGTGATAGGGTTAAAGTTAGATTTTAAAAAGTGGGGGTTCTGCAATTTGAAAAGATGGGGCTAGAGTTAGATTAAAAAAAGGTAGGGGTGGGGTTTGCAGTTTGAAGAGAGGGGTTTAAAGTTAGATTTTTAGAAAGGGTGGGGGTGAGCCTACAGTTTAAAGAGTTGGGCTAAAGTCAGATTAAAAATAAAGGAAAATTTAAATGTTTCACTCTAGAAATATCTGGTTATTAAGTAGTATATAGTCTGGAAGTATTTCTTAAAAAGGTTTATAGGCGGTTATAGTACGTGAAGTTAAATTCACTGTTAAGATAGGTTCAATAACACTGGCCTGCATTAAAAAAATTATTTCCAAAGGTCAAAGGTTTACCAGTATGTAGCCATTTTATGCTGAATTCAAAAATACCATTCATGAATTTGTATTAGGTCTGGTTTTTAAGTGTGCTTGAATACTTCACAACATAAGTGTTCACAATAAATAACTGTGGACTCTACTGTAAATTGTTAATGTATATAATACTGTTCTATACATTTCAAGTAAGAGTTTGTATCTTAAAAATTTGATCTGATTAGAAAAAATGGGTATAATTTTTGAATTTAGCATAAAAAAAAAAAACCTTAAAATCAGATATTATATATCTGACCTTGAAAACATTGCACGCTAGTGTAATTTATGATAAATTATGGACCAAATTAAATTACATATGGAGTCAGGTTAGTTTGAATGTTGATTATCTAAATTATAATATATAATAAAAAGAAGGATGTATCTATACAAAGATTAAATTATTTTAAATTCTATACATTAATATTTGTCAAGGTAGTATAAGCCTGTTGGACTCTGGTTACCAAATTTAATAACAGATACTAAGCCGGAAATTTTCGGACATAGTTTAAGAATTTACAAAAAAAATTATAATATATAATATGATTGCTGATGTATCTATACAAAGATTAAATTATTTTTAAATTCTATAAGTTAATATTTGTCAAGGTAGGTACGAGCCTGTTGCTCTCTGGTTACCAAATTTAATAACAGATTCTAAGCCAGAAATTCGGCTGTAGTATAAAAAAAAAATAAAAAAAAGATTTAACAATGTTATGATTCATGATAAAACTACCTCACGTTTTTTTTTCTCTCTTCTTTAACAAATGTAGAAGATTCTCTCAGACACTTTTAGGCCTCCGTCATTCAAACACTGACTTGTTGGAAATCCACCATTGGCAGATCGTGATATGTTGTTGTTGTAAAGTTCTTCTTGTAGATTTTCTTTGAGTTCATTAAAACTCAGAGATGTCTCATTCCGAGCAAGATTTCTGCTACTCCAAGATAGTAGACTGTCTGAGCGATGCCAAACAGTGGAGCAATTACCAAGATTCTGCACATTGCTCCCTTGAAGAAAGCTTTGGGTCCTTCATTTTTCAAGGTTCGTCTGAAAAAAAGAATTTGAAGAAAAAAAAAGAAAAAAAAAAAAGAAAAGAAAAAGAACAAACGGAAAAAATTTCAGTATTTGGAATAGACAAAATTATTAAAAAAAAAAGAAGATATCAAAAAGTATTGAATAGCACAGGGATCTATGCGGTAAAGTGAAGAGCTGATGGTAGGTGTGGCGCTCCACCTCAGACGTAAAAGCAATCTCCTTGGTCTAGTGCTAGTGAAAAGGGGATAGACTCCCTCATTGATTGGCTGATACTGACTTTATACCACCCCGACGACTTTTTATACCTGATATCCCCCTCCAAGCACACACACACATGTATATTATTACTGTGCACTATTCATGTTCCTGACACTAATACATTATTCTATGTACTATACATGAGACTTTGATGAATTGTGGTGCACCTGAGCACTGTACACATACATGTATATTATTACTGTACACTATTCTTGTTCCTGACACTAGTACATTATTCTATGTACTAGACATGAGACTTTGATGAGTTGTGGTGCACCTGAGCAATGTACACATACATGTATATTATTACTGTATGCTATTCACGTTCCTGACATTAGTACATTATTCTATGTACTAGACATGAGACTTTGATGAGTTATGGTGCACCTGAGCACTATACATATACATGCATATTATTACTGTATGCTATTCATGTTCCTGACGTTAGTACATTATTCTATGTACTATACATGAGCCTTTGATGAGTTGTGTGCACCTGAGCACTGTACGCAATAAATTTCATTATTATTATTATTATTATTAATTTCTTTTTATCACTATTAAAAGGTTTTTTAAAAAATTTTATCACCATCAAAAGATTTGCAGGTTTATTAGAGGAATAAAGTGGATGCTGCTGTGGGATCAGGGTACTGCAGATCTTGGTCATGGTTCTGCACTGCTGCAGACAATATCCATGGAAACAGAATGCTGCAGACCTTGGCCAAGGGTCTTCACTGCAATGGGGTCTGGATACTGCTAAGGAACCTGGGTACTGTAGATCTTGACCACTGCTGTAGTGCCAAAATTCTGCAGACCCTATTTGTAGAACCAGAATGCTGCAAATTGTCGCTATGGGACAGGATTGTTGCAGATGTTAGCCATGGTTCTCCACTGCTGAGGGACCCAGATATTGCAGACTCTGGCAGTAGAACCTGAATTCTGCAAATTGTAGCCATGGGACTGCATTGCTGCAGACCCTGGGGGTGGAACCAGAATGCTGGTAATGCACTGCCGTGGACTCTGGCCGTAGAACCACACAGCCCAGAACCTGGCCGTAGAACTGCACAGCTGGCCGTAGAACTGCACTGCCCAGAACCTGGCCGTACTGCACTGCCCAGAACCTGGCCATAGAACGCACAGCCTAGAACCTGGCATAGAACCTAGAACCTGGCCGTAGAACCGCACAGCCGCCTGGCCGTAGAACCGCACAGCCAGAACCTGGCCGTAGAACCGCACAGCCCAGAACCTGGCCGTAGAACCGCACAGCCCAGAACCTGGCCGTTTGGCCGTAGATGTATGCCGTGGACCCTGGCCATGGAACCACATTGCAAGTAACATCTTTAATTAATCATAAAAAGGTATGTTCCACTGATGTGCTGTCAAATGAAAGACAATCAATATGAGATGCTGTCAATAGGATTTTATACAAAAAATTTAAAAAATGAAGTCATTAATTACCCAAAACAATCAATTATTCCTTTATAATCTTGTTCTCCTTGGGCTTTGGTCAAAGTTTGTAACCGGGTTTTCACAACTAGAAAAAGAAAAAAAAAGAGAATCATTCAAATTTTCATCTACAAAACAAATCTATATTAATAATTGGGAAGAGAGTTGTCTGCCCTTGATACAGAGCTCTAACTCAAACTATAAGACTATTAGATTTAATATGCATATTCATTGGACTCATGGGAAGAATTTAACATAAAATATTGATGCAATATCTCAAGATAAATTTGTATTGTGATTATCTCCCCTGAATTTCAACATTTTAAAATTCTAATTTAAAAACTGCTATGTATCATTTAAAATGCTCATCATCATCATCATCATATTGTGCTAGCGGGACAGATATCTATGACAATCTCTTGCCAGCCGTCCCTATCATTCATTGCTCCTGTGAAGTCCTCTGCGCAGCATCCAGTACTTTCGGAAACATTTTTTCACGCTCTGAATTGTGGAGACCTGGAATAAACTGCCCGCATCTGTTGTAGGCTGCCGAAGCACTGAATCTTTCTAAGCCTCCATGCTTCCTGTAGTCCACCAGCACTATACCTGACACCACTCTCCACATACATATGCACACACGTGCACACATACATGTATATTATTACTGTAAACTGTTCATGTTCCTGACACTAATACATTATTATGTGTACTTGACATGAGACTTTGATGAGTTGTGGTGCACCTGAGCACTCTACACAATAAATTTCATTATTATTATTAGTCTATGTACATCTTTGCTGGACAACCTACTCTGGTGTGTTCATGTGATGGCTTCCACAGAAGAATGTCACTTATGAGTTCATCCTTGCTTCTCCAGCAGTGCCCAGCATGTCTTGTTCGCCTCACGCAGATGGTTTGTGTGATATGGGGTAGGTGGCTGTAAAACCGTTTTCTATTGTGGTGTTGTTTCCACGTCTTGTTTAAGATTGCACGCAGCATTCTTGTACAGCTCTCATCTAGATTATTCTCTAAGTGCTTTGTTAGAGTCCAAGTAGTGCTGCCATACAGTAGCACTGATACAACTATGGCTTGGAAGACTTCACTTTAACTTGTCAGTGAGATCAGATTTCCATAACAAATGATTATGTTTCTTAGTATTTGATAATTTGCTTAAAGCATTGTTAAGTATATTATTATTATTTTATATTAGAAGGCAATTACAATGCATATATAAAAAAAAAAAATGTCCAGTGTCTAATAAATTTCGAAGAAACTTCATCTTCAGAGACTGTTTTTGAAATGGATGTGAAATTGAAATTGAAATGAAATAAATATATAAATAAATAAATAAATAAATAAACAAAAGGGATGGAATTGAAATTGAAATTGATTGAACAACAGATATCACGACTCTTTTGCATGATGTTATAACAATCCACATGTGTTTATAATGTCCAAAACAAAAAACACACAAGACCGCGTCCATTTCAAAAGCAGTCTCTGAAGATGAAGTTTCTTTGAAATTTATTAGACACTGGACATTATTTTATTTTTTATACGCATGGTAATTGCCTTCTTAATATAAATAAATTATTATTTTTCTTATATTTGTTTCATTATTTATCAGTTTTTATATATTCTTTTCTAAGTTGTTTATTTTTCTATTTCTCTGAATGTTTGAGATGAGGCTTGATGATTAGTCTTATCTGTGTTATTCCTGAGTTCGACAAGAAATACCTGAAGAAGGCCGGGGGGCATATCGGCCAAAACGTTGTACAAATAACAATGAAGATGGGGACAATAGTCCAAATAACACAGATAATACTAATTGTTTATTTTTATTATTATTCTTGTTTGCTTTTTTTTAAAAAATTTATTTGTATTTTATTTGCTTTTTATCCTTTATTAATTTGTTTCATTTTTTTATAATTTCTTTTAATATATCATTGATTCATACCTGAATTATATTTTTATTTAGCTTTTCTTATGGAAAATGAGGGGTAAAAAGTTTTTACCCTTTCTCGGACAAAAATATGGTGTAAATTATATTGAACTTTGGGCGTTGCTAGTCTCCACCAATTTTCCTTTATAAGAGGACACATACTCTGTCGTTATACACAAAAGATATATATTTTATATATATATAGATATATAGAAATATTTTTTGCAACTCAAGGTAAGTGATATTGAGTTTTTTCTCCCCTACGACCTGACCCGTCTCTTTTGGGGTGAATCCCCATATTTGGCGTTGTTCAATAGATTACTGAAAGATTCTGAAAATGTGTGAGAGAGAGAGAGAGAGAGAGAGACAGAGAGAGTGGGGGAGAGAGAGAGTGAGAGAGAGAGAGAGAGAGAGAGAGAGTGGGAGAGAGAGAGAGTGGGAGATGGGGAAGAGAGAGATGGAGGGGGGGAGAGAAAGGCTGTAATACATAGATATATAGTCAATATTTTTCACAACCCAAGTTAAGTGCCATTGCCCCCCCCTCACACCTGACCCGTCTCTTTTGGGGTGGATCCCCATATTTGGCGTCGTTCAATACATTACTGAAAGATTCTAAAAGACTCACCATCAAATGGATTGACGCTAAAAGACGCAATGCAACCAGCTGCACACCCAGAAAAGAAAGAATGGTAAAATACTGTTTGCTGACTTCCTTCACGTTTCTTTCCCTAGAAATGGAAAAGAGAAAGAATTTAGGGGTTTTTGATAATCAAAAGGAACATTTCAAAATGGCTAACCAAAATATTTCAGGATTTGTACATTTTGTGGATGTCATGATCAGTCTTTATTTTATGTCAAAATAGAAAACATCAATTTAAAAAGTGTAACTGACAGGTAATGACCCCTGAGATTATTTGAGAACTTGGCTGGGATTTCTAATCAGTGTGTGTGTGTGTGTGTGTGTGTGTGGGTCTGGGGTCACATCAAGTCTGACGCAAAGTTCCAAGCGACAGTCTAAACACTCCCAACTGTATCACGCTCCAAAATCCAAAATTATTCCTTTTCCCGCCCGTCTCGACAACAAAATACTACTGCAGTCGTTCTCCCTGGTCTGTGAGAATAAGTCCTTTAAATACACATCAATTTCACCACATCTGGGCTCCTCACTCATAATCGTCCGTGCAGCATGTGCGACACTCGTCAGCACGGCGTGACCACCTACATCCGGGCCACTATGCTATTTCTTATTTCACTGATCGTCCGCAGCCCTTTCACATTCTGCAGGAAGCGGGTTCAACTCTAGGTCAGTCCTACACGCCAGGCAAAGTCTAACCCGCTTCCTTTGAGAATACGGCAAATCTTCACGCCCGCCACTCTCTCTATCACACCGTGTTGCACGAGGTAGGTCTCCTCTCTCACTACAGGATTAGATTATCTCAGTCATATGATTGAGTGATTCTAAGTTTGGTTGATTTAATGGCATATCAAACCTGTGGGTTATTTAATGCCAAATATTTTTTTGTATATATGATTTCTATGGGGATAGTTTGCAGGTAAATTGTTTTGAAATAAATCGTTAGACAACAGTTGGTAATCAATTTGGCTTCACAGGTGTATGTTTGATCTATCTAATCCATAGATGGGACCCTAACACATACTACCACTGCGTAAACATTTTGTGTTTTGAACAGAATATTTTCCAATTCTCTTTGATGAAATTATTGTGTAACAGGGATCACTGTAGGTATCTAGCAACTGATGAAAATAGTCTTGAGAAAGTTTTATATTACTCGTGTAAATTGAAACACTTATTTAAGGTAACGCTATTTTATTTTTCAGCAGTATCAGGCGCCGAAACTAACTTTTTTCATGACCATCCCGAACAAAAATTATCAACCGTCCCGAATGGGGTTTGGATCGTCCCAAATGGTGTGTGACTGCCCCGAAATCAAAATATTTTCGTTTAATTCATTAACATCATCTATACTTGTCAGTCATCAGTAGCATAATAACATGTAATAAAACATTAAGAAAAGCTGAAGCAGTGATAATTCTGGATATTTGGACAAAAAAATCCATTTCCTAGTGTGTTTTGTGCTAAAAAAAAAATACTTTTTTACTTTAAGTTACCCTGAGTAGGGTTAGTAGTACATAATTCGGTCCTTTTAAACTATCTCCCTCCACCATTATTCATTACATGGCTTTGAGAATAGACCTGTGGTGCCGTAGCCTCATTTTGAGGTCAGCATTCAGGCAATCACTGAACGGCCAATATTGGAATGTAGTACTAACTTTTAGGAAAAATTTTTACCATCCCCGGCAAACTGTCCCAGATGACGTATTGATCATCCCGAATGTAATTTTTATTGTAACCGGGACAACAAGACGGTGTAAAGCCCTGAGCAGTATATATATTAAAATACATTCAACTGTACAATCACTACCAAGATCTACCCTAAGGGTAATTCCATGTCAAATCATCCAGAAAAAAGTAAAATTGTTACCCATGCTCAACAATTTTTCTGAAATTTTTTTCAGGTGTGGACTATGTTAACGTTAGACAATCCCCAAAATTTGAGTTATTGATGATTTCTGATTTTTTCATAACAAGATCAATATCCCAATGTGGCACTGTATCTATGACAATTTTTTTTCTATAATCATTTCACATATACTGAACATTATTTATACCAAAAAGATAGTTTGATATTTGCTCAGAACCAAAGCTACAACATCAGTTAAAATTTTGCAAATCAGAAATTGTCAACAACTTAAAATTTGTTGACTTTAAGACTTTTTTGATAGCATTTTTGGATTCCTTGGACAAAAATTCTTTTATAATCCAATTTTTAGGAGTAGGGAAGCTCTAGAACTCATTTTACAGACAAAAATAGATTACAAAAAGTCGCCATTTTTCCGCCAACCTCACCAAATTTGGAGAGCTAAAAATCGACATAACTCCGCCAATTTTTGGAATTGGAAGCTCAAGTTTTGGGGATTGTCTAACTTTAACATAATCCACACCTGGACAAAACTTCAGAAAAATTGAAGGGGGTGGCAGGGATAATTTGACATGGAATTTAGGGGAAAAAATAAATAAATAGATAAATAGAATAAAGATTTTTAAAAAGTTGGATTTCTTACCATTGCATTCAAATGGGCAAAGAGAGGGAAGTAGATTGCTGAAAAGGTAACATCCCTGAGCATGGTGGCCCCACATCCGCGGTAGAGACCAGTGATTCCTTTCTCTCGAATCAATCCAACGGCAATGCTTGTGGCCGATAAACGAGGTACTGCTTGAGCACCAGTACCAACTGAAAACAAAGGGAGATAACTCATAGAATAACATTCTAAAAGGAAGTCATTATCGAAAAAAAAAAAAAAGAAAAAAAGGAGGTTTTAATTTTAAAAAAAGTAAAAGATGATGATGAAGTCATTATTCAGAATTGGGTTATTTCCTATAAGTCTAATATGATCAAAGGGGAACCACTCTTGACTGATAAATTATTTATTTATTGATCTATTAGGAAAAAAGAAGACGGGGTTAGGGTTTAGGGTTAGTTTAATGGGAAAATAAATAAATAATTTATCAGTCAAGAGTGGTTCCCCTTTGATCATGTTAGACTTATAGGAAATAACCCAGAACTGTTATGTATGGGGTATAAATGGTTTTGGGTGGTTTAAAGGTAGCTTTATTCTTGATTGTCTGTGTAACGTTACGGGTGTTCGTAGTCACGGTACCGATTAGGAATATGTAACGTTACGGTACCAATTAGGATTATGTAACGTAGCGCCTTCCTTTTCACGGCACTGAATTAGTGATATGTACGTACGGGGTTTGTTTACAACTGACACATAGCAGTAATCGTCTGTGGCCCCAAAATTCTTCCACACTCCTTTCGTTTATGGTCAAGCGAAAGGTATCACGTTTCACGGCCGCGTGCTTCTTCGTTACGACCAATTGACTTTATCCACGGGTCATCCCCTTTACGATAGTTACTTTACTATTTTGTTTGTGGCAGAGTTCCCATTCATAAAACGGTGTCTTTCGTCGTAAATAGAGAAAATTAATAACACCATGTTTACTTCTCAGAAGTTTATTATATTCAAAACTTCACTACAACTTTTGAGAGAGAGAGAGAGAGTCCCTAATAACATCTGCGCTTAATAATTAATTAATTGTATTCTAACTGGATTCAACTTTGAGTTTTTAGTCCTTAGTAAACTTCTCGGTAACAGGCTGTTCTTATGATCCTTAGCGACAACAGCTTACTAAACTCCGTACGATCACTGACTGGCCCCGATCTCTGACTGACTCTCTCTAATATAGTGTCTAAATAATCTTCCAGAAGATTCTTCTTCTGGTATTTTCTCGTTCATACTCGAAACAATCGAATATTCCATTATTTCGAATTTCTCTGGTCAACTAAGGTTCATGGCCTTAAGATCAAAAGGCTCTCTGTAGCCCAAAAGACTGGATTTTTCTTAATCATAGACTTTTTGTCTCCAATCTCTCGTTAAAAAGATTTGTATCTTTCCAACTCCTTTTTCGGTGATTCTACAAAGACCACCCAGTAATATAAGAGAATTTGTTAAGGTTTTTTTCTAAGTCTGGCACAAGGCCACAAATATAGGTGATGGGCGGCGATTACATAACATCTGTTCTTAGGGGTTTTATGCTTTAACCCCATCTCATTTGCTAATTAAATACTTTTTCTACTCTGTTTATTTTAAGTGAAATATTTTAATTATCAAAATTGATTAATTTCTCTATAAATAAATTCATTTTTTGTTCATGTCACTTGTGAGTTGTATATATTGTACAAAAATTGATTTAATGTATGTGATGCAGCATGAATTATTCTGAAAAATAATCTTTATATATATATATATATAAGATAAATCTAATGAGTCAGACGAACCTACTAAAAGTTTCGCTTAATGCTCTTCAGGGCTAAGATCTTAGCCCTGAAGAGCATTAAGCAAAACTTTTAGTAGGTTCATAAGACTCATTAGATTTATCTTTATTATTTGCTCTACTTAGGTATTGAGCACTTTTTACTTATTAGCTTTAGTCTCCTGGCGGTTTTGTATGAATATATATATCTTATATATATATATATATATATATGCATATAAATTGTTTTTTCTTTTGGCAAAGATATTTTACTAATAGATTATTTTTGGTTGGTACGATTATCTTGGTTATTCAGAGAAATATGATAAAATTCTATTTACCGCTTCGTCCTGCATCCTGGAGTTGAATTTTGAGTAATTCCATTGGAGTGGTCACGATGATCTGGCATAGACCAGCACCGGCTCCAGATAAAAGTTCACAATGAAATGGGAGTTTTTGCCTTTGAGAAAATAATAAAGAAAAAAAAAGAAAAGAAATCAGACATTTTCAATGTATAATACTTTAAATAATGCAATTATTTGTGTATAAGACACACGGTTTCCAAATTCTTCAGCCCTAAAGTTAGATGTGTGTACATTGGTCTATCAGGCCTATATACAGACACATACACGTGTATATGCACAGAGACACATACACACAGACGTGTATACATGTCATACACATATGCAGACTCATAAACACACATACATGCATACACACATATACACACACAGACATACAGAGACATGCACACACACACACACACACACACATGCATACAACACAGACATGTAAATATATATACACACAAAGATATGTATACACACACACACAGACACACACACACACACAGACACACACACACAGTATATATATATACACACACACAAGATATGTATCACACACACACAGACACACACATATATTATATATATACACACACACACAAAGATATGTATACACGCGTACACACACAGACACACACAGATATATTATATATATATACACACACAAAGATATGTATACACGCGTACACACACAGACATATATATATATATATATTATACACACACACAGATATGTATACACGCGTACACACACAGACATATATATATATATATATATATAACACACACAAAGATATGTATACACGCGTACACACACAGACATATATATATATATATATATATATACACACACAAAGATATGTATACACGCGACACACACACACACACACAAAGATATGTATACACGACGTACACACACAGACATATATATATATATATACACACAGACACATATATATCAATTCATTCAAAGAATCCATTTTAAGAATTAAAATTTTAATAAATTTCTACTTACCCATCTGTTTTGAGAATATGACGGAAAAAATCATTTCCTACCAACTTGATGGCCTTTTCTGGTGTAATAAGTAAAAGGTTCACACCGGAACCTAAAATAAACAAAAACAAAAGAAAACAACATTTTTTAAAATCCTTGATTAATAAGTTAAGGCCCACAAGTAAATTGTTTGTTATTTTTCTGTTGTGGGGTTTGTCAAGGGTCACAAATAAAGACAAACGACTGGTGAAAATTGATACAATTGTATTGAACAAAGAAAGTAGAATTTACAGAAGGAAAGTGAACTTATATCCGACAATTCAGTCTAGAACTGAATCGTGTCGCTTGTTCTTCAAGCTAACAATTGTCTTTGCTACTTATAGTAGTAGTAGGATCATTCCATTATGTAAATAGGCTAAATTTATCACAGGTAAATTATTTGTGGTTAAATTCAGAATTTAATCATTGCTTTTAAGAATTTAACAAAAAGTCTAAAATGTTTCAGGGAAATATTATATTAATTTGATTTGATACAATGAATTAATTTGATCCAATGAATTTGCTGGTGATACAGCACTCTACCAGAAGGCCAGGCTCATAGCCAAAAAATAGCTTACGATTAAAATAGATTAATTAACTGAATAATATTCAGACTGATTTTGCTGCATTGGTTATACCGAACTGACCCTCCTCTTTTAGTGTAAGTTTGTCTTGTTAATTGTTTGTACTTAATTGTTCTGTGTTTGTATGTATCCATTCAGCACCAGATGCTGGTGCTTAATAAATGTGTAAAGCCACCATTCATCTGCATATCTTTCCACCTCATAATACAACAATTAGCATACAATAAATTTACCAATTATAAATTTACCATAGGTTGAATTTAAGGGCGATAGATGTACCGTAGGGTACACATACGGGCTATACATTTACCATAGGGTACATTTAAGGGTGATACATTTACCGTAGGGTACATTTAAGGGTGATACATTTACCGTAGGATAAATTTAATGGCGATACATTTACCGTAGGATAAATTTAATGGCGATACATTTACCGTAGGATAAATTTAATGGCGATACATTTACCATTGAGTAAATTTAAGGGCAATACATTTACTGTAGGATAAATTTAATGGCGATACATTTACCATTGGGTACATTTAATGGTAAAAGTTTTACCATTGGGTACATTTAATGGTGATAGATTTACCACAGAGTGAATTAAAGTGCGATAAATTTACCACATGGGAGAATTTATGGGTGATAAATTTACCACATGGGAGGATTTATGGGTGATAAATTTACCACATGGGGGGTTTATGGGTGATAAATTTACCACATGGGGGGTTTATGGGTGATAAATTTACCACATGGGGGATTTGTGGGTGATAAATTTACCACATGGGGAAATTTGTGGGTGATAAATTTACCACATGGGTTTGTGGGTGATAAATTTACCACATGGAGGATTTATGGGTGATAAATTTACCATAGGGTAAATTTACCTTGAATCCTACTTACCTCGGTACATGCCGAAAAACCCTTCATTTCGAAAAGTTTTCACTGCACAATCAAACCTAAGAAAGAAAAAAAATTAAGAATTAGTAAATTAGAATTTACAAAATATAAAATTCTATTTATCTTACGATTTTTGCTTAAGATTTTAAATTTTCTCATTAGAAAAAAAAAAAAAAAATATATTGAAGAGGAAAGAGGAAAGAAAATTGTGAGTAGTGAATTTGTTTATTGAAACTTAAAAATATTTTTAAAATTTAAAATTTTTTATTCCAATAAAATTTTATAAGTAAAGATAATCATTTCATGATAAGTTTATTGAAAAATTAAAAATTAAATTTTATAAAAAAAAACTTAAAAAAAAAAGTTCCTAAAAAAAATCCCAGTGAAATTTGAATCTACGATTGAACCCTCAAAATCAGGATTCAAGAACTTGTATCAAGAATTAAAAATTTTTCAGCATTTCATATTGTGACACAGATGCTGACCCCTACGGTAAAAACATGAGTGTGGAATAGGGGCAGGGTCGGATTTACCGATAGGCATAGTAGGCTATTAGTTCAAAGTTGGTTTGGTTTCTTGTTTAATGGCATATCCTTGTAGAAGAACAGTGGTACAATGGGAGTAAAATAATAAGACAGACTCGGCTCTTTAGTCCTAGTTGGCCACCAGTCTAGGTAAAGGATAACTCAAAATCAAATCCTTTGCTTTTCTGTAGTAAAACTTAAAACCTATTCAAACATATCTTCAGGAAAACAAAAAAAAAACCTCAAAGTTCGTGAACACAACCATAACCCCTAGAAATTATGCAAAATCGTACCAGGCAAAATAATTCCTGTCACCTCTCCCCAAAACATACGTTTTATTCTCTACATCATGTATTTGATCTTGAGCCAGGAGAATTGTTGAGAATGTATTTGGATGTATGCAAATTTTTTCAAGATCAAGCTGTGCATAAAAACACCTGGCGTGATAGAGAAAGAGGTGAGACAATTTGGAGTGTTCTATTGAGTTTATGTTGGAGACTGCTGTGTTATTGTTGTGATCAGTTTACAAATACAGTGGAACCTTGGTTCCCGAATGACTTTGAAGTCGTACAATTCAGAGTTTGAACAAAAAATTTGAGTAAAAAAAGCCTCAGTTGTTGAAGAAATTTCTGGACTTTGAAACACAAGTCAAGCCAATCAAAATAGAAGTTACGTGAATGACTGCCAAGGCAAACTGAAAACGGACGAATTGCTGGTCGAATCTACCCAAGCAGCATCAGTTAGCATCAGTCGCTATTTTGAACAAGTGTCTGATATTGTTTTTGTGCAAATTCTTCGCTTCATTAGTGTTTATTTTATTTATATGGCTACTTTAACCCTTATTCATTGATTCTAAGAAAGGCAAGTTGTGAGGTCTGATGGTCAAAAATGAAGAAATTCACTTTACATTTCTTGTGGGAAATATTGTTTCAGTTTTCAAACAAATCGGTTCTCGAATATCACTAACATAGGATGAAACTTCAAAATATGATATTATTATTCATGAAATGATTAAATTTATTCAAATAGATTATTACATCAATAGGTTATTACTATTATTAATATGCCAATAGGTTATTTCTATCAAACAATTATTAAAATGGTGGACGATTTTAATAATTTGTTTTCAGAAAAAGGAGAGGTTAACATTTAAGAATTGAAAAAGAAAAGTTTAGTTTTTAACAGAATGAGAAAGAAATTAAACAGTAATTTGAATAAATTGAAAGAATTTTTGTCAGTTTTAAAAATTGGAATAATTAAATTGGTTACGTTTTCGTAAGCAAAAAAAATAACAAAAAATACGATTTTTAGTCAAATTGGATCGTTTGAATCTTTTTGGCAGTAAATGTAGATTTATAGGAGAGGTTTTTATTTACGATTTGTTGAGGTCAGAGGAACACAAGTCTTTTTTTCTCGGTAGAACAGAAGGAAGATAAAAAAGACATACAGAAAAGAGAATGTTAATCAGGAAAAAGCAAATAAAATATTAGTTTTTTTTTTTGTTTTCTTTTTTAAAGAGTAAATAAAAACAAGGCTCAAAATGGAGGAAAGAGTTTTGTATTTTTTAAGTGAAAGATAATATTTTTTTTAAATTAAAAAAATGGAAGAAAAGACAAAAGAAAAAAAAACAATAAAGGAAGAATATAAAACAAAAACAATCTTTTTGAAATTTCCAAGATGAGAAATTATCATTATTATCACACACTGATGTGCTCAAACGAGTATCCTCATCTTGGTTGTTATAGTCACAACCTTTCAAAACTTATACTCTTTATTTTCATCGGGTGTCTCTCATAGTTGGGGGTGTGTGGTGTAATGGTTAAAGTCATAGGAAATGAACTCGTCGACCAGAGTTCAAATCTTGGATGAAGCTACAGTTCACATAGCGCTAATACCCTTGGGGAAAGTATGAATCCAACTACTCTCCCTCCAGCTATGGATAAATAGTAGGACAGACTGGGTTCTTTAACCTTGGTTAGGCAACCAGTCTAGGAGAAGGAAAACTCTGAATTCAAACCTGTTAAACTCTGCTTGGCGTGGTCACTACTAGAATAGGCTCAGTCCTAATTAGTGATTTATTCCACTAATAATAGTTTAGTTTGTCGGTTGAGTTTTTACAGGATGTCAACCCTTGTTGGGTTATTTTATGCTGAAGATGTTTGGTTTTCTTCATTCTTTAAAGATAAAAAAAAAAAACTTCCATGAGCCTTCACCAGAAGAACCCTCCAACCATGTGTGGGGAAAAAGGACCCACTTCTGACCCCCAAGAGAATCTCTTGGTCATTTGAACTTAGGCTTTATCTGGGACAAGAAACCTACTAGCCAGGGAGAATTTCCTTGCCATGTGGTGGCTATGACTCATGAATAAAGCTTAAATCCTAAAACTAACTTTTTTTTTGTCTCTTCCTTTTCTTTCCCTGAATTCCTTTTTCTGTGTAACCGACAAATATGATGGGAGTAAAAGCAAACCCAGTGAACACACACCAAGAATGAATCACAACTAATTTTTTACCGAAAAAATTAAACCACTTGCCCCCCCCCCCCCCACACATTCTTTATTTTCTTCAGATGCCTGTTATAGTTTAAAGTTAGTTTATTGGTTGGATTTTACGGCATGTCAACCCTTGTTGGGTTATTTTATGCCAAAGACATTTTTTTATTCATTCTTGATGGATACCCATTTTTTTTTTAACGCATTTTTTTCTAATTAACCCATAGATGAGACCCTAAAATGTACTACCACTCTGGGTCAGAGTGGACCTGGGAGTAATGGAGAGAGAGAGAGAGAGAGAGGACAGAGACAAAGAGATACATAAAATGATGAATCCAAAAAAAAAAAAGCACTTCACTTTTTGGCCTATTTTTTTTAAACGCAGTATTTTTTTCTAATTAACCCATAGATGAGACCCTAAAATATACTACCACTCTGGGTCAGAGTGGACCTGAGAGAGAGGGAGAGAGGGAGAGAGAGAGATGAATAAAATGATGAAGCCAAAGAAAGGCACTTCACTTTTTGGCCTATTTGCACTGGAACTATTTCCATTATTTACACTTTAAAAAGACTAATGAAGTTTATATCTGTTTGCTCCATCAAATAAAGCACAGAATTTAATGACAATATAGTGACACCCATCTCCCTGTAATTTACAAGCTAACCTCTGAGTAATTTATTTTGAAAGCCAGGAAGAAATTCTATCACAAGGGAGCCACGAATTGAAAAGGTTGAGAACCACTTCTCTAGGCTATTGTGACTATAACAATCAAAGTGTATACAAAAGTCAGAGTACATCAGTGTTAAATAATTTTTTTTCTTCTCAAAATGAATAAAAGGAAAGACAAGAGACACAAAATCAAATAGCAATACAAAGGGGTAAGTTTCTTTTTTTTTTTTTAAATGAAAATATTTTCAAAATTAAACAAAATAATAATAATAATAATAATAATAATAATACTGGATATTGTTTGTTTTTTAATAATAAAAAAATATGAATAAATAATGCTAATGATATTTATGCAGATCATAAGATATATACATTTTGTTATAGGAAATCTTTGAACCCCCACCCCACTCACACATTGTTCTAGTAGATTCTATTACTTATTTAATTGTACTTTGATATACAAACAGATTAAAAAAGTCATAGGAAGTATCTTAGCAATAACATCTATTAATAATGGAGATTTGCTTCCGGTTTTTGTCTGTAACAAAAATTACGTCACTGCTACGTCACACTGCCTAAAATCGTCATAAATAGAATACACTCAAAATTTGAGCATGCAATGTTAGACAGTCCTCATTGACTTTTTAAACAAGTTTTAATAAATACATACCTGGTATTATCTATCTATACATAGTTTGTTTTATTTTAATATATATTAAAGTTATCAGAATTAAGTTTCCATTTCAAATTTTTTAATTTTTTTTACTCCTTTAATAAATTTATTTTATTTTTTACTCCTTTAATGAATTTGATGATTTTACTTTACTTATGATACAAACTCACTGATATTAAATTTTCAACTCCCATCCCCTCAGGCAATATTTATTTTACGTCGCCCAGAGGGCGTTTTTTATTTTATTTTGCTAGTAATAATAATAATCTCAGAATCCCTGACACACAAAAATCTAAAAGGATGCAGTAAAATCATATCCATGCATCCCAGTATTTTTCATTTTTCTTCCATCACCATTTCAAGCTAACTGTAAATACATTCAATATTTTCTTAGAAATGAATTACACAAGATAGGTTACAAGGTAGGAGTTAGATGGCTTTAGTTGTTTCCCCCGGATAATATATAAAAAACCCTACAAACTATTAACTCTTGACGTCTATACCTATACCACCTCATTCCACCCGGCCAGAAGTCACATTTGTTTAAATCTAATATTAAACCTATTTAGCAGTCTTTGATTTAGAGGAAATAACAGCTAACTTTAAATGAAAAGGCCATTTTTAGCCATTTATATATATATATATCCTTATAGGTGAAGAATAATTAAAGTTCCAATTACCGTTGAACTGGGAACCGGTTTTAACTTAAATACAAACCCGATTGTCACAAAGTCTACTGCAGAATAACAGGATATATATAAGACTCCACAATGTCATTCAAATCAAGCAGTCAAGCAACCAATCAGAACTCAAGGAATGGAATCACCCAAATCACCCAAATTCATGAATGGGTCATTCTTGATTTCTATATATACCAACTGTCTTGGACACTGCTTAAGTTGTACTTAGTTAGCTGCTGTTATTCAAACTAACAGTAGACTTAGTGACTTCAATAATAGGAATGGGGATCTGGACTTAGAAAATTCTCAACAGGATGTTAAGAGTTAAGAAACTTTAGTTGGGACCCATCAAATTTCCTGGAGACTCTTTCAAAGCAAATATGTGTATCCCAGGATGCACTAAATCAAAAAGCTATCAGTATCACTGTATATATATATATATATATATATATATATATATATATATATGAAATTTAACATTTTGAAAAAACAATTGATGTTTGTTATGTAATTGCTGACAGAAATCTGTTTCGACCAAATCGATAAACTGGTCTTCATCACGAGCAACATAGACGGGAAAAGAAAGATATCCGTTAAAAGACTGTTTACAAAAACGAACGCTATATTCAACCGCTGAAAATTTAAAAAAATGTGTGTTCTGTTTTAAAAATAAAATAAATTTTATTTTTAATTTTTAAAAATCAGAAGCATTATAGTTTATAGTAAAAACTCAAAAGAGTTTGTTGTAAAGTTATATAAAAGTGTAAAGTGGGTATCAAACAGATATCTTTCTTTTCCTGTCTATGTTGCTCGTGATGAAGACCAGTTTATCGATTTGGTCGAAACAGATTTCTGTCAGGAATTACATAACAAACATCAATTGTTTTTTCAAAATGTTAAATTTCATACAGTCGGATTAATTTCCATCTATTTTTCATATATATATATATATATTATATATATATACAGTGATAATTCAAACAAATTTTGTTGAATACAACAGAGTTCAAATTGTTTTATAATTTTTTTTTTATAATATATATGTATATTATATATATATCTATTTAAGAAATGGATATAAAGTAACCTACTCGAGTTTCATCATCTGAATCGTCAGGGTTACATCCTCTGAATTAATCGAGTTTTCGATTAATATCAGTTGATACCACGTATGTCTGTTGGAATGGGTCTTATCGTTACAGATAGACGCTTGTTTATAAATTTGAAAAACTCACCGGAAATTGTTTTTGTTTATTGGACTAGAAAATGTGAATTAATTTGTGGGAATTAATTTTTCAAATGTTGTTTAATGAAGGGTAGATTACGAAAACTCGATTAATTCAGCAGATGTAACCCTGACGATTCAGATGATGAACCTCGAGTAGGTTACTTTATATCCATTTCTTAAATAAATTTTGCTCTATATTGTATTGAGCACTTTGTATTTGTTTTTTCACGGTCTTAACCCTAGATACTGTGCGCTCCCAACGATCGTACCCGTACCCACCAGTAAGCCACTACTCATACATATATATATATATAATTCAAACAAATTTTGTTGAATACAACAGAATTCAAATCGTTTTATAATTTTTTTCTTTCTCAGAATTTTCTTGATATTATCATCTCAAAAGGAATTTATTAAAAGATCCAAAAGAATTATTATTCCAAGTACTTTTGGTTTCAGAATTAATTCTATCAATAGTGGGTTGTTATTTCCTAACACAAAACAATTGATACAAACAAGGAAGACCTCTTTAAAAGAGACCCTTGATTATAGTGAGGGTAAAACCAAAAGTACTTGGAATAATAATTCATTCGGATTTTTTTCTAAATTCTTTTCAAGATATTAATATCAAGAAAATCCTTAGAAAGATTAAAAATAAAATATTACAAAACAATTTGTATTCTATTTCTCTGAATGTTTGAGATGAGGCTTGAAGATTAGTATTATCTGCGTTATTCGGACTATTGTCCCCATCTTCATTGTTACTTGTACGTTTCGGCTGATATGCCCTCCGGCCTTCTTCAGGTATTTCTTGTCGGACTCGGGAACCTACTCAAAGTTCAAAGTTCCGTGATGGCTCCCAAATACGACAAGAAAGTTCCTGAGTCCGAGAAGGTTCCCAAGTCCGATAATACTAATTTGTATTCGGTTATATTCAATAAAATTTGTTTGAATGAAAAGATGCTGTCTAAATACACCTATTTCAACAATATATGATTAATAACTGAATGGTTGAATATATATATATATATATATATATATATATATATATATATATAAAGAGAGTTTTATAATTTGCTTGAAGCATTGTGGTTAGGAGGTTGATTTAGAAGGCTATCACAATGCAGGTGTAAAGAAAAAATAATAATACGGTAACAATGATGTTGTGTGTTAACCTGTATTTTATTCTTGAATTTTCGAGATAATATCTCTTTTTCAAAAGATCACTGGAACTGAAGCAGTCTAGTTATGACATAATATATATGCATACATATACATATACATATATAACTTGTAACAATTTGTCTATTCTCAGAGGGGTATCATCTCTTCTCTACAACATATAGGTATATATTTGTAATGTGGTTACATCGCTAAAATTACCAACTAGATACCAAGAGTAATTAAAAAAAAAACAAAGATGATAGAAAATGGTTGATTTTCACAAGAATAATTGTATAAGAATGGAATATTTATTGTGAATATATCAGATAAAAAAATGATTGTGAATTGAATTTTAAAAAAAATTATTTTGATGCACAATTTTAGCATTTATAACAATTAAGTTTTTTTCAGAAATAAAATGTATAAAAACTATTGTATAATAAACAACAAAAAGTTTTGTCGTATAAAAAAAAAATGTTTACCAAAAATATAAGATCTTAAAACAAAATTATAACAAAAATAAAATAAGATGGATCATTTTAAAAAATAAACTTAACTATTTCAATATACCAACAAAGCAACAACTGAATGCAACAAATAGATTTAAATTTAAATTATATTCATAAATAAAATTGAAATTTTATTTATGAATGAATTAAAATTAAAATTTTTATTTATAAATAAATTAAGATTAGAATTCTAATTATATATTATCTATGAATAATTTAAATTAGATTCATTTATTATTTAAAAATAAAATATTTTCCTGGACACTAAAATCAAGAACGATAATTCTTCCCAGGAATTAATACAGATTTATCTACCCTTATCTTATTTATATAACGATAACAATGTATTATATTTTTTTTATTACAATAAGTTTTGGGTTTCAATCCTTCCCCCAAGTTCAGATTGTACACCCGGTGACGTAACTAAATTTATTATATGCTTAATAGATATATTATTCATATGTTAGTTTCTAATATATTAGTATCTATCAACTATAATTAGTAGATGTTTAATGATTATTTTTAACTACTTAAAAAAAAAAAAAAAAAAAAAAAGTATTAAAATTAAATTACCATAAAATAATTATAATGATTATTTTGATAGATTACATATTTAAAAAAGTTCAAAATTATTTCCCATGAAATATTTGGATGAGCAAAAATTAGTAGAATTAGGAGAAAAAAAAATCAATAAAATAGAATAATTATGGTTTAATTTTGAGAAGGGACATGGATTCATTTTAAAATTTGAGATGAAGCTTTCAATCCTTATTAATAATTTTTCGACTAGTATTATTGGTCATCTTCCTAATTCTACCACCTTTTTATCACAACTCAGTAGAAACAATTCAGAATGTTATGTTTAATGTTTAAACTCTTTTTCTTTTCCAGTGAATAACATTTCTATTCCTGGAAAGAAAGAAAAAATGAAACATAGAATTTTGAATTGTTAGTCTTTTAAATTTGGGATCCTTTGAACAAGAATTGGTTAAGTTATTAGATTGTGAAATCATATCAATTTTTCTTAAACTAAACTATTTTAGTCTTATCAAAATCTTATTATAATGGAGATTTTGGGTTTGTCTGTCTGTAACCAAAACTATATTACTATACAAGTCACAATTCCTTTTAGTTATTTACATCACATTCTCCATGATTTTATTTTCAATTTAAACTTCAATTATTAATAAAATTGTTTTACATCATTAAGACTGTTGACCATATCTACATACTAATAACATGCAATTGTATTTATATATACAACAAAATGGCGGATTACAGTGTGAATTGGAAGGCTAATTTGCATATTGATCTTAAACATTTGATTTTAATAAATATATGCTTAGTATTATTGATTTCTAATTTTTTGGTTTTATCTTATTGAATATGAGCAAAAATCTCGGGGATAAATCTTAAAAGAAATCCATTAACAAGAAGAAATAACTGTAATATTATCCTTTACTTCCTATTTTAACTAAAGAGTTAAATTAGGAAAATTTACCAATGAAAGACGGCAGTAATGGAAAATGATGGAAGAGTTAGTTTCAAAGTTGTTCTATTTTTCAATCATACCCCCTCTGTTCCAAATCTTTTTTATCTGCATTCTTATACAGTTTCATTAGCCTTTCTAATTTAATATATTTTATTATATTAAAATTTAAATACTTGCACCCGGAGGGTGCATATATTTGCTAGTCACGATAAAGATGAGGACAACAGTCTGAAAAATCAAAGTAATACATATCAAGTTTGATCACAAAAATTCAGACAAATAAAGTGATTTTGTTTTTAATAAATGGGCAAAGGTTTAGTGTGATGATGGTTGAAATATGTAAATTGTAATATTTATAAAAAACTCATCAATTAATTCGAATTTACATGATACATAAGTATTAAAAAAAAAAAAAACAAGTAAATATTCTAAGTAAAAAGAGAATACTGAAGAGGCTGAAACATTTTTTTGTTACTATCCTTCAATCAACTGGAGAGACCCCACAGTAAGTTTGGCACAAACCTAAAAATATGTGGCCCCTTTTGAGGACAGAACTCAATATTTAGTTGCAATTGCCTGTGATATTAGCTTGTTAACCATTACATATTTAAGACTTTAAAAATTAATTCAACTGATGATGTCATGACCAAAAATCAAAGGTCAACTTATACACGAGAAGCTCATTGTGTAATGGTTATTGCCTAAGGAGATGGCCTAAACGAACCGAGTTCAAACTCTAGTTGAAATAGGTAAAACATTTTTATAATTCTTATCGCTTAGAATTCAGAAGGCCAATATATATATATTTCTCTTTTCAACATACCATCAGATTCACTTATATATATATATATATATATATATATATATATATATATAATCCAAAAATCCAGAGAAGAAATCTTCCTTACGACACAAGAGTTTTATTTTTAAAAAACCTGTCGCAGTTTGAGAGCTCAATGTGTGCTCTTAATGTTAGAGTCACAGAGCAAATATATAAGTAAAGAAATAACAAAAGACTTAGAGATTTAGCATTATAGTCTAAGCTCCCTGAAATAGACTATAATGCTAAATCTCTAAGTCTTTTGTTATTTATTTACTTTATATATATATATATATATATATATATATATATATAGGGGGAGAGAGAGTTAAATAATATAGATATCTTTAGTCTACATATTTTGGTTTTAATCTTTCCAGGCCTCCGAATGGATGTTACAATATCAGGCCGAAATTGTCTAATATATATATATAACTATAGCATGGGATTGTCACTGTTTCAGCTTTTACTGGAACGGTGTGCCAAAGTGCAGTATTATTGGAAGAGTGCTCAATATAAAAACAATAGAGCTATTGTATAATATAATAAAATAAATATATAAAAGTTTTACATATCTATTTATTTAATGACAAAGGAACAGTCACAACCATTTCGTTTCATGCATGCGTAAGTGCAAACATTCGTCAGGTGACGTTTGTGGTTACGCATGCATGAAACCAAATGGTCATGACTGTTCCTTTGTCATCAAATAGATAGATATGTAAAACCTTTATATATTTATTTTATCATATTATATATATATATATATATATATATATATATTTTAACAATGGAAAGGAGTAACCTACTCGAGTTTCATCGATTGATTCTTCAGGGTTACATTAGTTAAATTAATCGAGTTTTCGATTAATCTTAGATGGTATAATACATGCCCGTTGGAATGGGACTTATCTTTAGTAGAGGAACGCTTATTTATATTTTCGAAGATCGGGAATGGTTTTTGTTTATTGGATTAAAAATTTGGATTAATTTATGGGAATTATTTTTTCAATTATTATTTAATGAAAGATATATTATGGGTCGTATTAATAGTTAAAAAGCGAAAGGTTAAAATTATTTATTAACTAGTTTAATTTGGTTTGAGAGTATTAAAAAAAAAAAAAAAAAAAAAAAAAAAAAAACCCAAAAAAAACCCAGTTGTATATGTTATGATAATAGAAGTTTTGGGTAGTTAAATATAGTTAATATATAAGAGATAAAAGTAAGAATGAAAGTAATGGTAAGCAAAAATGTAATAAAATAAGAATAAAAATAAAAATAAAAGTGAAAATTGTAGTGTCGTCGACCACTTTTACTTTACGACGAAATAATCCGAGACATTCCTCGTAAAGTAAAAGTGGTCGACGACACTTTACTCTTTGACAAAAACATAGAGGAGTCATTCTACCATACCCTTGATTATTTATCACTATGTGAGAAAAATGGAATTGTCATTAACAAAGATAAATTCCAATTTTGCCAGGATACTGTTCAGTTTGGGGGCCTCCAAATAACACCATCAGGAGTGACCCCTTCTGAAACTTTGCTGAATGCAATTTCCAGCTTCCCGATCCCAAAGAATATCACCGATGCAAGGTCTTGGTTTGGGCTAGTGAACCAAGTAGCTTGGGCATATTCCTTAAGCCCAATAATGCTACCATTCTGAGACCTTGTAAAACAAAATACACACTTTTCTTGGAATGAAAATCTTGAGAAAGCATTTCACCAATCCAAGCAAATCATTGTGGATTTAGTGAAAAAGGGTGTTACCACTTTTGACACCAACAGAGTGACGTGCCTGGCTCCAGACTGGAGCAAAGAAGGTATGGGCTTCTTGCTATTACAAAGTACACTGCAGAATGACAGGTATATATAGGACTCCACAGTGTCATGCAGATCAACCAGTCAGGCAGTGTACTTTGTAGCATGGCGAGCTTGTATTGAGTTACAATCGCATGCTACCTTGTCTTCCCAGTTCGACGGTAATTGGAACTTATTCTTCACAATGGTGAGTATCATTGTTTCTACAAAAATAAAAGTGAAAAAATATATAAATTTAAAAAAAAAATTGGATACAGTGTTTATATAAAACATGGATTTGTTTATTTTAAGTTAAAAGTG
Organism: Doryteuthis pealeii; assembly: GCA_023376005.1. Lineage (NCBI taxonomy): Eukaryota > Metazoa > Mollusca > Cephalopoda > Myopsida > Loliginidae > Doryteuthis > Doryteuthis pealeii. The sequence goes on along the minus strand of CM042174.1, from coordinate 43,750,448 downwards.
GAAATTTGTAAGAAATAGGAATGGCTGAATCATTGAAATATTATTTTTGGTTTTATTATTTTGGGTTATTTATTGAAATTTAAAATTTAAAATTTTAAAATCTTAAAATCTAACGTTTAATACTTTAGTTAAATTAATACATGAGTCTTAAGGTATATATATTTTTCAATAAAAAATTAATTAAGTTTACAGTTTGCTGCCGCATGATTCCGTTTATAACTGGTGTTTACTGTTTTAAATGTTGGAGTAAAGTAGTGTAATTTATTTAAATTGTAAATAAAACTCGATTAATTTAACTAAAGTAACCCTGAAGAATCAATCGATGAAACTCGAGTAGGTTACTCCTTTCCATTGTTAAAATAAATTTTTGCTCTACATTGTATTGAGCACTTTGTATTTGTTTTTTCTCAATCTTAGCCTCTGGATACTGTGCGCTTCCAACGATCGTACTCATACCCATCGGTAAGTTACTACTTATACATTTACAAATATATATATATATATATATATATATGTATATATATATATATATGTATGTGTGTGTTGTGTGTGTGTGTGTGTGTGTGTGTGTGCCTAAAATAAACCTTTGTAAATGGGGGAGATGAGAGAGACTCAAACTATATTGTATGACAATGATATTTTCTTAGGCAAACAAGATCTACAGGATGTATGTAATCCGTCAGAAGAATTAAGATAAAGATATAAAAAAAAATAAAAATAAAGAAAATATTTGATAATTTCTATAAAATCTTACATCAATTAATAACAGAGATTTGGTCTTAATTTGTCCGTAACCGAAACTATGTCCCTGCTTACATCACAATACCAAAAATTGAAAAAATTATATGTGAACTTCGTAATCAATAATAAAAAATTTTCTTTACTTTTGGCTATTTTACAGTAACAAGAAGTTAACTAAAAAGTTTACAAATAAATAAATACCTACGATTTTGTGTAAAATTTATGTGTAAAATATTCAAAATAATTATTTAATGAATAATTAATAGATGCACACAACATCTTATTTGAGGAGGGTAGAACTAAATTTCCATTTCAAATTGTTTTATTTTTTACTCCTTTAATAAATTTGATGATTTTACTTACTTATGATACAAATCCCATGACATTGAATTTTTAACTCCCACAATCTCAGGCAATATCTTTCAAAAATTAATTTTTACACTGCCCAGAGAACGTTTTTTGGTGCTAGTCTTCTTATAATAATGAAGATTGTGTGTTTTTCTGTCTGTAACTGAAACTATATCACTACTCAAGTCACAAATCCCTTAGTTATTTACGTCACATTCTCTATGATTTTATATTTTATTTATTTATCAATTATCAATAAAATTGTTTTACATCATTAAGACTGTCGACCATATTTACATACTAATAACATGCAATTGTATTTATATATACAACAAAATAGCTGTTTACAGTGTGAATAGGAAGGTTAATTTGCATATTGATATTAAAAATTTGATTTTAATAAATATGTGCTTAGTATTATTGATTTCTAATTGTTTAGTTTCATTTTAATGAATATGAGCAAAAATCTCGGGGATTAATCTTAAAAGAAATCCATTAACAAGAAGAAATAACTAATTTCATTCTTTACTTCCTATTTTAACTAAATAGTTAAATTAGGAAATTTTAGCAATGAAAGACGGAAGTTATGGAAGAGTATGTTTCAGTTGTTCTATTTGTCAATTATACCACCCACCGATTCAAATCTTTTTATCTGCATTCTTATTTAGTTTCATTAGCCTTTCTAATTTAATATAATATTTTATTACATTAAAACTTAAATACTTGCACTCTGTTTCAAATCTTTTTATCTGCATTCTTATTTAGTTTCATTAGCCTTTCTAATTTAATATAATATTTTATTACATTAAAACTTAAATACTTGCACTCTGTTTCAAATCTTTTTATCTGCTTTCTTATTTAGTTTCATTAGCCTTTCTAATTTAATATAATATTTTATTACATTAAAACTTAAATACTTGCACCTAGAAGGGACATATATTTGCTAGTATATATAAACATTTTAATTCACTACAACATGCTTAATTTAGAAAAAAAAAACAAAACAAAAAAATCTAACATTAAAATTAATTACTACCAGATTATATTGAAAAATTTAAGACATTCTAATAATATTATAAAAAACAAATAAAAAATATAGTATTTTAATTAATTCAGAGAAGACAAAAAGACTCATCTTAAATTTAAAAGTGAAAAAAAAAAAAATGTATGAACATGAACTGAATGATTGAAAGAAAATAATGACAAATCAGTCTGGGTGTTTGTGTCCTCCTTCGACTGAAGAGTGACCACTCCACACAATGTCAGGTATAATGAAATGACCTGTCTTCACCTTTTCTCCCAATGACCGTCGCTTCACAGGAGTACACCTGTGGAACAAATAGGGACATAGATACATCTCGAATACATCATATTTACACAGATACAAAAGAACAAACAAAAAAATATGAATGGAAACATACATACAAGGGAAATAAAAATGTCATCATGGCTAAAAAACTTTTAAAAAAAAAAAAAGAAAAAAAAAAGGCAACAACGAAAAAAAAAAAAAAAAAAAAAAAAAACAAATTAAAAAAAGAAAAAAAAACAAATTAAAAAAAAAAAAAAAAAGAAAGAAAAAGAGTCTTCAAACCAGAGACTGTTTTTATAAAAAAAAAAAAAAAGAAATAAATAAAAAAATAATATAAAAATCTTCTGCTCTTTATCAAAAATTTTCTCGTGACTACCCAGCATCACTTGGGTAGAATGATGCAAAAAAAATGTATTGATTTTTTAAAATTTTGAGATTTACAAATGCTGGAAATTTTAAAGGAGAATTTTAATGCTATTTCTATGTATATCTTAATTTTTAAATATCTCCCAAAATAAATAAAATCTTCATAAATTTTGCACAAAAACCCCCCCCAAAAAACCGGTGATATTTAATGTGTATATATATTTACTCTGTGCTTGTTTTATTTTTGTAGTTTCATCCAAACATAAAAATACACACCAACTGCACTTTATATATGTACTAGAAGCAGCTACCCAGTGTCGACTGGGTAGTTTACTTTTGAGATTTACGAATGCTGGACATTTTTAAGTAAAATTTAAATGCTATTTCTATGTATATTTTAATTTTTAAATATCTTCGAATATAAACCAAATCTTCATATTTTTTGCACAAAAAACAAGAACCAATGATATTTAATGTGTATATACATTTACTTTGTCATTAATTATTTCATTTTCGAAGTTTCCTCTGGACATACAGATTCACACAACTGCCCTTTACATATGTATAGAAAACCAAGCCCTGGTGATATTTAATGTGTATATATATTTACTTTGTCTTTAATTGTTTTTTTTCATAGTTTTTTCTGGACATAAATATAAACTATCTTTTATATATGTATAGATAGATTATCAAATTTTGATTTCCAAGTGGATCACTGGTGGATTTATAGAAAATTCACTTGGATTAAACAACCAACATTATACAAAATTATCCAAACTAACTTATGTGTACCAAACACTTCTGTTTTATGTCGCTACAGAAAAATAGCCACTGGAATGTGTGTTTGTTTATAATTTTCTTTCTCCTAGTGTTGAGCTTATTTTTTTCATCACAAGCTTGTTGCATTTTTATGTGAATATATCTGTGTGTTTACTTACAATACTGTGTAAATGTTTTGTTTCCAAACATAAGTAAACGGTATAAATTTTTATTTTTAGTCTATACAAACCAGATAAAAAAATGTTAGATTTAACCACTACAAGTTCTAAAAAAGTGCATATCATATAAAAGATACGTTTTTGGGAGAGAGGGTTCAGAATTTTGCAGTCCAAATTTAGGAGTGTGTATCATGACTGAATGTAAATTATATCTCTGTGAGAAGACCTGTTCTGCTCTCTTGCACCTTCGATGCACAATGTCTAGACCCCAAACGTTGTGATGTCCTGTGCTGGCCGATTTGAAAGGCACGAGTCAGAGACAGGTTCACAAGGATTAAAAACAAAACAACAAACTACAAAGTTTGTAAACAAGACGCGGATGGAAGAAGGGATTCTGTGATACTTTAGCGATCTATCTCACTAGCTGTCTATCGGCTTCCTCTACCGGCGACCTTCACACCTCAACGGCCCGGGTTCTAACTGACTAAGGGCTGGAGCTTAGCTGAATTTATGTAAAATTCTCCCCCACAACCCATCTACTGCTGGACTACACAGATATATTTGAATTGAATCGTTGAAGATTCAAAATCGGAGGGGGGTGGAAAAGTACCATAACTGTTATAATTATGAGTGGCAGATAATAACCTTGACCTAACCCCCTACTAAAATGCACAATTAGAAGCGTGTGACAGTTTTAAGTTTTTAGTTAGTTATAATGTGTGTTATATACAAATAATTATTTATCATTGAAGAGTAGAATTTAAAAATAATGGTTAAATCTCATCAGATGTTCATATGGGTGTGATAGACAGGCACTATATCCTTGATTGACCTGGGAGCAGTTCTCTCATTGGTTGGTTTGATAATGTGACCACCCAGTCCGTGAGAAAGATTTAGTTAGTCAAGCAGATTAGTCCCAGGTGTTGAAGTGAACAGACATCTATGGCTATTCTCAATAGATGAGGTTATGGGGTCTTGGGCAAATAAAAGACACCAACTTTGAACTATGTCTTAATGTTAATGAATAAGAAAGAACAGAAGATGGACACTAAGAAGAAACCCCAACCAACCCAAAGACAACCCAAGAAGGCTTAGATGAAGGCCTCAACTCAACCTAATCCTGCCAGCATACAAAATAAAAGTTATATACAAGATAATTTGACACATAGCGTAGTGGATATAGGCGTTCTGTTAAGACAGTTCTAAGTGATAGTTATCTCTGGGCTCCAGGTTCAATCCTAGTCAAGGGTGACAGTAACATAGAATAATAATCAACACAGCTTAACACCAGTACCCAGCTATGGTTAGCGGAATGAGAACAGGATACCCCGTGGATTGAATAAAGGGTTAGGTTCAAAGTTCCATGATGGCTCCCGATTATAACAAGAAGGTTCCCAAGATCAAAAAGAAAGTTCCTGAGTTTGAGAAGGCTCCAGAGTCTGACAAGAAATACCTGAAGAAGGCCGGAGAGCACATCGGCCGAAATGTTGTACAGATAACAATAAAGATGAGGACAATAGTCCGAATAATTCAAATAATACAAATTATCAAGCCTCATCTCAAAGATAACAAGAAACATCTGAAGAAGGTTGGAGGGCACATTGGTTGAAACATTGTGTATATAACAATAAAGATGAGGACAAAAGTTAAAAAAATAAAAAATAAATTATACAAATTATTAAGCCTTATGTAAAAAATAACAAGAAACATCTGAAGAAGGTTGGAGCCATATTGACCAAAACGTTATGAATACAATAATAAAGATGAGGACAACAGTTCGGAATAATACAAGGCCTGCCGTATTCTCGAAGGAAGCGGGCTAGGCTTTGCCCGACATGTCGGGCTGTAGAATTGAACCCGCTTCCTTCAAAATGCAAACATTGTCACCGAAGTCGAGAAGCTACAGTCCCGGATGTAAGTGCCAGGTGCCCGGATGATAGTTATGAGGATTCCGGGGGCCGGGTTTAGCTTGAGAATCTCGTGTGTGGGGCGCAGACACCCGGATGTTGAGGAGAAATTAGTATAAGTAGAAGTGGGGTGACAGCAGGAGTTGAGTTGCGATTTTGAGTTGCTGAAGATTTTACGACGACAGATTTTTCAGCTGCTGAAGATTTTTGAGTTGATAAAGATTTTTTGACGGCGACGACATTGTCAACAAATCAAATATTTTTTTTTTTTATATACCACGTTTGAATTCATGGGTAATAATCTGAAGATGACTTATTTTAAGGTAATTAAAAAAACCCATCTGAACAGAGCTAAAGGTTGCTATGGCCTGAACATTGTGTGTTTATACACACTAAAGATGAGGACAACAGTCCAAAATATCAAAATTATTCATCTCAAGCCTCATCTCATAAATACAGACAAGATGACTTATTTAAGGTAATTTAAAAAAAACATTTAAACAGAGCCTGAGGTTACAGTTGTGTTTATACACAATAAAAGGATGAGGACAACAGTCTGAAATATCAAAATTATTCATGCCTCATCTCATTAATACTGACAAGATGACTTATTTTAAAGTTATTTAAGAAAAAAATCTGAACAGAACCCAAGGTTACAGTAGCCTGAATGTTATGTTTATACACAATAAAGATGAGGACAACAGTCTGAAATATCATAATTATTCACATCAAGCCTCATCTAAAAAATACAGACAAGATGACTTATTCTAAGGTAATTTAAGAAAAAAATCTAAATAGAACCCGAGTTTACTGTGGCCGGAACATTGTGTTTATGCACAATAAAAGACGAGGACAACAGTCCGAAATATCAAAATTATTCATATCAAGCCTCATCTTAAAAATACAGACAAATAAGCATTGGCCCAAAAATATGTAAACGATAGATGTACTTATTCATATTAAATACTAAAAAATGTGAGACATCCAAGACCACAGTTTGTGGCAATGGATTTTGAAAGCTGGAAGTCAAAAAATAAATTTAGTTTATCAAAAGTATAAACAAAAAATTTATAAAAAAAAAAAAACAACAACAAAAGCAGTTCTTTGAAAGCAAGACTTTTTTTTTCTGGAACTAAAATAATTAATTAAGATATTTGCTCTTTGAATGTATCTATTCAGCTCTTCCACCACGAGCAAGATGTGACACAAGGTCAGTCTCTAAGTATAGTTTAACAGGTTTGAATTCAGAGTTTTCCTTCTCCTAGACTGGTTGCCTAACAGGTTTGAAGAGTTTTCCCTAACAGGTTTGAATTCAGAGTTTTCCTTCTCCTAGACTGGTTGCCTAACAGGTTTGAATTCAGAGTTTTTCTTCTCCTAGACTGGTTGCCTAACAGGTTTTGAATTCAGGGTTTTCCTTCTCCTAGACTGGTTGCCTAACAGGTTTGAATTCAGGGTTTTCCTTCTCCTAGACTGGTTGCCTAACAGGTTTGAATTCAGAGTTTTCCTTCTCCTAGACTGGTTGCCTAACAGGTTTGAATTCAGAGTTTTCCTTCTCCTAGACTGGTTGCCTTGCTGCCTAACAGGTTTGAATTCAGAGTTTTCCTTCTCCTAGACTGGCTGCCTAACAGGTTTGAATTCAGAGTTTTCCTTCTCCTAGATTAGTTACCATATGCACATTATATATATAGGTAAACTTCCTTTATATGTATGTTTGACTTCTCTATTTTGGTTGAATCCTATCACGGAAATATTTTATAGTATTCACACACACATATACACTCACATATATGTATGTTAGGGAAGTGAAGACATAAAGTCACTTTCTCGCCCATGCGATTTTCAAACCAACTTGGTTTAAAAATCGCATAGGCGAGAAACTGAGTTACCAAGCACCATTGACTTTATGCGTTCCCTACCATAGATGAATAATATCAAATATTTCTGTGATAGGATTCAACCAAAATTGAGAACACAAACGTACATATAAATAAAGTTTACACACACACACACATATATATAAGGAGTAAAATATAAATAAATAAATGAAAACCTTAAATTTATCAGATATAAATTTATTTCTACCTCTGGTCTTTTTTTAAAGCCGATTTAAAAATTTTTAAATTAGATTTGAAAAAGCCAAGAGCCTGAAATAATTTATATCTGATAAATTTAAGGTTTTTATATATAAATTTAATACTCAATTAAGTATTGAATAGGTTCATCACTGCTAAACTTTGGTGATCTAGCAGGTTCTTTGGGTTGTTTTGTTTTATGGCATATCAACATCTATTGGGTCATTTAATGCCGAATCAAGTCATTTTGATAAACAAAGGACTCAGGTTGGTTGGTTGTTTTGTTTTATGGCATATCAACCCTTTTTGGGTCATTTAATGCCAAATCAAGTCATTTTGATAAACAAAGGACTCAGGTGGGCTGGTTGTTTTGTTTTATGGCATATCAACCCTTTTTGGGTCATTTAATGCCAAATCAAGTCATTTTGATAAACAAAGAACTCAGGTGGGCTGGTTGTTTTGTTTTATGGCATATCAACCCTTTTTGGGTCATTTAATGCCAAATCAAGTCATTTTGTTAAACAAAGAACTCAGGTGGGCTGGTTGTTTTGTTTTATGGCATATCAACCCTTTTTGGGTCATTTAATGCCAAATTAAATCATTTTTGATAAACAAAGGATTCAGGTTGCTTACAGTAGCTGCTGTTATTTAAATGGTCCCAGGAGAACCTGACAAATGGCCCCTTGAAAACTTTTGTAAGATGATGGACCTGCTCTTGCATCTTGGCCCAGTCCAGGGCAGGGTTGTATGGAAGAATGACAGTTGCCCATACAGCAGGTTTCCCTTCATCAATAATGCAATTAGTCCCAAAACAGATAAATTGATTTAGGTAATTTATGAGGAAGTGCGTCCCGGTCTCCTGCCTCAAAAATTGCTACCTGGTGACTATTAAGATAATGACCCAGCTCAGTCTATTCAAAACTATCCATCTTCATATCTATCGATCTCAATTTGTTCATATTTATCTATATTACTTTAAATACTAAGATTTTTTTTTTTATTCATGTTTGTTTAATGTCTTGTTTTTAGTTTAAATAAACAAGAATTACGACAAAAAAAGATGTGACCCTCCCCCCAAATACATTTACCTGTCGAAAATATCTATCTCCATTTGTTCACATCTATCTATATTATTTTGTTTGTTTATCTATCTATCTATCTCAGTCTATTCCAAACTATATATCCATCTTCATATCTAAACAAGAATTACGACAAATTACGATAAATAAACAAGAATTACGACGAGCTGGGGTTGTTATTTTGATAGTCACCGGGTAGCAATTTTTGAGGCAGGAGATCGGGACACACTTCCTCATAAATTACCTTCATTTATTAGTGGTGTTAATGGAAAAGGAGATTTACATGGACTTTTTAGAAATCATAACATCTTTTACAGAGGCAGAACTAAGAGGAGGGGGGCTGGGAGTTGCAGCTGCTTCAGGGTGCAGCTTGAGGTGGGTGCAAAATTGCCCTAACCCAAAAGCTTTTGCATTGCTATAACATTGTAAGATATTGCCTAACTTTTGTCGCTATAATCCTGAACTATGAATGTGTAGAATTTGAAATTGGGCAGGTAGGTGAAGCTTTAAAAAATTTTGAAATGATGGAAGAAAATCTTGGAGATATCTTGCTTTCAGAGATCAAAAGAACAAAAGTTTCAACAATAAAAAACAACAAATACCAAATTTACTTTTTTGGCAGAAAAAAAAAAAAAAAAAAAAAAATAAAAAAACAAACAAAAAACAAACTTAAGTCTAGAAAATATATTGACAATAAGATATGAAAAAAAAAAAAAGAAAAAGAAAAAAGAAAATCTAAAAAGACTAAAAAAGACTGAGAACTACTAGTAAAAAAAAAAAAAAAAAAAAAAAAAAAATGATAAAGAATTTTTTTTTCAGATGTCAAATTTACTTTTGGGGTAGGGAAGATTATATATATATATATATATATATATATATATATATATATATATATATATATATATATATATATTAGAGTTTAGACTTAAAAAAAAAAAAAAAGAATGAGATTTACTAATTTAAAAAAAAATGATAAAATTTTTTTTGGAATACCAAATTTCATTTTTTGGCTGAGAAGAAAAAAAAAAGAAGAAAATATATCACTGATAAAAAAAAAAAAAAAGTGGTTTCTTTTTTTTGGATACTTATAAAATTTTCGATTATAACCATCCTTTTTTTTTGCAGAGAAGAAAAAATAGAATTAACATAGTCTAGAAAAATATATCGACAATAGAGACAATAAAGCAAAAAAAAAAAAAAAAAAAAAAAAAAAAAAAATATTGAGATTTACTAATAAAAAATGACAAAGAAAAAAAAAAAAAAAAAAGAAAAATATATCGACAATAGATAAAAGAAATACTAAAAAAACTAAAAAGACAGAAATTTACTAATAAAAAAAAAAATAAATAAAAAAAAATGAGAAAATATTTTTTTTTTTCGGATGTTTACAAAATTTCCGATTTTAACCCTTCATTTCTATTTACCCCCAAAAACAAAGACGAGTGCTTCAAAATGAAAAGGTGTTTTTTTTTTTTTTTTACAAGAAATGTTTTGTGATAGTATTTTTTGTATGACTAGATTGTTATGAAATAAAGTTTGAACAAGTAAAAGAGAGACTGGGGAAACTTACAGGCTGGTGTATCGCAGTTGCCCTCCAGGGCCACTTTGTTGGTTTTGCAAACGGGTTTTTACTAAATCGATTGGGAAGACACAAGTGACACCAACAATTCCAGCAATGGCACCATTTATCACTTTTGGAACTAATCTGAAAAAAAAAAGAGAAAGAGATTTGAAGAGAGAAAGAATGAAAAATAGAGATAGACAGGAACAGATTTAAATAGATATATAAATAGATAGGAATAGATTTAGATAGATAGGTAGGAATAGATTTAGATAGATAGATAGGAATAGAGATAGATAGATAGATAGGAATAGAGATAGATAGATAGATAGATAGGAATAGAGATAGATAGATAGATAGATAGGAATAGAGATAGATAGATAGATAGATAGATAGATAGATAGATAGATAGATAGATAGATAGATTAGATAGATAGATAGATAGATAGATTTAGATAGATAGATAGATAGATAGATAGATAGATAGATAGATAGATAGATAGATTAGATAGATAGATAGATAGATATAGGATAGATAGATAGATAGATAGATAGATAGATAGATAGAATAGATAATAGATAGATAGATAGATAGATATAGATTTAGATAGATAGATAGATAGAGATAGATAGATAGATAGATAGATAGATTAGATAGATAGTAGAATAGATAGATAGATAGGATAGATTTAGATAGATAGATAGATAGATAGATAGATAGATAGATAGATAGATTAGATAGATAGATAGATAGATAGATAGATAGATAGATTAGATAGATAGATAGATAGGAATAGATTTAGATAGATAGATAGGAATAGATTTAGATAGATAGATAGAATAGATAGATAGATAGATAGATAGATAGATAGATTAGATAGATAGATAGATAGATAGGAATAGATTTAGATAGATAGATAGATAGATAGATAGATAGATAGATAGATAGATAGATAGGAATAGATTTAGATAGATAGATAGATAGATAGATAGGAATAGATAGATAGATAGATAGATAGATAGATAGATATAGATGATAGATAGATAGATTAGATAGATAGATAGATAGATAGAATAGATTTAGATAGATAGATAGGAATAGATTTAGATAGTATAGATAGATAGAATAGATTTAGATAGATAGATAGATAGATAGGAATAGATTTAGATAGATAGATAGGGATAGATAGAATAGATTTAGATAGATAGATAGATAGATAGGAATAGATTTAGATAGATAGATAGATAGATAGATTTAGATAGATAGATAGATAGGAATAGATTTAGATAGATAGATAGATAGGAATAGATTTAGATAGATAGATAGATTAGATTTATAGATAGATAGATAGATAGATAGATAGATAGATAGATAGATAGATAGATAGATAGATAGATAGATAGATTTAGATAGATAGATAGGATAGATATAGATTTAGATAGATAGATAGATAGATAGATAGATAGATAGATAGATAGATAGATAGATAGATAGATAGATAGATAGATAGATAGATAGATAGAATAGATTTAGATAGATAGATAGATAGATTTAGATAGATAGATAGATAGGAATAGATTTAGATAGATAGATAGATAGAAGATAGATAGATAGATAGATAGATAGATAGATAGATTAGATTTAGATAGATAGATAGATAGATAGATAGATAGATAGATAGATAGATAGATAGATAGATAGATTTAGATAGATAGATAGATAGATAGATAGATAGATAGATAGATAGATAGATAGATAGATAGAATAGATTAGATAGATAGATAGATAGATAGATAGATAGATAGATAGATATAGATAGATAGGAATAGATTTAGATAGATAGATAGGAATAGATTTAGATAGATAGATAGAATAGATTTAGATAGATAGATAGGATAGATAGATAGATAGATAGATATAGATAGATAGATAGATAGACAGATCATCTTTAGAATTCATCTGAAAAAAGATTTCAAACTGTAAATACATTTCAATAGTTCTTTGAAATTAATTACACAGGATAAGTTACAAGGTAGGAGTTAGACAGCTTTAGTTGTTTCCCCAGATTATAAATTATAAACCCTACAATTTATTAATAGCTTTAGTTGGGACCCATTAATTTTCCCAGGGACTCATCCAATGCAAATATGTGCATCCCAGGATGCACTAAATCAGAAAGCTATCAGCATCACTCCAGTAATAATGGATCTGCGAGACTAACTTACTTGCTGCTTCTCTATCTATGTGACGGCTGTAGCCATTTCTAGTTTTGTATAAGTGCCTTGAGTTTGAAAGTAGTTAATCTGTCTGTCTGTCTGTTTGTTTGTTGTTACATAGAATTGCACAATTTGTTTCTGTGATCATCAAATTGAAAGATCATCTTTTGATCAATTATCTAAATCCTCTCCCCCCCCGCCATCCACCTACCGACTCCAATCAAGTTAATTAGAAATTATCTTGATCAGTGAAGATTTGTGGAGATAATTCATTGCAGATTTAGAAATGAGAAGCTATGTTATTGTTCAGTGGATGATCACATGTTTAGACTATTATACACCATATAATAGGCAGAATATTATATGGTTTCATAGTAAAAAAAAAAGTCATTGTCCAATGCATTTTTTATAGTAAAAATCATTGTCCAATGCATTTTTATAGTAAAAATCATTGTCCAATGCATTTTTATAGTAAAAATCATTGTCCAATGCATTTTTATAGTAAAAATCATTGTCCAATGCATTTTTATAGTAAAAATCATTGTCCAATGCATTTTCATTAAAAAAATCATTGTCCAATGCATTTTTATAGTAAAATCATTGTCCAATGCATTTCATAGTAAAAATCATTGTCCAATGCATTTTCATAGTAAAAATCATTGTCCAATGCATTTTCATAGTAAAAATCATTGTCCAAATGCATTTTCATAATAAAAATCATTGTCCAATGCATTTTCATAATAAAAATCATTGTCCAATGCATTTTCATAATAAAAATCATTGTCCAATGCATTTTCATATCATAAAAAATCATTGTCCAATGCATTTTTATAGTAAAAAATCATTGTCCAATGCACATTGCATTTTATAGTAAAAATCATTGTCCAATGCATTTTCATAGTCATTGTCCAATGCATTTTCATAGTAAAAATCATTGTCCATTGCATTTTCATAGTAAAAATCATTGTCCAATGCATTTTCATAGTAAAAATCATTGTCCAATGCATTTTTCATAATAAAAATCATTGTCCAATGCATTTTCATAATAAAAATCATTGTCCAATGCATTTTCATAATAAAATCATTGTCCAATGCATTTTCCATAATAAAAATCATTGTCCAATGCATTTTCATATAAAAAATCATTGTCCAATGCATTTTCATAATAAAAAATCATGTCCAATGCATTTTTATAATAAAAATTATGTAAAAAATCATTGTCCAATGCATTTTTATAATAAAAATCATTGTCCAATGCATTTTCATAGCAAAAATCATTAATGCATTTCATAGCAAAATCATTGTCCAATGCATTTTCATAATAAAAATCATTGTCCAATGCATTTTTATAGTAAAAATTCATTGTCCAATGCATTTTTATAATAAAAATCATTGTCCAATGCATTTTCATAATAAAAATCATTGTCCAATGCATTTTCATAGCATTGTCCAATGCATTTTCATAGTAAAAATCATTGTCAATGCATTTTTTATAGTAAAAATCATTGTCATGCATCATTGTCCATGCATTTTTATAGTAAAAATCATTTGCAATGCATTTTTATAATAAAACTTATTATTATAGTAAAAAAATCATTTGCAATACATTTTTATAGTAAAAAAAAATCATTTGCAATACATTTTTATAGTAAAAAAAATCATTTGCAATACATTTTTATAGTAAAACTTATTTCCAATACATTTTTATTTAAAACACAAAAACAAAAAAAACCCCCAAAAAACTCATTTTCAATACATTTTTATAGTAAAAAAAAAAAAAAATTCCAATGCATTTCTATAGTAAAAAAATCATTTCAATGGAAATTTCTGATCCAATGGTTCCCAAAAGGATTCAGTTTAGAGTATATTATCTACCTGACACCAATCTATTAATTACTTTTCTGTGTTGACCTCATTCAATACATCATCTCTGGCTGATACAGGTATGTATGTTGGGTCCTGAGGGTGGGGGGAGGGGGTTAGTATACAACTGTAGATTCCCAACAGGTTTGACAAGTCTCATCCTGCCGAAGGTGTAGTGATGTTCATGGGGGGTAACAGAGCAAAAAGGAGGGTTTGGCACATGTCTGCATATGTTTATCCCTACCCACATGCTCAGATGTCAGCTTCTGGTTGATGAAGAAGGAGTGTCAAAATAGCAAGGAATCTGCTTGATATATATATATATATATATAATATATATATATATATATATATATATAAAAGGTAAAAGTATCCAAATTACTGGTATGTTGGGGATAATTCGATTTGGGATAATAGCCAAAAATGGTTTAAGCTTTTTTTTCTTACTGAAACTGTACACACACACACACACACACACACATATATATATATATATATATTTCTGATTTCTCTTTCCTGAAAAAAAAAAAAAAAAAAAAAAAAAAATCTTTTTTTCAACAATCCCGTTCTTAAGTCCAAACATTTATCAATCGAATTTCTCTGATGAGATTGATCAAAAAAAGAATAAATATCAACTTAGATTGAAATATCTAATTATAAGGGTTCCCTATTTTTCTTTTTAGAAATTCCTCTTTTAAAATGTATACGCTTTTTCATAGTCTTATTAAATTTTGTACCCATAAAAAACTCATATATATATATATATATATATAGTTAAAAATTAATGGCAAAATGAATGAATGGATGAAATAAAAATGAATGAAATGAGGGGGATAAATGAAAAATCATTTCCAAGGGACCCCTCTCAAAAGTATTAAAACATTTTTTGAGAGTGGGGTCCCTCATAGAAAGTTTTTCTCATCTATTATTAGACTCCTTTGAAGCATCAAGTTAATATAATTATTCTATAAGTTATTAGAGAAGATAAAATCCGTCTCATACCTTTGTAATATCTGTTGAGAATGGGTTTGAATTATATATGTATATATATCTAATCTTGTCTGGTTAACTTCCGGTGAATATTGCTACATTGTAACTATCTTGAATTCAAAATAAAAACGGTCAAATAGAAGAATTTATTTACTTAGCTTTTTTAGCCTAATAGGCCGAAATGTACATACAGAGATTGATTTTTCTTGATTTGTTTAGCCTTATATTTGAATAGGTATTCCCCTAATTAATTATTAATTAATTAACTTTCAAAATTAGGTACGACTTCAATTAAGCACATATTCTCCCAAAAATTGTCGGCTAAAAAAAGCCATATCAAAACACATCGTTTGTGTATTTACTTCTCATATATATATATATATATATATATATATATATATATATAGAAGTGGTCTTCTTCTGTGAAAAAGTGGCAATCACCATATATATATATATATATATATATATATATATATATATATATATATATATGGGATTTGCATATTTATTTTCCCTTGGGTTCATACATGCTTATTTTCAAGATAGGCTTTTTTTCTCTTCCAATTCTTTGACCTTGTACCTGACAAACCCATTCTAAATTTGTATCTCTGTCCCCCAGAGACACAGAGTGTGTGTGTGTGTGTGTGTGTGTGTGTGTGTGAGAGAGATCTGATATGTAAAACAGAATTTCTCAAATTACCTGAATGAAGAGAATGCTTGTTCTCTTCCCAGGTTGACAATTGTCGTTTAGCTTACCTGTGTGTGTCACCTGACTAAAAACCTTGGAAACGGTTGCCATGACAACAATCAATACTGTCATCACTTGCAGATGCATCTGATTAATTGCATGAATACTAAAAATTTCAAATACTTCGTCATTTCTAATCACAACACTTAATCTCTTAAATACACTTTCCATAACTGTTAGTTTATTATTGTTTATATATATATATATATATATATATATATATATATATATATCTATATATTATAATGGAGATTGTGGGTTTGTCTGTCTGTAATCGAAACTACACAAGTCACAATTCCCTTTGTTATTTACACACATTCTCCATGATTTTATTTTTTATTTAAACCTCAATTATTAATAAAATTGTTTTACAACATTAAGACTGTTAACAATATCTACATATTAATAACATGCAATTATATTTATATATTCAACGAAATAGCGGTTTACAGTGTGAACGGGAAGGCTAATTTGCATATTGATCTTAAAAAATTTGATTTTAATAAATATATGCTTAGTATTATTGATTTCTAATTGTTTGGTTTTATCTTAATAAATATGAGCAAAAATCTCGGGGATAAATCTTAACAGAAATCTATTAACATAAAGAAATAACTGTAATTTTATTCTTTTCTTCCTATTTTAACTAAATAGTTAAATTAGGGAAATTTACCACTGAAAGACGGGAGTAAGGGAAAATGGTGGAACAGTTAGTTTCAAAGTTGTTCTATTTTCCGATTATACCCCCTCTGTTCCAAATATTTTTATCTGAATTCTTATTCAGTTTCATTAGCCTTTCTAATTTAACATGATATTTTATTATATTAAAACTTAAATACTTGCACCCGGAGGGTGCATATATTTGCTAGTATATATATATATATATATATATATATATATATATATATGTGAGTATAGATAAAAGGATATGAAAACACCACAAAATGCTGTTAAAGGAAAACATTTTATAACATATTCATAGCTGATATTGAACAATATTTCGATTTTATAAAAATCATCTTCAGAGCTTGTTTATTTTTATAAAATCGAAATATTGTTCAATATCAGCTATGAATATGTTATAAAATGTTTTCACTTTAACAGCATTTTGTGATGTTTTCATATCCTTTTATCTATACTCATACTGTCGGATTCATTTCCTTTCTTTTAACTTTATATATATATATATATATATATATATATATATATATATATATAAAATCAGAGATGAAATATTATGGTGTTAATTTTCAGTAACTAGTTTCATGAATATTATGCACATATTAAATATTGAAACATATTTCAATATTTAACCGTCTGAAGATTGCGTAATATGCTTGAAACTAATTACAGAAAATTAATATATATATAAAGAAAATTTGAAAAAACAAATGTTCCGAAAATAGGATGAATTTAATTATCGATGTTTAAACATTTCGGTTTCATTAAACCTTCATCAGGATGTCTCTTGGGGTGAAGAAAATGATGGATGTTTTTATATGTGACAGGAGATGAAAATCTTTTTAGTATGTAACTGTATTTGATCAGCGTTATATTTTTGAAAGGCAAGTCGCGATCCATTTTTTATGATTTTAATGAAACTGAAATGTTTAAACATCGATAATTAAATTCATCCAATTTTCGGAACACTTGTTTTTTCAAATTTTCTTTATATTGTCGATTTATTTTCCATATTTACTCCCATATATATATAATATATATATATATATATATATATATATATATATATATTCATTGATGGGTACTACTATGTAAACATAGCGTAAGTAGTTAATCCAATAGGGCTCAATATATTGTGAATATAGAGCATTAATAGTCGTAGAAGAAGTTATTTCCCACCGCGTTTTCGGTGTTACTCTAACACCTTCATATACATATATATTCTCCATTATATATATATATATATATATATATATATATATATATACTAGCAAAAGTACTCAGTCCATGACTGGACTATAAAAAAAAATAGGAACACCAAAGAGGGAGTGAGAAAGAGAAAACGGGAGTAAGAGAGAGAGAGAGAGAATATCATTTCTCAAATTTAAAAAAAAAAAAAAAAAAAAAAAAAAGAGGAAAATGATTAATCAAATTTTTTAAATCGCTGATAATTCGCATAGTACAATGTTTGTTTAATTTAATGAAATATTTTTCTTTTTGTTTACATTTAAAATATCATTTTTTTTAAATGTATCCCTAAACTTGTGTGTTTTGAAATATTTTTTTTTTTCAAAAACTTTTTGTATATATGACAAAAAGTTAAATTCAATTGCTTGTTGCATTAAAGTGATAAAAATAAATTTGTTTATTTTATTTTTTTGACTCGAAAATTAAGATATCAACGCTCTTGGCAAGCCCTCTACATGGCATCTAGTGTCTGCAAAGAGCTAAAAAATATAAGTTTTTGCTGGTTGGCCAGCACTGGTGTGCCTATGTGTAGTAGTCCACAAGACAACCAGTACAGACATCAATGGAATACCATGACTTGATAACCGAGATACCAGCGTCTAATTACTCTCATCTCTTGGTAATTGTCAAACTATATTTAGAAACAGTAATGACGTCTATCATTCTTGCTATTTAACCTCACCTCCCCCAGCAAATAAATCGGGGTAGGGGTAGGGTCAGTACAATTGGAATTTTTCTTGTGCATCTTAATCAAAATTGCAAACAGAAGAAAATTAATAGTTTTTTTAGTAATTGTTTAGCTCAATTGTTAGAGCATCCGCCTAGAAATCGCAAGGTTCCTGGTTCGATACCGGTCCTCACCAACTCAGCGCATGAGTAGCACAGATTGAGTAATCTGATCTGAGCAGTAAACTGTGGAGAGCTGAGGATAGGTGTGGTGCTCTGTCTCAACTAAAAACAATCAATCTCCTTGGTTTAATGCTAGTGAAAAGGGGACAGACTCCCTCACTGCCCAGCTGATACCAACAATAGGCCACTCTGCCAACTTCACTTTTTACTTTATATATATATATATATATATATATATATATATATATATATACACACACACACACACACACACACACATCAATTCACAGGAAATGCGTAAAAAAAACAAACTTTCTGACATGATGGTTTCACTTAGTATGGTACATTGACGGTAGGTGTGGCGCTCCACCTCAGCAAAAACAATCTCCCTGGTCTAGTGCTAGCGAAAAGGGGATAGACTCCCTCACTTTCTAGCTGTTAAAAACAGTAATCATATGTAATTTAAAAAATATTATTTTTTTTTAAAGTTAGTGTCTTGAAAAATTTTCCCTTTCTTCTCTAGTACCATTTTATTTTTCTTCTTCTTTTCTTGATTTCTCTCTTTTTTCCTTTAGTTTTTCTCAACAGGAAACAAGTTAACTCTTTGCCTACTTTAACCTGCTCACAGCGGCTCTCCCACCACTGTGATCCTACCATAAGCTGCTGGCAGCAGCTCTCACACATGTAACTTGTATACACCGAAAAATTCACTACGTGATCACTCCTGCTATCTTTTGTTTTGTCGGTGAACCAACCAACCAACCAACCAACCAACCAACCAACCCTGAGATTAGTACTTGATCCTTTCAAAATAGGGAACCAGTTGAATAGAAAAATACCAAGAAAATTTGGTACAGCTGTGGTGGAAATTTGGTAGTCAAAGAGTTAAAGATTTGAGAAATATAAGGAGGAGGAAGAGGAGGAAGAGGAGGAGGAGGAGGAGGAGGAGGAGGAGGAGGAGGGGCCCTCAAAGTAGTTTTGACTAATGAGAAGAGAGCCCTCTTTGATTTGAATTCAGAGTTTTCCTTCTTATAAATTGGTTGCCATACTGTTATAGGTGATATAACCTATGGACATAAATGGAATGCGCCGACGACTACTATAAGTAGCAGGACAATTGTGGCTTGACACGAAGCAAATGCGAGTCAGCTCGTAACTGTATTGGTCGGACGCAATCTCCACTTTCTTTGCTGTAAATTTCTACTCCATTTTGTTCAATACATTTGTATCCATTTTTACCAGTCGTTTGTCTTATTTTTGACCCTTAAAACCCCCCAACAACTGGCGACCGAGGATTCGAAGAAACTCATGCAGGTTTATCGTTTACAACACATACCAAGGTTAAAGAGCTCAGTCTACTTACTATTTACCCATAGCTGGAGAGAGAGTAGTAGGATGCATACCTTTCCCAAGGTTATCAGCACTATGTGAAATGCAAACAGCTAAACTCGTCACACCATGTCCATTTACTATGACAGTAACCATCACACCATGCGTCTCTAACAATACAAGTAAAAAAAAGGTCAGTTGCCAGACGCTGAAACTTCGGCGTCTGGCAACTGACCTGGTAAATGCTCATAAGATCATTAATCATCTTAACAACAGCAACCTTGAGCACCTTTTTGATCTCCATCTTTCATCTTTTTATTACATTAAAACTTAAATACTTGCACCTACGGAGGGTGCATATTATTGCTAGTACAAATAATATTAATAATACCAAGCGGCCACACTTGGAGTTTGCATCACCGGTCTGGAACCCCTATCTTGCTCAGAATATTAACCTCCTAGAAACTGTACAGAGACGTGCAACCAGGCGGATACCCTCCATCTGGCATCTGCCATACTCTGAACGTCTCACTGCCCTGGGAATGGATTCACTGAAACTTTGGCGTCTTGAAACTGACCTGGTAAATGCTCATAAGGTCATTAATCATCTTAACAACAGCAACCTTGAGCACCTTTTTGATCTCCATCTTTCTAACACACGTGGGCATCCCTACAAAGTCAGAAAACAGCACTGCTCACGTGACTTTCGGAAACATTTTTTCACGCTCAGAATTGCGGAGACATGGAATAAACTGCCCGTGTCTGTTGTAGGCTGCCGAAGCACTGAGTCTTTCAAAGCCTCCATGCTTCCTGTAGTCCGCCAACACTATACCTGATACCCCTCTCCACATACATATGCACACATACATGCATATTACTACTGTAAACTGTTTATGTTCCTGACACTAATACATTATTCTGTGTACTAGACATGAGACTTTGATGAGTTGTGGTGCACCTGAGCACTGTACACAATAAATTTCATTATTATTTAAAATTAACTTTTAAAATTTGTGAAAAATGTGATTCAATGCATTCCTTTTCTAACTTTCCTACCACAAACCACAATCACACCACAACACGAGAAGCAAGTGACATTTCCCTAAGATAAAGATGTAGGTTATCTTGTCACCGATGGCAACAGATCCTGAATATCTGTTATTTCCATTAAACAAAAAGAACATAATCTTTACAATATAGATAAGATTAAAAATGTTGTTCTACTTTATCGTATACATTGATAGGTAGTAGGTATTAACTCAACCCATTTTCCATGGGTAGGATGCAACACAAAGTCTCAAGTATTGCAACCTACAAATGACTGTCACTTAGTGTTACATAATTGTTAGTACCCTAACACTTATTTACAGTAGTGTAGAAACCAAAATGGCTGTTATAAGTTGCAGCCGGCGGCCTTGAAGGATTGAGTGACAAGGCTTGACCTCATCCTGATCCTTCTGGTGGATACTGTGAGAATTGGTGGAGAAGACCCTCTTCCGGTTTAGATTAGAAAGAGAGTTTTAGTTCAGTATCAGCCAAACCACGAAGGTGGTAAGTCATGTTAAGTGCACGGCCGACTCAATCTGCGCAGGTAGTCTGGTGGGGATTTCGGAATAAAATATGATCTAAAGCAAATTGAAGTCTTGGGTTATTATCTAAAAACTACCAATGACACAGGGCTTCTGATAAAGAGAAATTCCCCAATGGAAGACCAGACATGAAGTCCCCAAGACAAAGTCCAGACGCTAGAAGAAGAACGTAAGATACCAAAGATAAGCAGAAGAATAATAGAAGTAAAGTGATTATACAACATTAGAACTGTAATTAACTCAACCTCTATATCCATTGCACCATTGGAAGCGCGTGGTGTAATGGTTAAAGTCATTGGAAATGGACTTGCCGCCCCGAGTTCAAATCCTGGACGTGGTAATTGCATTTCACTTTGCGCTAATACCCTTGGGAAAGGTATGAATCCTACTCTCCCTCCAGCTATGGATAAATAGTAGGGCAGACTGGGCTCTTTAACCTTGGTTAGGCAACCGGTCTAGGAGAAGGAAAACTCTGAATTGAAACCTGCTGAACTCCGCTTAAGAAATTGACCTTGTGTCACATCCTGCTCGTGCGGAGGGGTTGGTAAATATATATATCCATTGCGCCATCTGTCCAAATGACTCCCAATTACAACAGAAGGCTCCCGAGTTCGATAGGAAGGTTTCCAAGTTCAAAGAGAAGGTTCCTGAGGTGAGAAAGTTCCCCAGTTTGACAAGAAATACCTGAAGAAGGCTGGAGGGCACATCAGCCGAAACAGTGTGCATATAACAAGATGAGCACAACAGTCCGAAAAATCCAAATCTTATTGTAATACAGATTGTGTGTTTGTCTGTCTGTAACTGAAACTATATCAGTACCTAAGTCACAATTCCCTCAGTTATTTACGTCACATTTGCCATGATATTATTTTTATTTAAACCTAAATTATTGATAAAATTGTTTTACATTATTAATACTGTTGACTTTTTATACATACTAATAACATGCAATTGTATTTATATATACAACAAAATAGTGGTTTACAGTGTAAATGGGAAGGCTAATTTGCATATTGATATTTAACATTTTGATTTTAATAAATATATGCTTAGTATTATTGATTTCTAATTGTTTGGTTTTATCTTAATAGGAGAAAAAATCTCGGGGATAAATCTTAAAAGAAATCCATTAACAAAAGGAAATAACTGTAATTTTATTATTTACTTCCTATTTTAACTAAATAGTTAAATTAGGAAAATTTAGCAATGGAAGATGGAGTGATGGAAAATGATGGAAGAGTTAATTTCAAAGTTGTTCTATTTTTCGATTATACTCCCCCTCTGTTCCAAATCTTTTTATCTGCATTCTTATTTAGTTTCATTGGCCTTTTTAATTTAACATATTTCATTACATTAAAACTTAAATACTTATCCCACGGTTGGCACATATTCTTCCTAGTAATCCTAATAAATTCTTTTGTTGAGATATTTTTATCAGTCATGTCTATGAGATAGCAAATATGTTCTTTTGTTAAAAAATCATTTATCATCATATCTGATCTGTTGGTTTGTATACTGCAGACAGTATGCCAGTATGCACTATAATAAAAATTATTTATGGGAGTGCCGATACATGTTTCGACCAAGAGTTTGTCCTTGTATACATTGTATTCTATTGATTACTATTTTAAATACAAAATAAGATAAAATAATAATAATATAAAAAATATAAAAATCTTTAACTATACAAAAAAGCGGTCATTATCAGGGCAAGATATTTTGATATTAAATTGTTTTGGTTTTGTTTTGTTTTACGGCATATCAACCTCAGTGGGTCATTTAATGTCGATAAAGTTTTGAAATAAATCAATTCTTAATGGATAATACAATTTTTTTATAAATATATTTTTCTATTTAACCCATAGATGGGACCCTAACAGGTACTACCACTCCAGGTCAGAGTGGACCAGGGAGCAATGGTGATAAAGGGGTGCTCCACATTCCCCAAACCTCCAAAGCTGGAACCTCACCATCAGATAGAGTTTACCGTCATTCCCAGGACATGTAGACCCACAGCCACCGCCTTCTAGCACCCATATGATAAAAAGGGGTTGGGGCTTGCCATAAGGGCAATAGGGTTGGGAAAATCATATAGGTGCTACTTGACGTGACCAGCCAATTGATCGGAGGGGGTCTCTCCGACCGCCCGTCTAGCCCAAGATAGGGCCAAAGTGGAGTATTGCAAGTCATGAACTGCTCATCCACCTGGGCTCTATCCTTAAGCATCACGGGTCGCCACCCACGGCCAACAGGTGGCCCATTAGGGGAGAGTCTTACCCCTCTGCAGAGGTGCAGTCTGTGCATTCTAACGCCCCACCGACAGGGTGGTAAATTATTTTATTTTGTATTTAAAGTAGTAATAAATAGAATACAATTTATACACGGACAAACTCTTGGTAGAAACAAGTGTTGGCACTCCAATAAATAATTTTTATCCATACAACATTTTTCTTGCCTTTTATTTTTTTCAACATAATTGTCGGATTCACTTCCATTTATCAACCCCCCACCACACATATTTGTGAATAAAAAGGCCTTAAATACCATGGGTATCGTGATTATGGACTATTTCCACTTGTGGTTATCTGGGGCCCCCCGAGCTTCGTCAGACCACGTTTATATTTTTTATTCAGACAGGCAAATAGCCAAATTCAGTTTACATTTATATATTATAGAAAATGGATATTTATCGTAAGTAGTAATGTCAACGATGCAACATTTCGCATTGTCGACATCACTACCTACAATAAATATCCATTTTCTATAACATCCCATGTTTGTCTACATTTCTCCACATACTGTTGGATTAACCTCCTCACATTTCTCCCATATATATATATATATATATATATATATATATAGGGTCATCCACAGACACGTGTTTCGACTTATCAAGTCTCTTCAGTATGGCTAGACATTTTGTAAGGTACCTACAGCCGGAATTGAAATCCGATCGGTTGGGTGTCAGTCCGGCACCTTAACCATTAGGCTGTCTTCGCTTACAGAATGGGAAGGGGATTTTAACTGTTTTAATACACACATCGCTTTGTGTGTAAAGGCCGTCACAAAGTGCTCCATTCCTTAGAAGAGCGTTATATATATATATATATATTTTATTGTTACATAGAAAATCCTAAAAAATATCAGTAAATTAGTTTGTAAATAAGTAACGTCTGAATGAGGAAATTGGAACAGGAGACATTTTCAATGAATAATAAATTAAGTGAGTGTGCATGTGTGTGCACATATGAGAGAGAGAGAGAGAGAGGAGAAGAGAGAGAGAGAGAGAAAGAAAAGAGAGAGAAGAGAGAGAGAGAGAAGAAGAAGAAGAAGAAAAGAGAGAGAGAGAGAGAGAGAGAAGAAAGTGAGAGAGAGAGAGAAAGAGAGAAAAGAAAGATGAGAGGAGAGAGAGAGAGAGAGAAGAAGAAGAAAAGAGAAAGAGAGAGAGAGAGAGAAGAAGAAGAGAGAAGAAAAGAGAGAGAAGAGAGAGAAGGAGAGAGAGAAGAAGAAGAGAGAGAAGAGAGAGAGAAGAAGAAGAAGAAAGTGAGAGAGAGAGAGGAGAGAGAGAGAGAGGATAGAGAAGAGAAGAAAGAGAGAAAAGAAAGCTGAGAGGAGAGAGAGAGAGAGAGAGAGAGAAGAAGAAGAGAGAGAAAAGAGAGAGAGAGAGAGAGAGAGAAGAGAGGACAGAGAAGAGAGAGAAGAGAGAAGAGAAAAGAAAGCTGAGAGAGAGAGAGAGAGAGAGAGAGAAGAAGAAGAGAGAAGAGAGAGAGAAGAGAGAGAGAGAGAGAGAGAGAGAGAGAGAAAGAAGAGAGACAGAGAAGAGAGAGAAGAGAGAGAGAGAAAAAAAGCTGAGAGAGAGAGAGAGAGAGAAGAGAGAAAAATACCAGAGAGAGCAAAAAAAAGCAGAGAGAGAGAGAGAGAGAGAGAGAAGAGAGAGAGAGAGAGAGAGAGAGAGAGAGAGAGGCAGAGCAGAGAGAGAGGGCAGAGACAAATACAGCAAGAGATAACAGAAAAAGAGCAAGAGCAGAGAAAGAGAGGGCAAAGAGAGAGAGAGAGAGGAAAAAAGAGAGAGAGAGAGAGAGAGAGAGAGGAGAGAGAGAGAGGAGAAAAAGAGAGAGAGAGAGAGGGGAGAGAGAGAAAGAGAAAGAGAGGAGAGAGAGAGAGAGAACAGATATAGATTTATTATTCCAGTGAGAAGTCAAAAAATGAGATAGAATGACCAAAAACTGTGACTGAATGAAATGCGTCTGTGTGGTGGTGGGTGGGGGGATGATCACTCCAAGAATTGTCATTGAAATGTGTCAACATGTGACAAGGTATGCACGCCTCTGTGTGTCTCTTGGGGGGGGAGGGGGGGAAGGGACGTGAAGAAATCTTTTCTGCAATGTCAAAAATAAAAATATCATACACATGGCTTAAAATATTTTCACAACAATTTTATCCACAATAGTTTTAGATTTTTAGTAAAATTTTTTAATTTCCAGATGTGAGTGTATGTGTGTGTGTGTGTGTGGGGGGGGGGGTTGATTGGATTTTACAGCATGTCAACTCTTGTTGGGTTATTTTATACTGAAGACATTTTGTTTTATTTATTCTGCATGGATATTCAACATTTTTTAAACACGTGTTTTTTTATTATTTAGCCCAGAGATGCTACCCTAACAGGCACTACCATTCCAGGTCAGAGTGGAACTGGGAGTAATGGTGATAAAGAAAAAGTACTTTATACTCTCCAGAGCATCCCATCATGGTGAAATGTTTAAAAAGCTAGTCTCACAGATCCATTACTACTGAATAGCGAGTTGACCCTCACTGGATGCCCAATACTTGTGACCTTATGCCATATCCTACCTGTGGTGAACAGGCTGGGTAAATACCTAGGGAGTTCTATGGAGTTCTGGAGTTTCACCATTGGGTATAGTCTAGTCTAATACTAAGGATATTCCCTTTGGGGGTGGGGGATTCTTACCCCTCAACAGGAGATTTGCAATTGACCAAAGCGGCAAAGAAGTATCTAATCTAGTCATTTACTCACAGGGCAAAGAAGTATCATAATTAGTCATTCATTTACACTTTATTAACTGTATTTCTTATTTCTGTATCAATATACACCACACTATTCAGTCAGTTTATTAATTAGTTCTAATTTTGGCCACCATGAGTGTGTGGGAGGGTGTGGAGGTTTGGGTAGGGGAGATCTCAGATAATTGGTAACAAAAACATATATATATATATATATATATATATATTATATAATATATATATATATATTGAGGTTAAGTAAACAAACAAATGTGTTATTTTTATTATGGCTTTTTAAGCCGACAATTTTGGAGGATATGTGCTTAATTGAAGTCATACCTAATTTTGAAAATTAATTAGTTAATAATTAATGAATTTAGGCGGGCATATATGTTCAAATGTAAGGCTAAAACAAGTCGAGAAAATGTCAATCCCTGAATTGAAATCGAAATGTGCATTCAGGGATTGACATTTTCTCGACTTGTTTAGCCTAAATTCATTAATTATTAACTATTTAATTTTCAAAATTAGTATGACTTCAATTAAGTACATATCCTCCAAAAATAATATATATATATATATATCTTATTATAATGGAGATTTGTGGTTTGTCTGTCTAACCGAAACTATATTACTATACAAGTCACAATCCTTTAGTTATTTACATCATATTTCCATGATTTATTTTTATTTTTAACCTCAATTATTAATAAAATTGTTTTACATTAACTTACACAGTTGACCAATATCTACATAGTATTTACCACGTACCCCACTTGTACGGGTCAGGCACAAAGTCCCTATTAACGTGGGACCACCCACAAGCCGAAGCTCATGGAGTGGCAGGTGAAAAATTGCATCGATCCTGTCGGCATTCCCCCTCAAGGGGGCGCCTCAGGCACTGGGCAATAAACCCAGCCCTGCCCCTTTAAATCAAGGGGGCAGGTGTTGCCTGGGGGATGCCCCTGGGATCGACGCTATTAACTCGTAAAGATCCAGGGCCAAGCCACTGGACCCCCGGTGTTGACCAGGTCTACATACTAATAACCTGCAATTGTATTTATATATACAACAAAATAGAGGTTTACAGTATGAATGGAAGGCTAATTTGCATATTGATCTTAAAAAATTGATTTTTAATAAATATATGCTTAGTATTTATTGATTTCTAATTGTTTTGTTTTATTTTATGAATATGAGCAAAAAATCTTCAATAAATCTTATAAGAAATCCATTAACAAAAAGAATAACTGTAATATTATTCTTTTCTTCCTATTTAACTAAATAGTTAAATTAGGAAAATTTACCAATGAAAGACAGGAGTAACGGTGAATGATGGAAGAGTTAGTTTCAAAGTTGTTCTATTTTTACATCATACCCCCTCTGTTCCAAATCTTTTTATTTGCATTTTATTCAGTTTCATGCCTTTCTAATTTAATATGATATTTTATTATATTAAAACTTAAATACTTGCACCCGAAGGGTGCAATATATTGCTAGTATATATAATACAGAAAATGAATAGAGAATGAATGAGAAAAGTATTAGCATATAAAGGTGCTCAATGCTATTATAGCAGAGCAGAATTTACAATAATTAATATATTAGGATATTAATCTTGTAACTTATCAGTTTCATGCTTACGCAATCCTCAGACAAGAGTCAATGGTTGAGATTTTAAAAACAGTAGGTTTTAGCGTTTATACAAACATGAATTGTGTTCATGCGATGGAATGTTATAACGCTAAATTAAAAAAAATATATATATATAACGTCTTTTATTTATTTATATTTTTCTTCTACCGGGAGATTGGGGAGGGGGCTTAGGTGTGGTGTGTGTGTGTGTGCGCGCGTGTGCGTGTATATTTATCTATACATATATAAAGAGCAGTTGTGTGTATATTTATGTCCGGAAGCAACTTCAAAAATTAACAACAAAGTAAATATATATACACATTAAATATCACCAGGGCTTGGTTTGTGAGCAAAAATAAAAGAGAATTTATTTATATCATGAAGATAATCAAAAAATAAAATTTAAATAACAGCATAGATTTAATATTTTAGATAGTAGGCATTAACATTTCTTTTTAGAGTAAGCTGATCAATGCAAAGTCTATTTTTTTTTACATAGGGACTTAAATGGGGCATCCACGAGGATTCAACTCACGATTCAATATATAATAGATCTGTGGGACTAACTTTTAAAAATCCCCCTCTACCCAGGCGATGCCGGGTAGACCATGCTAGTATATATATTATTATATATATATATATATATATATATATATGTGTGTGATGTGTGTGTTTATAATATATATTGTTTGGATTTAGTATGAAGCATTAGGTATGGAATATAAGAAACTCAGTTTTTTAATGTTAGTTTCTATTATTTCGTTAAATTTTCAAGACTGCTTGCATTCTTCATCTGACGTAGTAGACTGACTGGTTAGATTGACCCGGCGTCTTTAATACATTGGTTTTGTTGGTAGTAGTATCATCTGCTGCGACCTCGTTCCGGTGGTGTGTGGATGGTCACTGTTAGTGACCTTATATATATATTATATTATATATATATATATAATATAGTACTAGCTAAAGTACCCGGTCCATGACCGGACTAAAAATAAAAAATAAAAAATAGGCAAAAAAAAAAAATCTGCCTATTTATTTATCATTAGAATTATTGATAAATTAAACAAATTTTCTCATTCAAGTTACGTACATTAGAATCATTTTTATTTTATGTTTTAGGTAAGAACATATCATACACTGTTTGTTTATATATGAAATGTTAACGACATTCGTATTTTTTATTATATATCTTTTTTGTTTATTACAATACAATATACAACTATGTTTACTTAGTTACGAAATAAGTAGTTATAATTTAACTACCTATTTTTGTAAAAGGCTTTTCTTTCTAAAATTCCTTGGTTTTTAATTTTTTCGTATATATACAAAGTTGAGTTAGATTATATTTATTAAATAAACAATAAGCGCTTACTTTTTTCTTTTTTTTTTTACTTTACTTCGCTCTTTCTTACCAAATAAAATATTTGGAAGATAGAATTATTCATTCATTTCTAACTAAGATTTAATATTTTAAAGACAGGAATAAAAAGATTGCGATATGAATAAGATTTGATTTTTCGTTAAAACATACTTTTGCTGTCCGAAGCAAAATAATTTTTTTTATAATTCGCTATAAAAAAAATTCAATGATAAAGACCCGTACAAATTTGAGCAAGATTATTTTCTCTTCTTTTCATGAAAGTTTCACTGAAACTCCAGTTTGAAAATAATAATAGTATTTGGACAATTTTAAATTCAGTTTTTAATTGCTTGATAAGTTAGAAGTACATTGTAATTTATTCTTTGAATTTTTCTACATGACAATTCAAATCTATTCTTAACGATAAAAAGAATGCAATATCTATTTTTGCTTACATTTTAAAACGTTTTCATTAGTTCTCTAAACTATTAAGACTTTTTTTTAAAACCATTAGTATTTAATTACTAAACAACTCGTTTTATCATTTTTTTAAAATTTACATTTATACAACCCTATATGGTGACTGATTTTTATTGACATTTAAAATCTTATTTTTAAAAAAATGTAACCGTAAACTTGTGTTTTGAAACAATTTTCATTTTTCTACAATTTTTTGTGCATGACAACAAATTTAAATTAAGTGAGTGTACATTGTAAAATAAAAGTTAGTTTCAAAAACATACGATAAATATAAATAATATTTAGAAAGATTATAAAAAAAAACGAATTTATTTTACGTTAAAATTTAGTCATAGTCAAGTTTGTCGCTAACATTTTCATTGTTTCCTTCTTTCTTTCTTTCTGCTTGCTGAAAATGTTAGCGACTCGCCCTGACTGTTTTAGGCGAGTCGCTAACATTTTCGTTGTTTCTTCTTTCTTTCTTTCTTTCTTTCTGCTGGTTAAAACAGTCAGCCGAGCTCCTGCTGATATACCAAGCATTAGCAGCAGCAGCAGCTATGCTATGGCTTTCGAAAAATCGTTTGATTTTTGTTTGATTAATTAATTATATCCCTTAATCAGTAAAAATCAATAACCAAATTTGGATGTTTCTAGTTTAGAACGATATCAATGTGTATGCAAGATTTTAAATCTGAGTGACCTCCCGTTTTGGAGTTATACGTCGACACGTACATACAAAATCTCTCTTTTATAGATTAGATATATATATGTCATTCACAGACACAGTGTTTCAACGTTTATGTCTCATCAATGTGGTAGTATAACATTATTTATGATCTGGTTTAAGGACTGTGTGTTAAATAATGTATTGGCATAACCTATTATTTGGCAGGTAGTGTAGTAAGAAATGGCTATAGAAATTGTGTTTATACATGATACAAAGCATATATATTAGGTAGTATAACATTATTTATGATCTGTTTAAGACTGTGTGTTAAATAATGTATTGGCATAACCTATTATTTGGCAGGTAGTGTAGTAAGAAATGGCTATAGAAATTCTGTTTATTACATGAACAAGCATATATATTAGGTAGTATAACATTATTTATGATCTGGTTTTAAGACTGTGTGTTAAATAATGGATTGCATAACCTATTAATTGGTAGGTAGCTGTAGTAAGAAATGGCTATAGAAATTGTGTTTATTACAGATACAAGCATATATATCAGGTAGTATAACATTATTTTGAATCTGGTTTAAGACTTGTGTGTTAAATAATGTATTGGCATAACCTATTATTTGGCAGGTTAGTTGAGTAAGAAATGGCTATAGAAATTGTGTTTATTGCATGATACAAGCATATATATTAGGTAGATATAACATTATTTATGATCTGGTTTAAGGACTGTGTTAAAATAATGGATTGCATAACCTTTATTTGGCAGGTAGTGTAGTAAGAAATGGCTATAAGAAATTGTGTTATTACATGATTACAAGCATATATATTAGGTAGATATACTACAATTCACTTATATGATCTGGTTTAAGACAGTGTGTTAAATAATGTACTTGCATAACCTATTATTTGGAGGTAGGTAGTAAGAAATGGCTATAGAAATTGTGTTTATTACATGATACAAGCATATATATTAGGTAGATAAACATTATTTATGATCTGTTTAAAGACTGTGTGTTAAATAATGTATTGGCATAACCTATTATTTGTAGGTAGTGTTGTTTAGTTTGAAATAGTCACAGGAAAAACTCATAGGGTCATTCCAGGATTGATGGGAAATGACCCGAGGGTCTGTTTGAGATTGTGGCTTCGGATTGGATTAGTCACATGATCAGGTGACCTTAGAAAGAATCTAGACTCATAATTCAGTGTAATTCACTGAGCTTTAAGCATGTTTCTGATCCCGACCCGACCAGTTGGTAAAATACTTCAAGTTTAGTGTTTTATTGCTCTTCAATATGATTTATCTAACCAATACTTGAAAGTTTATTATGTCAAAGAGAAATCTATTCACTGTATACTTATATATATATACGAGATAAAAGAAATTAGTATAAAGTAGAATGCGGTTGAGTGGTGGTATATCAAGAGTACTTGATTCAATTTTTTTAGTAGGAAACCTGGGATTTTTTATCAGCCAGAGAGAAATCATAAGTAGCGACAAGACGTCCTAAATGACTTACTTGCTGCGTTTGATGCTAGGTCTCATGGGCAATGACATGCGAACGTTGTGATCTGGAGTGAGGGAGTAAGTACTTGGCCCCATCCCCCACCCAGTATCCAATAAATACCAATTCAAATTTTTCAAACTTCAAGTACCCTCCCACTTTCAAATTTTATCCATTCAGAGTTCAGGCAAAGTTAGGTAATATATATTTACCAACACCTACCTGCAGAGCTGAGAGCCAGGCATGTGCACAGCAGGAGGTCAATTTCTAATGCAGTTTAGAGTTTTTGAATTCAGAGTATTCTTCTCCTGACCTGGTTGCCTAACCAAGTTTAAAGAGCCCTCTCTGTCCTACTATCTATCCCTAGCTGGAGGGAGAGTAGTTGGATTCATACCTTTCCAAGGTAATACAAATGGCCTCGTCCAGGATTTCAACTCTGGTTGACAAGCCCATTACACCAAGTGCATCTGAAGCAATCAAATAAAGTTGCTAAAATTCTTGATTGTAAATGCTATTTTTTTTATGCTAAAAAACTTTCTCCTGGGATATACATACCAATGCCAGAGTTTAAACAGGTTTGAATTTAGAGTATTCCTTCTCCTAGTTCTGGTTGCCTAACCAAGGTTGAAGAGCCCAGTCTGTCCTACTATCTACACATAGCTGGATAAAAACAAACAATGGTCATATTTAACAAAGATATATTGGTCGATATTTGGGATTCTAATAGTGCTAAGAGCACGGCACAGTCAGTATGAATATTTGCCTTCAGAAGCAATAATAATTTTGATTTACTTTTTCATCTTAGTTCTACCATTAAAAATTAACATTGTAGATTAAAAAAAATGAAATGTGTCCCAGGAGATATGAACGATAAACCTAAAATCAATTTTCTAAAAATAGATCACTAATTAGGGACTGAGCCTATTCTAGTAGTGACAAGGGCTCTTTAGCCCAGTGAAATAGATCACTAATTAGGACTGACCTATTCTAGTATGTCAGTTTCTAGCCATAAAGGATCACTGATTCAGACTGAGCTATTCTAGCTACCTAAGAGCTCCTTCTAGCCCAGTGTGAAATAGCATCTCACGTAATTAGGACAGAGCCTATTCTAGTAGTGACCAGGCTCTTTTCAGCCAGTGAAATAGATCACTAATTAGGACTGAGCTATTCTTAGTAGTGGCATCCATCTCTCATCCTCGTNCAAACATTTTGTATTAGTAAAAAATCTTTGCAATACATTTTTATAGTAAAACTTATTCCAATACATTTTTATTTAACACAAAAACAAAAAAAAACCCCAAAAAACTTCATTTTCAAAATTTTATAGTAAAAAAAAAAAAAATATCCAATCATTTCTTATGGAAAAAATCCATTTCAATGTGAATTCTGATTCCAATGGTCCCAAAAAGGATTCAGTTTAGAGTATATTATCTACCGACACCAATCATTACATTGACTTTTCTTTTGACCTCATTCCAATACATCATCTCTGGCTGGAAGTATGTATGTGGGTCATTGAGGTCGGGGAGGGTTAGTATACAACTGTGATTCCCAACAGTTGACAAGTCTTCATGCCTGGACCAAGATGTGTAGTGATGTTCATGGGAGGACAGAGCAAAAAAAGGAGCGGTTTGGCACATGTCTTGCATATGCTTTATCCCCTACCCACATGCTCAGATGTCAGCTGTCGTTGAATGAAGAAGGAGGTGTCAAAATAGCAAGGAATCTCTATGGATTGGGTATATATAATATATATAATTATATATATTTATACTATATACTAATACTATTAATAAAAGGCTAAAAGTATCCAAATACTGTATGTGGGGATAATCATTTGGATTAATAGCCAAAAATGCTTGTAAGCTTTTTTTTCTGACTGAAACTGTACACACACACACACACACACACAACATATATTAAATAATATATATATATATATATATATTATACTTATTTCTCGATTTTCTCTGAAAAAAAAAAAAAAAATCTTTTTTTTCAACACCAATCCCGTTCTTATGAGTCCAAAGCATTTATCAATCGAATTTCTACTGATGAGATTGATCAGAAAATTACAAAACTAGATTAAATATCTAATTAGAAGGGTTCCCAATTTTTCTTTTAGAAATTCCTCTTTTAAAATGTGTATTCTCTTTCATAGTCTTATTAAATTTGTTACCCTAAAAATCTCTCTTAAATATACTAATATAATCTATATATATATATATATATATATAGTTAAAATTAATGGCAAAATGAATGAATGGATGAAATAAAAAGAATGAAATGAGGGGATAAATAAAAAATTCAGTTCCAAGGACCCCTCTCAAAAAGTTAAAACATTTTTGAGAGTGGTCCCTATAGAAAGTTTCTCATCTATTATTAGACTCCTTGAAGCATCAAGTAATATAATTATTCTATAAGTTATTAAGAGAAGATAAAAAACCGTCTCATACCTTTGTAATATCTGTTGAGAATGGGTTTGAATATATTGTATATATATATCTAATCTTGTTCTGGTTAACTTCCGTGTGAATATTGTACATTGTAACTATCTTGAATTCAAAATAAAAACGGTCAAATAGAAGAATTTATTTACTTAGCTTTTTTAGCCTAATAGGCCGAAATGTACATACAGAGCATTGATTTTTCTTGATTTGTTTAGCCTTACATTTTGAATAGTATTCCCACCTAATTAATTAATTAATTAACTTTCAAAATTAGTACGACTTCAATTAAGCACATATTTCTTCCCAAAAATTGTCGGCTAAAAAAAGCCATATCAAAACACATCGTGTTTGTGTATTTACTTCTCATATATATATATATATATATATATATATATATAATATAGAAGTGGCCTCTTGCTTGTGAAAAAGTGGCAATCACCATATATATTACTATATATATATAATAATATATATATATATATATGGGATTTGCATATTTATTTTTCCCTTGGTCATACATGCTTATTTTCAATGGCTTTTTTCTCTTCCAATTCTTTGACCTTGTACCTGACAAACCCATTCTAAATTGTATCTCTGTCCCCCAGAGACACAGAGTGTGTGGCTGTGTGTGTGTGTGTTGTGAGAGAGATCTGATATGTAAAACAGAATTTCTCAAATTACCTGAATGAAGAGGAATGCTTGTTCTCTTCCCAGGGTTGACAATTGTCGTTTAGCTTACCTGTGTGTGTCACCTGACTAAAAACCTTGGAAACGGTTGCCATGACAACAATCAATACTGTCATCACTTGCAGATGCATCTGATTAATGCATGAATACTAAAAATTTCAAAATACTTCGTCATTTCTAATCACAACACTTAATCTCTTAAATACACTTTCCATTAACTGCTTAGTTTTGTATTTTATATATATATATATATATATATATATATATATATATATATATATATCTTATTATAATGGAGATGTGGGTTTGTCTGTCTGTAATCGAAACTACACAAGTCACAATTCCCTTTGTTATTTACACACATTTCTCCATGATTTTATTTTTTATTTAAACCCTTCAATTATTAATAAAATTGTTTTACACACATAAGACTGTTAACAATATCACATATTAATAACATGCAATTATATTTATATATTCCAACGAAATAGCGGTTTACAGCTGTGAACGGAAGGACTAATTTGCATATTGATCTTAAAAAATTTGATTTTAATTAAATATATTAGCAGTATTATTGATTTCTAATTGTTTGGTTTTTATCTTAATAAATATGAGCAAAAATCTCGGGATAATCTTAACAGAAATCTATTAACATAAAGAAATAACTGTAATTTTTTCTTTTCTTCCTATTTTAACTAAATAGTTAAATTAGGAAATTTACCACTGAAAGACGGGCAGTAAGGGAAAATGGTGAACAGTAGTTTCAAAGTTGTTCTATTTTCGATTATACCCCCTCTGTTCCAAATATTTTTATCTGAATTCTTATTCAGTTTCATAGGCTCTTTCTAATTTAACATGATATTTTATATATTAAACTTAAATACTTGCACCCGGAGGGTGCATATATTTGCTAGTATATATATATATATATATATATATATATAATATATATATGTGAGTATAGATAAAGGGATATGAAACACACAAAATGCTGTTAAAGTGAAAACATTTTATAACCTATTCATAGCTAGATATGAACAATATTTCGATTTTATAAAAATCATCTTCAGAGCTTGTTTATTTTTATAAAATCGAAATATTGTTCAATATCAGCTATGATATTGTATAAAATGTTTTCACTTTAACAGCATTTTGGTGTGTTTTCATATCCTTTTATCTATACTCATACGTCGGATTCATTTCCTTTCTTTTAACTTTATACTTATATATATATATATATATATATATATATATATAATATATATATATATAAAATCAGAGATGAAATATTATGGTGTTTAATTTTCAGTAACTAGTTCATGAATATTATGCACATATTAAATATTGAAACATATTTCAATATTTAACCGCCTGAAGATTGGCCATAATATGCTTGAAATAATTACAAGAAAGAAATTAATATATATATAAAGAAAATTGAAAAAACAAATGTTCGAAAAATTAGGATGAATTTAATTATCGATGTTTAAACATTTCGGTTTCATTAAACCTTCATCAGGATGTCTCTTGGGGTGAAGAAAATGATGGATGTTTTTATGTGAACAGGAGATGAAATCTTTTAGCTTATTAACTGTATTTGATCAGCGTTATATTTTTGAAAGGCAAGTCGCGATCCATTTTTTATGATTTAATGAAACCGAAATGTTTAAACATCGATAATTAAATTCATCCAATTTTCGGAACACTTGTTTTTCAAATTTTCTTTATATTGTCAGGATTTATTTTCCATATTTACTCCCATATATATATATATACTATATATATATATATATATATATATATATATATATTCATGATGGGGTACTACTATGTAAACATAGCGTAAGTAGTTAATCCAATAGGGCTCAGATATATTGTGAATATAGAGCATTAATAGTCGCTAGAAGAAGTTATTTCCCTACGCCGCAGTTTCGGTGTTACTCTAACATCTCAGGTGATACATATATATTCTCCATTATATATATATATATATATAATATATAATATACTAGCAAAAGTACTCAGTCCATGACTGGACTATAAAAAAAATAGGACACCAAAGAGGGAGTGAGAAAAGAGAAACGGGAGTAAGAGAGAGAGAGAGAGAATATCATTTCTCAAATTTAAAAAAAAAAAAAAAAAAAAAAAAAAAAAAAAAAGAGGAAAATGATAATCAAATTTTTTAAATCGCTGATAATTCGCATAGTACAATGTTTGTTTATATTAATGAAATATTTTTCTTTTTGTTTACATTTAAATATCATTTTTTTAAATGTATCCCTAAACTTGTGTTTTTGAAATATTTTTTTTTTTCAAAAACTTTTTTGTATATATGACAAAAAGTAAATTCAATTGCTTGTTGCATTAAAGTGATAAAAATAAATTGTTTATTTTATTTTTTGACTCGAAAATTAAAGATCAACGCTCTTGGCAAGCCCTCTACATGGCATCTAGGGTCTGCAAAGAGCTAAAAAATATAAGTTTTTGCTGGTTGGCCAGCACTGGGTTGCCATATGTGTAGAGTCCACAAGACAACCAGTACAGACATCAATGGAATACCATGACTTGATAACCGAAGATACCAGCGTTCTAATTACTCTCTCTCTTGGGTAATTGTCCAAACTATATTTAGAAACAGTAATGACGTCTATCATTCTTGCTATATTAACCCACCTCCCCCAGCAAATAAATCGGTAGGGGTAGGGTCAGTACAATTGGAATTTTCTTGTGCATCTTAATCAAAATTGCAAACAGAAGAAAATTAATAGTTTTTTAGTAATTGTTTAGCTCAATTGTTAGAGCACCGCCTAGAAATCGCAAGGTTCCTGGTTCGATACCGGGTCCTCACCAACTCAGCGCATGGAGTAGCACAGATTGAGTAATCTGATCTGAGCAGTAAACTGTGGAGAGCTGAGGATAGTGTGGTGCTCTGTCTCAACTAAAACACAATCAATCTCCTTGTTTAATGCTAGTGAAAAGGGACAGACTCCCTCACTGCCCAGCTGATACCAACAATAGGCCACCTCTCCACTTCACGTTTTTACTTTGATAAGTATATATATAATATAATATCAGTTATATATTATATAACACACACACACACACACTACACACATCAATTCACAGAAAATGCGCTAAAAAAAACAAAACTTTCTGACTGATTGCGTTTCACTATAAGTATGGTACAGTTGACGTAGGTGTGGCGCTCCATCCTCAGCGAAAAACAATTCTCCTTGTCTAAGTGCTAGGCCCGCGAAAAGGGGATAGAATCCCTCACTTTCTAGGCTGTTTGAAAAACAGTAATCATATGTAATTTTAAAAATATTGATTTTTTTTAATAAGTAGTGTCATTAAAAATTTTCCCTTTCTTCTTGTACCATTTATTTTGTCTTCTTCTTTTCTGATTTCTCTCTTTTTTCCTTTAGTTTTTCTCACAGGAAACAAGTTAACTCTTTGCCTACTTTAACCTTGCTTCACAGCGGCTCTCCACCACTGTGATCTCTTACCATAAGTGCTGGCAGCAGCTCTCACACATGTAAACTTGTAGTACACCAAAAATTCACTACGTGATCACTCCTGCTATCTTTTGTTCTTTGTCGGTGAAGCCAACCAACCAAACCAACCAACCAAACAACCCAACCCTGAGATTAGACTTGATCCTTTCAAAAAAGGAACAGTTGAAATAGAAAAATACCAGAAAATTTGGTACAGCTGTGGTGAAATTTGGTAAGTCAAATACGTTAAAGATTTGAGAAATTAAGGGAGGAGAAGATGGAGGAGAGAGGAGGAGGAGGAGGAGAGGGCCCTCAAAGTTAGTTTTGTACTACATGAAAAGTAGCCCTCTTCTGATTTGGAATCAGAGTTTTCCCCTTCTTATTAACATTGGTATTGTCCATTACGTATTATGTATATAACCCTCCATTGACTAAAATGGAATGCGCCACGGATACTATAAAGTAGCAGGAGACAATTGTGGCTTGACACGAAAGCACATGCGAGTCAGCTCGTTAACTTATTGTGGCGACGCGAATCTCCACTTCGCCTTGCTGTAAATTTCTACTCATTTTGCTTCAATACATTTGTACTCCACTTTTTACCCAGTTGTTGTACTATTTTATTTGACCTTAGAATGTAGAAAGCCCCACAAACAACTGTCGCGACGAGACGATGTTCGAAAGCGAACTCATGCAGGGGAATTATCGTTACAACAGCATAGCCAAGGTTTAATAGAGCTTCAGTCTACTATTTACCCATAGCTGCAGGGAGAGAGTAGCGTGGATTGCATACCTTCCAAGGTTATTAGCACTATGTGGAATCGCAACAAGTTTCACTCTAGGACTTGAACACTCGGGTCGACCGAATCCATTTCCTTCATGACTTTAAACCATTACACCATACACCTGCATTAACTGTTTTGTTAATATGTGATGTTGTGTTAAAGAAGCCCTAGTCTACCCTCTATTACCAAGCTTGGAGCAGAGAGAAGAGAGAGATAGTTGGATGCATACCTTTCCAAGGTTATTAGCACATACATCAGCAATCGTAAGCACCATGTCCATCTTTACTATGACTGTGACCATCACCGTGGTAACCATGCGTCTCTAACAATTACAAGAAAAAAAACGGTCAGTTGCCAGCACGCTGAAACTTCGGCGTCTGGCAACTGACCTGGTAAATGCTCATAAGATCATAATTCATCTTAACAACAGCAACCTTGAGCACCCTTTTTGATCTCCATCTTTCATCTTTTTATTACATTAAAATACTTAAATACTTGCCCTACGAGGGTGCATATTATTGCTTACAGAATAATAATATAATACGAAGCAGGCCACACTTGGAGTTTATCACATAGGTCTGGAACCCCTATCCTTGTCTCAGAATATTAACCTGCTAGAAACGTTTACAGAGACGGATGCAACCAAACCAGGGATTACCACTCCATTAGGCATCTGCCATATTCTCTGAAGTCGTCTGCCCTGGGAATGATTCACTGATAGACTGTTCGGCGGCTTACCTTGGCAAAACTGACCTGGTAAAGCTCATAAGGTCATTAATCCATCTTAACAACAGCTAACCTGTAAGCCACCTTTTGGTAATCTCCCCACTTCTAAAGCACATCGGTGGCCAGCTCAAAGGTCAGAAAACTAGTCACTTGCTGCACGTGACTTTCTCGGAAACATTTATTTTCGACGCTCAAGAATTATGCGGAGGACATGGAAATAAACTGCCGTGCTCTGTTGTAGGCTGCCGAAGCACTGAAGTCCTTTCAAAAGCCTCCAATTGCTTCCATGTTTCCGCCAATCACATACTCTGATGCCACCTCCACATACATAACAAGGCACAGATAC
Organism: Doryteuthis pealeii; assembly: GCA_023376005.1. Classification (NCBI taxonomy): domain Eukaryota; kingdom Metazoa; phylum Mollusca; class Cephalopoda; order Myopsida; family Loliginidae; genus Doryteuthis; species Doryteuthis pealeii. The sequence continues at coordinate 43,709,463 of CM042174.1, read as the reverse complement.
ATGGCCGATACTCTACTGTAAACTGTTATTTCTGACACTAATACATTATTTCGTGTACTTACATGAGACTTGATGAGTCTGTGGTGCCCACGAGCACTTATACACAATAATTTCATATATCTTTAAATGTAACTTTTTAAACATTTGTGAAAAATGGAGTCTCGAATGCATTCCTTTTCTAAACTTTTCCTACCACAAACCACAATCACACCACACACGAGAACATAGTGACATTTCCCCAAATAACAATTGCATAGGGTTATCTTGTCGACCGATGGCCAACAGATCCTGAATATCTGTTATTTCCAATTGAAAAAAAAGAACAAACTTTACTAATATAGATAAGAATTAAAAAGTTGTTCTGTACTTATCGTATACATTGATAGGTCAGTAGGTATTAACTTCAAAGCCCATTTTCATGGGTAGGATGCAACACAAAGTCTCAAGTATTGTGCAACCACAAATGCTCTGTCACGTTAGTTTACATAAATTGTTATAGTACCCTAACCACTTATTTACAGTAGTGTAGAAACCAAAATGGACTTTATAAGTCAGCCGGCGGGGGGCCCCCCCCTTGAAGAAGAAAAAAATTTGAGTGACAGCTTGACCTCATCCTGATCTTCGGTGCGTATATGTGAGAATCTGGTGGAGAAGACCTCTTCCGGTTTAGGATTTAGAGAGAGTTTTAGTTCAGTAATCAGCCAAACCACGAAGCGTGGTAAGCGTGTAAGTGCACGGCCACTCAATCTGCGCAGGATCTTGGTGGGGATTTCGGATAAATATGATTAAAAGCAATATTGAAGTTCTTGGTTATTATCTAAAAACTCCAAGACACGGTTCTGGATAAAGAAATCCCCAATGGAAAGACCAGACATAAGGCCCACAAGAGCAAAGTCCAACAGCTAGAAGATAGAACGTAGATATACAAGAATAAGCAGGAAGAATAATAGAAGTAAAGTGATTATAACAACATTAGAACTGGTAATTAACTCAACCTCTATATCCATTGCAACCATTGGAAGCCGCGTGGTGTAATGGTTAAAGTTCATTGGAAATGGACTTGTACGCCCCGAGTTCAATCCGGAGTGTAATTGCAGTTTCACTTTTGCGCTAATACCCTGGGAAAGGTATGAATCCTACTCTCCCTCCGCTATGATAAATAGTAGGGCAGCTGGGGCTCTTTAACCTTGGTTAGGCAACCAGTCTAGGAGAAGGAAACTCTGAATTGAAACCTGCTGAAACGTCCGCTTAAGAAAGTTGACCTTGTGTCACATCCCCTGCTTCGTGCGGAGGGGTTGTAAATATATTATCCATTGCCGCCATCTGGCCAAATGCTCCCAGATTCAACGAAGGCTCCAGTTCGATAGTAAGGTTTCCAAGTTCAAAGAGAAAGGTTCCATGAGGTGAGAAAGTTCCCCAGTTTGACTAAGAAATACCTGAAGAAGCTGGAGTCACATCAGCCGAAACTAGTGTTGGCATATAACAAGATGAGCACAACATCCGAAAATCCAATCTATTGTAAATACACTGATTGTGTGTTTGGTCCTGTCGTAACCTGAAACTATATCAGACCTAAGTCACACATTCCCTCAGTTATTTACGTCACATTCGGCCATGATATTTTTTGATTTAAACCTAAATTATTGATAATATTTTACCATATAATTAATACCTGTTGCTATCTATAACATTACTAATAACATGCATGTAATTTAATTATATAAAACAAAATATGGTTTGTACAGTGTAAATGGGAAGGCTAATTTGCATTTGATATTTAACATTTTTGATTTTTTAATAAATATATGCTTAGTATTATTGGATTTCTAATTGTTTGGTTTTATCTAATAGGAGAAAAATTCTCGGGGAAATAACTTAAAAGAAATCCATAAACCAAAGGAAATAACTTGTAATTTTATTACTACTCCTATTTTAACTAAAATAGTTTAAATTAGGAAAATTTTAGCAATGGAAGATGGAGTGATGGAAAATGATGGCCAAGATGTTAATTTTCAAAGTTCGTTCTATTTTTCGATTATACTCCCTCTCTGTTCCAAATCTTTGATCTGCATTCTTATTTAGTTTCATTGGCCTTTTAATTTAACATTAATTTCGTTACATTAAAATAATTAGAATACTTATCCACGGTTGCACATATTCTTCTATATCCTAATAAATTCTTTTGTTGACGATATTTTTATCAGTCATTGTCTATGAGATAGCAAATAAGTTCTTTGTAAAAATCATTTATCATCATGATCTGATGCTAGTTGGTTTGTTACTTGAGGACAGCTATGCCAGTATGCCACTATAATAAAAATTTTTATGGGAGTGCCGATACATGTTTCGACCAAGAGTTTGTCCTGTATATCAGTATTCTATTGATTACTATTTTAAATACAAAATAAGATAAAATAATATAATTATCAAAAAATATAAAAATCTTTAACTTACACAAAAACGGTCCATTATCATGGGCAAGATATTTTGAATATTAAATTGTTTGTTTGTGTTTTGTTTTACGGCATATTCAACTCAGTGGTCATTAATGTCGATAAGAGTTTTGAAATAAATCCAATTCTTAATAGGATAATACAATTCTTTTTAAATACATTTTTCTATCAACCAACATCATGATCGGGACCTACGAGGTACTTACCACTCACAGGTCAGAAGTCGGACAGGGTGAGCAAATGGGTGGACACAGGGGTGCTCCATCATTCCCCAAACCTCCAAAACTGGAACATCCTACCATCGAGATAGAGTTTACGTCATTCCCAGTACGCATGTAGACCGCACAGCCACGCAGCCTCCAGCACCCATATGATAAAAGGCGGTGGGGCTTGTCATAAGAGCAATAGGTTGTGAAAAATCAAGTGAGGCTGACGACAGCCCAATTGATCGGAGGGTACTCTTCCGACGCCTGCGTCCCTAGGCCCCAAGTATAGGGCAAGATGGGTATTTGCAAGTCATGAACTGTCCATCCACGCTGGCTGCTATTCTTAAGCATCACGGGTCGACACCCACGGCCAACGAGGTGGCCCACTGTGGGGGAGTGCTTACCGCCTCTGCAGAAGGTGCAGGTCTGTTGCATTCTAACGCCCCACGCACGCAGGGGGGTAAAATTATTTATTTTGTATTTAAAGTAGTAATACAATCGATATACAATATGTATACACGGACAAAAACTCGGTAGAAAGCCAAGTGTTGCGCACTCCAATAAATAATTTATCCATACCAACATTTTCTTGCTTTTATTTTTCAAACTAATTGTCGGATTCACTTCCATTTATCAACCCCCCCACCACACTATTTGTGAATAAAACAGCCTTAAATATCATGGTAGCGTGAATTAGGGACCTATAATTTCCACTGTGTGTCTGGGCCCCCCGAGCTTCGTCAGGCCCAGGTTTATATTTTTTATTCAGACAGGCAAATAGTCTCTAATTATTTCTAGTCTACATTTATTCACGGTGGAACATCATTATGAGCTCGTCCTTGCTTTTAACAGAGGAACAGGTGGCTTTGATTTACAGCTGCTTTCTTGTGGGGATGTTGTTTCCTATAGTTTTAAGATCTCATGCTGCATTCTTATGCAACTCCCATCCTAGCTTAATTCTAGTGCGTTGTTAGGATCCAGGTGGTGCACCATACAGGAGCACTGACACAGACTATGACTTCGAAGAATTGTTGCTTATTAATATATATATATAATATATAATTACTATATACTATATATATATATATTGTGTTGTGTCGTTGTGTGTGTGTGTGTGATATGTGGGATAAGTAGACAAACACGGCTTGTTTCGGTTTCTTATTAGACCCTCTATCAGACTGGATATAGTTCTTACTCCAATGATGGAAATCTCAACAAGTGCTGCAAAACGGAACTCCCCCTGACTGACGACCTTTCGCGTTTCAGCATTTTGAGAATATTCCATCATTGGAGCTAGAAACTATATGCCAAGTCCTGAAGATGGTCTAATAAGAGACCGAATGTTTGCCACTGTCGACAATAACATCAAGTTTTCCATAACATCGCGTGTTAGGCCTACTTTTCTCCACTACTGTCGGATTAACCTCCTCACATTTCTACCATTATATATATGGCTATTGTGAAAAAAGTTACTTACTGGTGAAAATGGTCACAGTGGTAGTTAATTCACATCGCATAAATGAAAAAAATGCTGCCCAAATACACAATATATATATATATATATATTATATATATATTGTATTATATATAATATAATATATATATATATATATATAATATATATGGTTCAACTGTTCGACTGTGTCAGTGTCGTTTCGTATGCTAGAATATGTAGGACAACCGGAAGATTTGAAAATCGCGAGTGGTATTGTTAGTCCGGACTTGTCACATAGGCCGAAATGTCTTCGCTTTACGAACACTGAAGGCCAATTAAAACATGTTTACAAACATCCCGCTGTGTGTAGGCTCGTGACATTTCCACAACGTGGATTAACCTTCCTCACAACAGCTTATATATATATATATATATTTTATTTGTTACATAGAAAATCCTAAAAAATATCAGTAAATTAGTTTGTAAATAAGTAACGTTCTGAGAGGAAATTGGAACATGGAGACATTTCAATGAATAATAAATCAAGGTGATGTGGCAGTGTGTGCCATATGGAAGAAGAGAGGGAAAGGAGAGAAAGAAGAGGGAGAAAGAAGGGGAGGAGAGAGAGAGAGAGAAGAAAATGAAGACGAGGAGAAGAAGAGAAAGATGGAGGAAGAAAAAAAAGAGAAAGAAGAGAGAGAGAGAAGAGAGAGAGAGAAAAGAAAGCGGAGGAGAGAGAGAGAAGAGAAGAAGATGAGAGAGAGGAGAACGAAGAAGAAAAGAAAGTGAGAGAGAGGAAGAAAAGAGAAGAGAGAGAAGAGGAAGAAAGCTGAGAAGAAGAAGAGGAGAGAAGACGAAAAAGGAGAGAGAGAGAGAGAATGAAGAGAGACAAAAAGAGAGAGAGTAGAGAGAAGAGCGAGAGAGAAGAGGAGAAGAAGAAGAGAGAGAAGAGAGAGAAGAGTGGAGCGAGAGAGAGAGAGAAAGAGAGAGCGAGGAAGACGAGAGAGAGAAGAGAAGAGCGAGGAAGAGAGAAGAAGAGAGAATACAAGAGCAAAAAGCAGAGAGAGGGAGAGAGAGGAGAGAGAGAAGGAGAGAGACGACAGAAGCAGAGAGACAATAAAAAAAGATTCAGACAGTGCAAGAGGAGAGAGAGGTGCAGAGAGAGAGAGAGCAGGAAGAGAGAAAGAGAGAGAGAAGAGAAGAGAGGAGAAAAGAAGAGGGAGGAGAAAAAGAGAGAGAGAGAGAGGGAAGAGAGAAGAGAAGAAGAGAGAGAGAGCATAGAACAGATGATAGATTTATATTCAGAGAATCAAATAGATGAGACCAACAAGTGACTAAAGAGCGGTGGGGAGGCTGCACTCAAGATTTCAGAATTCGGTCACACGACAATACAGCTCGTGTGCTCTTAAGAGGGACTGAAGATCTTCTGAGTCAAAATGACAAATCAACAGGATATCCACAACTTTCCCATATGTGTGTAGTTAGAATTTATTCGTGGAGTGTATGTGTGTGTGGTGATGGTCGACTCGCAGATTTCCATTGTCAAATGGCTTGTTCTATACCTGGATCAGAATGGTAATTTGCTTGAGCCATTCTGTGTGTCTATTCTTGGGGAGGGGGGGATAAGGACGTTGGAAGAATCTTTTCCATGCAATTCAAAAATTAAACAAAAAGATTTTTTTGTCTCTACGATGGCTTAGAAACTTTATTTCACAGACATTTATCCGACATAAGTTTACTTTTTTTTTTAGTTATATTTTTTAACTCCCTTTTCTTTTCAGATGATGAGTGTTATACCGCGTTTCGGTGTGTTTGGGGGTTGATTTTGTTTTTTAACAGAGTCAACTATGTTATAATTGTTATATGAGACATTTTGTTTTATTATTCTGCATGGTATTCATTTTAAACACATTTTTTAAACACGTTTTTTTTATTATTTAGCCCAGAGATGCTACCCTAACAGCACTACCATTCCAGGTCAGAGTGGAACTGGGAGTAATGGTGATAAGAAAAAGTACTTTTATTACTCTCCAGAGCATCCCATCATGGTGAAATGTTTAAAAAAGCTAGTCTCACAGATCCATTACTACTGATAGCGAGTTGACCCTCACTGGATGCCCAATACTTGTGACCTTATGCCATATCCTACCTGTGGTGAACAGCTGGGTAAATACCTAGGAGTCCTAGGAGTTCTGGAGTTTCACCATTGGGTATAGTCTAGGTCTATACTAAGGATATTCCCTTTGGGGTGGGGGATTCTTACCCCTCAACAGGAGATGCAATTACTCACAGGGCAAAGAAGTATCATAATTAGTCATTTCATTTACACTTTATTAACTGTATTCTTTTCTGTATCAATATTACACACACTATTCAGGTCAGTTTATAATTAGTTCAATTTTGGCACCTGAGTGTTGTGGGGGGTGTGGAGGTTTGGGGCAGGGGAGATCTCAGATAATTGGTAAACAAAAACCATTATATATATATATATATATATATATATATATATTATATATATATATGAGGTTAAGTAAACAAACAAATGTGTTTATTTTTATATGGCTTTTAAGCCGACAATTTTTGGAGGATATGTGCTTAATTGAAGTCATACCTAATTTTGAAAATTAATTAGTTAATAATTAAATGAATTTAGTGCGGGCATATATGTTCAAATGTAAGGCTAAACAAGTCGAGAAAATGTCAATCCCTGAATTGAAAATCGAAATGTGCATTCAGGGATTGACATTTTCTCGACTTGTTTAGCCTAAATTCATTAATTATTAACTAATTAATTTTCAAAATTATGTATGACTTCAATTAAGACATATCCTCCAAAAAAATATATATATATATATATATATTATATATCTTAATAATGGAGATTGTGGGTTTGTCTGTCTTAACCGAAACTATATTACTATACAAGTCACAATTCCTTTAGTTATTTACATCATATTTCCATGATTTTATTTTTTAAACCTCAATTATTAATAAAATTGTTTTTACATTACTTACACAGTTGACCATATCTACATAGTATTTACCACGTACCCCACTTGTTACGGGTCAGGCACAAAGTCCCTATTAACGTGGACACACCCACAAGCCGAAGCTCATGGAGTGGCAGGTGAAAAATTGCATCGATCCGTCGGCATTCCCCTCAAGGGGGCGCCTCAGGCACTGGGCATAAAACCAGCCCTGCCCCTTTAAATCAAGGGGGCAGGTGTTGCCTGGGGGATGGCCCCTGGATCGACGCTATTAACTCGTAAAGATCCAGGGCCAAGCCACTGGACCCCCGGTGTTGACCAGGTCTACATACTAATAACCTGCAATTGATTTTATATATACAACAAAATAGAGGTTTACAGTATGAATGGGAAGGCTAATTTGCATATTGACTTAAAAAAATTGATTTTAATAAATATATGCTTAGTATTATTGATTTCTAATTGTTTTGTTTTATTTATTTGAATATGAGCAAAAATCTCCAATAAATCTTAAAAGAATACATTAACAAAAAGAATAACTGTAATTTATTCTGTCTTCTATTTTAACTAAAAAGTTAAATTAGGAAAATTTACAATGAAAGACAGGAGTAAGGTGAATGATGGAAGAGTTAGTTTCAAAGTTGTTCTATTTTTTCAATTCATACCCCCTCTGTTCCAAATCTTTTTATTTGCATTTATTCAGTTTCATTGCCTTTCTAATTTAATATGATATTTTATTATATTAAAACTTAAATACTTGCACCCGAGGGTGCATATATTTGCTAGTTTATATATAGTACAGAATGAATAGAGAATGAAGGAAAAGTATTAGCATATAAGGTGCTCAATGCTAATATAGCGCAGAGCAGAATTTACAATATTAATATATTATATTATGTATTAATCTTGTTAACCTTAAGTTTATGCTTACGCAATCTCAGACAAGAGTCAATGGTTAGATTTTAAAAACCAGTAGTTTTTAGCGTTTATACAAACATGAATGTGTTCACTTGATGAATGTTATAACACTAAATTTAAAAAATATATATACTATTATATAATATTATATATAATATATATATATATATATTAACATGTCTTTTATTTATTTATATTTTCTTTTGCTGGGAGATGCCGATAAGGTGTGCGGGGGGGAGGGAGGGGCTTAGGCTGGTAGTTGTTTCTGCGTCGCGCGTGTAGCTGTGTCGTGTATATTTATCCATTTACATATATAAGGGCAGTTGTGTGAATATGTATGTCCGGAGGGCAACGTCAAAAATTAACGACAAAGTAAATATATATACACATTAAATATCACCAGGGCTTGGTTTGTGAGCAAAAATAAAAAGAGAATTTACTATATTCATGAGATAATCAAAAAATAAAATTTTAAAATAACAGCATAGATTTAATATTTTAGATAGTAGGCATTAACATTTCTTTTCAGAGTAGCTGGATCAATGCAAAGTCTATTTTTTTTACATAGGACTTAAATGGGGCATCCCACAAGGATTCAACTCACGATCAATAATAAATAAGATCTGATGGGACTAACTTTAAAAATCCCACCTCTACCCAGGTGACGCCGGTAGACCACTGCTAATAGTATATATATATATATAATATATATATATAATTGTTTTAGGGATTTAGTATGAAGCATTAAATATGGCAATATAAGAAACTCACGTTTTTTAATGTTAAGTTTCATATTATTTCGTTAAATTTTCAAGACCGCTTGCATTCTTCATGCTGAACATAGTAGCTGACTGGTTAGATTAGCCCTGGCGTCTTTTTATACACTGGTTTCGTTTCGCCGTAGTAGGATATCTATGGCTGCCTTGCGATCCCCGTATGGACGGGTCGTGTCAGGATGGTCACTGTTAGTGACCTTATATACTTATTATACTATATCTATACCGCTCTTCTGCAAGGAATGGAGCCGCTCTGTGCACTGCCGTTTACACACAACAGCGATCAGTCGTGTATTGTAAAAACAGTTAATATCCCTTCCCATTTCTCGTAAGTGAAGACAGGCCTAATGGTTAGGTGTCGGACTGGACACTCAACGCGACGGATTTCACATTCGGCTGTTAGGTAGCTTACAAAATGTTTCTAGTCACACTTGAGAGGACTTGATAAGTTGAGAAACACGTGTTGTGATGACCCTATATATTATATAATAATATATATATATAGTCCTTCACAGACACAGTGTTTCCAAACGTTATGTCTCTCAATGTGGGTAGATAACATTATTCACAATCTGGTTTAAATCTAGTTCTGTGTTAAGTACATAGTGTAATATTGTATGGCTAACCTATTACTTTGGCAGGTAGTGATAGTAATTGATAATTGGCTATATGATTGTGTTTATTACATGATACTAGGTCATTTATATTAGGTAGATCATTATAACAATATTTCTGACTCTGGATTAAGACTGTGTGTTAAATATGGAATTGGCATAACCTATTATTTGGCAGGTATGTAGTAAGAACATGGCTATAGTAAATTAGTGTTATTACATGATACTAAGCATACTATATTAGGTAGATACTAAACATTATCTTTCATGACTCTGTTTTAGACTGTGTGTTAAAATAATGTATCTGGATAACTTTATTTGGTAGTAGTGTAGTAAGAATATGGCTATAGAAATTGTGTTATTACATGATACAAGCATATATTTAGGTAGTTATAAACATTATTTCATGATCTGCTTTATAGATCTGTGTGTTAAATAATGTATTGGATCGATAACTCATTATTTGTAGTAGTGATAGTTTAGTTTGAAATAGTTCACACGGAAAAAACCCTATAGGTTCATGCTCAGTGTATCGGATGGGAATGACGCTGAAGGTCTGTTTGAGATTGTGGCTTCGGATTGGATAGGCACATGCATTAAGGTGACTTAGACAAGTAACTACTAGACTTCATAACCTTCAGTGGTATTCAAGCATGTACTGATTCCCGCACCGACCAGTTGTAAAATACTTCAAGTTAGTGGTTTCTATTGTCTGCTTCAATATTGATTTAACTCGACCAATACTGAAGATTTATTATGTCAAAGAGAAATCTTATTCACTTGTAATACTTTATATATATATATATATATATATAATAATATCCTATTACACACGAGATAAAAAGATGATTAGTACTAAGATAGGAATCAAGTTGACGTGGTGGTTATATCAAGAGTACATTTGTTCAATTTTTTTAGTAGGAAACTGGGATTTTTATCGCCAATGAGAAAATCATAAGTAGCGACAAGACGTCCTATAATGACTTACTTGCAGGTTGATGCATAGGGTCTCCATGGGCAATGACATGCGAACGTGTGATTTGGGAGGTGCACTACGGGCTAGTAAGTACTTGCGCCCAGAACCCCCCTTCCGCCCAGTATCCAACTAAATACCGATTCAGATTTTTCAAACTTCAAGTACCTCTCCACTTTCAAATTTTATCTTCAAGCGTTCAGGCAAACGTAAGGCAATATATAGCTTTACCAACACTACCCGCATGCAAGCCACGGCATGTGACACGAAGGGATCAATTTTTAAGCCCAGAGTTTACAGAGTTTTGAAATTCGAGTTTTCTTCTCCAAGACTGGTTGCCCTAACCAAGGTAAAGAGCCCTCTACGTGTCCTGACTATCCTACTCTACTGGAGAGCAGTAGTTTGGATTCATACACTCTCCAAGGGTAAATACAAATCCTCGTCCAGGATTTAACTCTGGTTGACACGTCCATTTACACCAAGTGCATCTTGAAGCACATCAAATAGAGTTGCTAAAATTCTTGATTGCAATGCCTATATTTTTATGCTAAAAACACTTTCTGCTCGGATTATACATACCAATGCAAATTTCACAGGTTTGGAATTCAGCGTTTCTTTCTCCAAGACTGGTATGCCTAACGCAAGGTTGAAAGCCCGTCCTGCCCTACTATCTACACATAGCGGGATAAAAACAAACAAGGTGTCAATATTTAACAAAGATATATTGCGTCGATATTTGGGATTCTAATCACGTGCTAAGAGCACGGCACCACGTCAGTATGAATATTTGCCTCAGAAGCATATATTATTTTGATTACTTTTTCATCTAGTTTCTACCATTAAAAATTAACATTAGATAAAAAAAATGAATGTGTCCAAGATATGACGATAAACTATATCCATTTTTCTAATAGATCTCACTAATTAGGACTGAGCCTATTCTAGTATGACCAAGCGGCTCGTTACCGCCAGTGAAATAGATGTCACTAAGTAGGACTGAGCTATTCTAGTTAGTGACCAAGGGGCTCTTTAGCCCAGTGAAATAGATCACTAAATTAGGACTGAGCCTATTCTCAGTAGTGACAAGGGCTATTTAGCCCACAGTGAAAATAGATCACTAATTAGGACTGAGCCTATTCTATAGTGACGCAAGGGCTCTTTAGGCCTAGTGAAATAGATCACTAATGCGGAACTGATCCGCCTATTCTTCCAAGTATGCGACAAGGGCTCTTTAGCCGCCCCCGTGAATATGATCACTAATTATGACTGAGCGCTATTCTAGTAAGTGAGCCAAGGGCTCTTAGCCCAGTTGAAATAGATCACTAATTAGGACTGAAGCCTATGTTTATGTCCAGTGACGCAAGGGTCTTCTAGCCCAGCTGAAATAGCATCCACTCAATTAGGGGAACTGAGCTATTCTAGTAAGTGACCAAGGCTCTTTAGCCCAGTTGAAATAGATCACTAATTAGGAACTGAGCCTATTCAGTCACGTTGTCAAGGGCTGCATTAGCCCATGTGCAATAGATACACCGTAATTAGGACTGACGCCTATTCTAGTAGTCGACGCAAGGGCTCTTTAGCCCAGTGAATCAATCAGTAATCGACTGACATTTAGTGCAGTTTACATGAAAGTCCTATGGCTTGAGCCTATCTAGTAGTGACCAAGGGCTCTTTAAGCCCAGATGAAATAGATCACTAATTAGGATGAGCCTTATTCTAGTACGTGTTACCAAGGGCTCTTTAGGGCCCAGCTGAAAGACGATGCATCTTAATTAGCGACTGAGGCCTACAATTTTAGTACGGACCAAAGCGGACTCCTTTAGCCCAGGGCTAAAAAGATCACAATTTGAAGGGCTGAGCCTTATTCTGTAGTGACCACCCCAAACTGCGCTCTATTAACAGTTTGAATTTGGGCAGAAGTCATTTCCATCTCCTAGACTGCGTTGACCAACCCAAGGTTAAATGCCCAGTTGAAAAAGAATCACTAATTTAGAGAGCTGAAGCAGTATGTTCTGTACTACACCCCAACATGCCAGCCTTTTAACAGGTTAATTCAGAAGCATTCCTCTTGCCTGACGCGTGCCGTAACACAACGGTAAAATAGCAGCCCACAGTCTGTCCTACTATTACCCATAGCCTGGAGGACGAGATTACGTTGCTGGATTCATTCCAACCGTTTCCCCAATGCGGAAATGAAACAAGTGCCCATTTTCCTAGACCTGAGGCCCGCCGACCTCTAACACAAATGTAATACAAAATAGGCATACCTTTTATTCAACACATGCTCGCTATTCAAACGCACATCAGTATCAGCAATGGTCAAAAAGCATTTTGGAGGGGCAGTTAGTGATGATTTGCTGCACCGCCCTTGAAGTCCTTCCTCTGAAAGCCCTGCCGTAGCGCAGCTGCCACCGCCTCCCTCTTTCTCTGTCACCCTTATGAGTCCTCTTCAAATCTATGAATGGGCCGTAGGACTCTAACAACTGCGACAGTTTTCAAAAAAATATTACCAAATCTCACTATTCCTATCAAAATACATCGATCACTCTTATACACATGACTAGACTTCTACTTACCACCACGTTAGCCTTGCAACCAACAAAGCCCTAACGGTGCTCCACTCTCATCGAATGATGACTTAACTCTTCGCGCGAGACTTCTCCACAAAGCGTCCATATAGATGCCGTAGACCTCTTCCGCACCGTCGCGTACCTCCTACATCGCTCGGTGCCCTCCCACAGATCTTAACATTACCCATACCAGCGCCCCAGCCCAGCTATCTCATGATACACCAGGACTTGTCGAGTGTTGAATCACCACTATCTGTCTCAACCAACAACTACAGCATCTCTCAATATTCAGTGGAAGCATCTCGACACTCTAACTACCTCGACTCTCTATAATACCCTAGCTTGATGCGGCTCATTACCCTACCTGAGCTTTCTCCTGGATTTTTTATATGTATTTCCGCCTTGCTCTGGTGGAGAAAGTGGCGGAAGTTTAGACAAACAATGCCAAACGTATGAGTTCGGTCAATTAAATCCCCGCGCATCCGACTTTCAATGGGAAATACATTTGTCTATCCATCTGCTGTCTGACATCTGCCCTTACCACACGGTCACTATATATATCATATAGTACATATATATAACTATATTAATACTAACTATACAGGCGTGATAGAAAAGACCACACACAATGTTGTTAACATGCAATATAATTCCCATATTATATTCATGAGCTAATCTGACAAATTCTATTTATTAAAAAATCGCATCATCAAGCATAATGATAATTACGTCCATTTTTAGATGTAAATGTTTTTAATCCGGACTCATCGAGAGAGAAACAGAAAAATAATATATATATATATATATATATAATATATATACACACAGTCATACATATACAGATATATTGAGACAGATAGATATTTTAATGGAAGCATTATCATATATCAAGTCATATATACAGATACATCCAGATAGATAGATAGATAAATACTAGGATAGTATATAGAAACAACCTATATATATACAACGAGAAGACTAATACGAAACACGCACTCAAATCTATAGCCCAACATCTCGCCCACACATACAAACACACAAGCCATTGCACACTAGTTGTTAAGGAAAAAAATTAGATAAATAGATTAAATATATATATATATATATTTAAAAATATTATAAAATATAAAAAGATAAATTGAATTAGATATAAATAAGTAAATAAGCAAATAAATATGATAATATTAATAATAATAATAATATTAATAATATTAAATGATTAAATTGATGTAAAATCCAACAGGAAACGTCACAAAACACAAATACACTTTTTCATTCGCACATACCCACGTACAAAATCCCGCGCTAGGATACAGTCTTAACGTCACAGCCAACACGCATTTTCAATGTCACGCGCATTACAACATACGCACACGTACAAAAAAAAATAAAAATAAAAATAAACGCATTCACGCTCACACGGGAATACAGTTATTTCAAAAATAACGTCATTTTCAAAAAGAAAAAAAATTCATTTAGGAAGAAATGCCATAGCTGTACTGCTTCAGTTCAATTCTTTTGATAAAGAGGTATTACCTCGAAAATTCAAGAAATAATAAAAAAAATACAGGTCAACACACACCACCATTGTTACCGTATTATTATTTTTTATTTATTCCAAACTGCATTGTGATGGCCTTCTAAATTAACCTCCTAACCAATACATACACAATGCTTCAAGCAAATTATGAAACTATTATATATATATATATATATATATATATCAGTAATCTGTGGTAATTAAATAATAAAATCAAATAAAATGTCCTTTGAATATGAATAATTATCCTAAACTTTAATAAAAATGAGTTTACATTTTTTTTTTTTAATAATATAGGTTGGCCCACAAAATACCGCAACATTTAAAAAATTCATAACTTTCTTGTTTTTAATTTAATTTTTTTCAGTAACCTAAGCAAATTCAAAATGTCAAATCACAACGTGAAATAACAAATTAAAATAATAGAATTTTACTATTCAACTAAGACATTTTTGGTGGCAGAATGATTTCAAGAAATTCAGAATTCAAATGTCTTCCCCATTCACCTGTTTTGTCTGACTTCTTATTTAAAGGAGTATGTATAGAAAGTTTTTAGAAAAAACAAGATGTTATTACTTTGTTGACAGAATCTGTTTCGACCTTTTAATAAAGCGGTCTTTTTCAAAGCAACTATGTTTATGAGGAAATACGGAATGAATAAATCATTAATCACGAGGTACAAACAAACGCTCTCGATCAGGGCTGGAATTTTTTAATTTTTGAAAATGCGTATTCTGTGTTAAAAATAAAATAAATTTTATTTTTAAAAATTAGAAGCATTTTTATCATTAGAAAAACTCAAAAGAGTTTGAAGTAAAAGTGTATAAAAATATCAAAAATGTTCAAGATGTATTCCAGCTACAAAAAGCAAATTTTAAAAAAGAAAGTCCACAGCACAATTGATGAAGATGGAAAGTTTCAGGAATTTGTAATGTTGACAAATTCATAGTGTTGGGGTCCTTATCATATTCGAAATTTTGCCTCTGGTGATATATTAAACAATTCCGATTTTGTTTTTTCTGTAGACAATATGAAAGTAAAACGGAAGTGAATCCGACAATATGTATAGAAAGTTTAAAGGAGTATGTATATATTTGATTAAACCCACCCTCGTGGTGGGGGTCCAGTGGCTTGGCCCTGGATCTTTACAAGTTAATAGCATCGATCCCAGGGGGCTATCCCCCACGCAATACCTGCCCCCTCGATTTAAAGGGGCACAGCTGGGTTTATTGCCCAGTGCCCGAGGCGACCCCTTCAGGGGGAATGCCAAAGGGATCAACACAATTTTTCACCTGCCACCCATGAGCTTCGGTTTGTGGGTGGTCCCACGTTAATAGGGCCTTGTGCCTAACCTGTACAAGTGGGGTACGAGGTAAATACAATGTATATATTTGATTAAGCTTAAGACTAGCATTCCCAGTTGATTTTTTTATTTGAGGTTATTGTTATTTAATTACATTAGTTATATAGAGCTATGTAAATGGAGTTCAAAACTGTTTGAATTATACAAATATGGTTCAAAAGTTATGAGAATTTAAAGCCCCGGAATTGCGGGTACAAAAGTGGACATGATTTTGTTAAAAAAATCACAGACTAATTCTAAACAAGAAATTTAGTAATTTCTTCACCATTTCTTTGTTTTTAGAACAATTTTGATAAAACTTTGCATTTTTATGTAAAGAAACCACAAGGTTCCTAGTTCGATACCGGTCCTCGCCAACTCAGCGTTATGAGTAGCACGGGGATCTGTGCGGTAAAGTAAGGAGCTGATGGTAGGTGTGACGCTCCACCTCAGATGCAAAAACAATCTCCTTGGTCTAGCGCTAGTGAAAAGGGGATAGACTCCCTCGCTGATTGGCTGATACCGACATTAGGCCGCCCCGACGATTTTACTTTTTACTTACTTATATTTGATTAAGCTTAAGACTAGCATTCCCAGTTGATCTTTTTATTTGAGGTTATTGTTATTTAATCACATTAGTTATATAGAGCTTTGTAAATGGAGTTCAAAACTGTTTGAATTATGCAAATATCCCCAGTGGTTCAAAAGTTATGAGAATTTAAGCCCCGAAATTGGGGGTACAAAAGTGGACATGATTTTGTTAAAAAAAAATGTCAAATCACGGACTAATTCTAAACAAGAAATTTAGTAATTTCTTCACCATTTCTTTATTTTTAGAACAATTTTGATAAAACTTTGCATTTTTATGTAAAATTGTATGTTCTTTCTGATTCTGCACTTACATTTTATGTATCTCCATACTAGAACCCATTATTTGGGGAATAATTTATATTTAATCTAATTTATTGATTATTATACATTGAGCTCTCTGTAGGGATTCATAAAAATCCTTGTATGAATATATGTTTGCACCTACAAGAGAATGTAATATGGTTATACAGTGAGATTTTGAGGATCCCAAGTGGAATCATCCCTTACTACCAGTCATTTGGATACCTTACACACACATGCGTGTCTGTATCTAATATATAAAGGAGAGAATTTGGTATGTACGTATCGATGCATAACTCCAAAACGGGAGGTCACTCAGATTTTAAATCTTGCATACACATTGATATCGTTCGAACTAAGAAACACTCCAAATTTGGTTATTGATTTTTACTGATTAAGGGATATAATTAAAAAAAAACATGAATTCTGAATTCTACCTAAAAAAAAGAATGTCAATATTATGATATAAATTATTTCAAAACACTCAAAAATTCAGGATTGCATTTAAAAAATATTTTCAATGGTTACAAAAAAATCCTGAAAATAAACACTGTAATACATAAATTTTCAGTGATGTTTTTTTAAATTTTATTTTTATGAAAACTCCCTGGTGTTCATAAAAATGTTTTCTTCCGGTCATGGACCGGGTACTTTAGCTAGTATATATATATATATATATATATATATATATATTGGTTAGGAGGTTGATTTAGAAGGCTATCACAATGCAGTTTGGAATAAATAAAAAATAATAATACGGTAACAATGGTATTGTGCGTTGACCTGTATTTTTTATTATTTCTTGAATTTTCGAGGTAATACCTCTTTATCAAAAGAATTGAACTGAAGCAGTCCAGCTATGGCATTTCTTCCCAAATTAATTTTTTTAAAAAAAATGATGTTATTTTTTAAATAACTGTATTCTCGTGTGAACGTGAATGCGTTTATTTTTGTTTGTACGTGTGTGTATGTTGTAATGCGCGTGACATTGAAAATGCATGTTGGTTGTGTGCGTTAATACTGTATCCTAGCGCGGGATTTTGTACGTGTGTATGTGCGAATGAAAAAGCGTATTTGTGTTTTGTGACCATGGTGATGTTTCCTGTTGGATGTAAAATCAATTTAATCATTTAATATTACTATTATTATTATTATTATTATTATTATTATCATATTTATTTGTTTATTTACTTATTTATATCTAATTCAATTTATCTTTTTATATTTTATAATATTTTATAAATATATATATATATAAAATTTATTTATTTAATTTTTTTTTTTTTCTTAACAAGTAGTGCGCAATGGCTTGTGTGTTTATATATATATATATATATATATATATATATATATATATATGGAGGGAGAGATATGTGACTAGTCAATTAACACATTATCACAAATTCTTTAAATAAACTAAATATATCTAATATAACAATAGGTAACAATATAACCCCAAACAAAGGCATGAAATGTCGACAGATTTGCAATAGAAAACAAACACCTGTCTCCCACAGATAAACAAAAAATTATTATCTAACACTGATACACGCGATATTTAGTCCATTAACCTTGGGTGTTGAGTGTGAAAGATAAAAACAGGTGTCATATTTAACAAAGATATATGGGTCAATATTTGGGATTCTAATAATGCTTAAGAGCACGGCACAGCCAGTATGAATATTTGCCTCAGAAGCAATAATTAATTTTTGATTACTTTTTTATTTTAGTTCTACCATTAAAAATTAACAATGTAGATAAAAAAAATAAATGTGTCCTGGATATGACGATAAACTATATCCATTTTTCTAATAGATCACTAATTAGGACTGAGCCTATTCTAGTAGTGACCAAGGGCTCTTTAGCCCAGTGAAATAGATCACTAATTAGGACTGAGCCTATTCTAGTAGTGACCAAGGGCTCTTTAGCCCAGTGAAATAGATCACTAATTAGGACTGAGCCTATTCTAGTAGTGACCAAGGGCTCTTTAGCCCAGTAAAATAGATCACTAATTAGGACTGAGCCTATTCTAGTAGTGACCAAGGGCTCTTTAGCCCACTGAAATAAATCACTAATTAGGACTGAGCCTATTCTAGTAGTGACCAAGGGCTCTTTAGCCCAGTGAAATAGATCACTAATTAGGACTGAGCCTATTCTAGTAGTGACCAAGGGCTCTTTAGCCCAGTGAAATAGATCACTAATTAAGACTGAGCCTATTCTAGTAGTGATCACCCCAAGTGGAGTTTAACAGATTTGAATTCAGAGTTTTCCTTCTCCTAGACTCGTTGCCTAACCAAGGTTGAAGAGCCCAATCTGCTCTACTATTTACCCATAGATGGAGGGAGAGTAGTTGGATTCATACCTATCCCTAGGGTATTAGTGATATGTGAACTGTAGCTTCATCCAGGATTTGAACTCTGGTCCATGAGTACGTTTCCTACAACTCTAACCACTACACCATGCATCCACTGGTGAAGTTCCAATGCAAGCTCTAGCACCTATAGGATTGTCCTGACCCTATTGCTCTTACGGCAGACCCCAACTCCTCTTTATTATATGTGCTAGAAGGCAGTGGCTGAGGGTCTTAGTGTCCTGGGGGTGAGGTTAAACTGCATCAAATGGTGAAGTTCCAATCCAAGCCCTAGCACCTATAGGATTGTCCCAACCCAATTGCCCGTATGGCAGACCCCTATCCATTTTATCATATGTGCTAAAAAGGCAGTGGCTGAGGGCCTTAGTGCCCAGGGTATGGCGTTAAACTGCATCTAATGGTAAAGTTCTAATTAAATCCCTAATACCTCTACGATTGTCCCGACCGTATTGCCTTTATGGCAAACCCCTATCCATTTTATTCTATATGTGCAAGACAAAACCCCTATCCATTTATCATGTGCTAGAAGGCAGTAATTGAGCACCTATAGGATTGTCCTGACCGCATTGCTCTTACGACAGACCCCAACTCCTCTTTATTATATGTGCTAGTAGGCAGTGGCTGAGGGTCTTAGTGTCCTGGGTGTGAGGTTAAACTGCATCAAATGGTGAAGTTCCAATCCAAGCCCTAGCACCTACAGGATTGTCCCAACCCTATTGCCTTTATGGCAAACCCTCTCTCCATTTTATCATATATGTGCTAGAAGGCAGTGACTGTGGGTCTTAGTGTCCTGGGTATGGCGTTAAACTTCATCTAATCGTGATGTTCCAATCCAAGCCTTAGCACCTATAAGATTGTCCTAACCCTATTGCCCTTATGGCAGACCCCCTATCCATTTTATTATATGTGCTAGATGGAAGTGGCTGAGGTGTCCTGAGTATGACATTAAACTACATCATATGGTGAAGTTCCAATTTTGGAGCTTTGGGGAGTGTGGAGTACCCCTTCATTGCTATTACTCCCAGGTTTACTCTGGGATTCTAAGAGTTCCTACAAGCACGGCTCCTTTGGCACAGATACTTGCCTCAAAATTAATTAATTTTCTATTACTCTTTTATCTTAGGCCATTATTCTACAGTTTGGTTTGGTGGATTTTACAGCATGGCAACCCTTGTTGGGTTATTTTATACCAAAGGCATTTTGTTTTATTTATTCTTAATGGGTCCTTTTTTAATTTTTAAAAATTCACTTTTTCTACTTAACCCTTAGATGAGACCCTAACAGGTACCACCACTCCGGGTCAGGGTGGACCTGGGAGTATTGGTGACGAAGGAGTACTCTACACACCCCAGCGCTCAAGAATTGGAACTTCAACATTAGATGCAGTTTAACATCATAGTCAGGACTCTAAGACCCTCAGCCACCGCCTTCTAGCACATATAAGTTAAAAAGGGTTGGGGTTTTGCCATAAGAGTAGAAGGTCCCCTCAATGGTTAAATAAAAAAAAAATGAGTTTAAAAAAAAAAGAGTGTTTTTAAAAATAAATTTTGTCTACCCATCAAGAATGAATAAAACAAAATGTCTTTGGTATTATCTGCGTTATTCAGACTATTGTCCTCATCTTTGTTGTTATTTGTTATTTGATGGGACAATAGTCCGAATAATGCAGATAATACTAATCATCAAGCCTCATCTCAAACATTCAGAGAAAAATGTCTTTGGCATAAAATAACCCAACAAGGGTTGACATGCCGTAAAATCCATAGAGGAATAGAGGTAGTACAGCAATTAAATGAAAAGAAAAGTTTACTTACAGGAAATTAGAATCCATCAAAATTTTTCAAATACACCTGGGCTTTTTTGTTCTGAAAGAAGAAAAAAAAAAAAAAGGTTTATTATTTGTGAGACAAGACATATAAAAACTTCAAAAATAATTTCCATTATTGGACATAAAACAAAAAATAAGTTTTCATATCATCTTCCTTCAGTAAATTTTAACTCTTAACATCCTATACCGCCTCATTTCACACAGACGGAAGTCACATTAATTTTCCTAATCTACCCCAAATGATAGCCTTGATTTAAGGGAAATAACTGGTAACTTTAAATGAAAAGGCCATTTTTTGATAGATCCTTATAGGAACGGGGCTCTGGACTTTGTTTAAATGTAATATTCCTTAGTTTTGGGATTAGGTTATGTTTGAAAAAGAAACAAAAAAAACAATCTTATTTGTTTCTAATTAATCATACTTTGCAATGAAGTCAAAAACACAGTCTCTTACTTCATATTCTGCCTGTCACTTTCCCCCTTTCTATATATATCTTGAATAACCACTCCTTATATATTTTAGTTTTCTCTGGCCAAATTTGACACAAAACAGAATTTCCAGGCCACTCAGTGCCGATCTAGCTCATTCTCAATGTTTTTGAGATCAGTTAGCTACTATTTCTCTGAATGTTTGAGATGAGGCTTGATGATTAGTATTATCTGCGTTATTTGGACTATTGTCCTCAAGAAGGTTCCAGAGTTTCACAAGAAATACCTGAAGAAGGCCGGAGGGCATATCGGCTGAAACATTGTACAGATAACAATAAAGATGAGGACAATAGTCCGAATAACGCAGATAATACTAGTTAGCTACTATATACTATCCACACTGACTATGCCCCCTGCAGAGAGCTAAGCCTACCCCCATCCCCAAAGGTGTGTTCTAACCTGCATCTGATGGTGAGGCTCCGGTTCTGGAGATTCAGGGAGTGTTAAATATTGAATTTAACTTGAACTAAATAAACTGTTCAACTCCTCACTGTGACCGGTTTCTTTTCATAGTTCCTGCGGTTGAATTGTTCCGTGTCATGGACCTTTGAAAAGTCTCCCTTTACTCGGCCAGAGCACTTAAACACCTTTATACCTAATGCAGACATATTACTCATGGTTAATAAACACATCAAGGCTAAACATCAAAGTAACCGGCTAAACATGTTTCAACAGGACTTTATATATCAAACACATTTTAAAATATTTCTATCTCATGCACATGTAAAACATATACATATATATATAAGTAAGTAAGTTGTTGGGGTGGCCTAAAGTCGGTAACAGCCAGAAAACGAGGGAGTCTATCCCCTTTTCACTAGCGCTAAACCAGGGAGATTGTTTTGACATCTGAAGTGGAGCACCACATCTACCATCAGTTCCTTACTTTACGGCATAGATCCCTGTGCTATATATATATATATATATATACACACACACACACACACAGAGTAGTGCTGATAGGTTATTAATTTAGTGCGTCCTGGGATGCACATATTTGCTTTGAATGAGACCCCGGGAAAATTTATGTGTCCCAACTATACCCACAAAAAAGGAGTTAGACGGCTTTAGTTTAAAACCGTATAACTCCTACCTTGTAACCTATCCTGTGTAATTCATTTCTAAGAAACTATTGAGGGGGATTCAGTTTCCAATGTAAGTATAATGCTAAACTGAACCCTTACTTTGTGTCCATCAGGTTAACTAAACTAAATCTTTCTCATTTTATTTAACTGTATAAAATTTATAAAGTTTATAATGACTGTATAATAACACTTTATAATGACTGTATAATAACACTTTATAATGACTGTATAGTAACACTTTATAATGACTGTATAAACTTTATACAGTTTATTATAAAGTATATGATTGAGGGGGTTCAGTTTCCAATATAAGCCTAATGCTAAACTGGACCCCTACTTCGTGCCCATCAGGTTAGCTAAACCAAATCTTTATCTTTTTATTTAACTGTATAAAGTATATTGTTTAATTTATTTATTACATAGAATGACGTTAATGCGCATCATTTGCGCAGACTTTTTTGTTTTTTTAGCCATTGAAACAACAAAACAAAAAACAATGCAAAAAACGACGCCAGCTGTAAAACAAAGGTTAAAAAAATAACGCAGAAAAAGTTTTTTTTATTGTTATTGCCTAAAATAAAACTGTCAGAATCGACCACATGTGCAACAGAAACAATACGTACAATGCCACGAGCGTCATACGATAGTAAAATGTTAAATTACAACAACAAAAGGTAGTAAAACATCTTAAAGACAAAAATAGCCAACAACAAAACTCACATTTTAATGATGATTCAATTACATTACAATTTATTTAGTTTGTACATACCCAACCCCTCCACTATAAGCAGGATGTGACATATGGCCAATTTGTTAAGCCGAGTTTAACAGGTTTGAATTAAGTCAGGATAAAAGCACCCAACCACTCCACCATGAGCAGGAAGTGACACAAGGTCAATTTGTTAAGCAGATTCAAACAGGTTTGAATTCAGAGTTTTACTTCTCCTAGATCGGTTGGCATACCAAGGTTAAATTATGGTAAAGTCATGCTGAACACACCCAACCACTTCACCATGTTAGCTGGGGCATTAAATTATATATAATATATATATATATATATATATATATATATATATATATATATATATATATATATATAGAGAGAGAGAGAGAGAGAGAGAGATTAATCAATGCCTGAAGAAGATATCAGAAGATCTGAAACACGTGTTGCAAATGTAAGATAAAAAATTAAACATTTTTTTCTGAAAACATAATCCATTTTGCAGACCTTCTTTTTTATAAAATATTAAATTCTCCTCCGTTGGACCCATAACAACATTATATATATATATATATATATATATATATATATATATGAGGTTAAGTAAACAAACAAATGTGTTTATTTTTTTTATATGGCTTTAAGCCGACAATTTTTGGAGAATATGTGCTTAATTGAAGTCATACCTAATTTTGAAAGTTAATTAGTTAATAATTAATGAATTTTAGGCGGGCATATGTTCAAATATTTGTTTAGCCTTACATTTGAACATAAATGCCGCCTAAATCATTAATTATTAACTAATTAACTTTCAAAATTAGGTATGACTTCAATTAAGCACATATCCTCCAATATATATATAATATATAATATATATATATATATATATAATCTATGTATGATTATAAGTGCAGTTGGTGTGTATGTATGTCTGGATGAAATTATGAAAATAAAACAATGCACGACAAAGTGAATATTTATACACATTAAATATCACCAGTTCTTGCTTTTTATGGAAAAATTATGAAGATTTGATTTCTATTTGAATAATTTAAAAATTAAAATATACATAGAAATAGCATTGAAATTCAACTTAAAAATGTCCAGCATTTGTGAATCTCAAAAGAGAACAAATCAATACACTAGGTATTTTGCCTAACCCTCCTCTACCCAGAGGACGCTTGGTAGTTGCTTCTAGTCTTTAATATTGGGTTGAAAATCAATTGTATTTTTAGTACCAATTGAATTGAAATTCCTTGTGTTAATCCGGCCTGGTGGGAAGTCAGGAAAATAACTACCTTTCCAAGGATATTAAAATTATGTGAAATGGAAACAGCCTCGTACAGGATTTGAACACTGAATGCTATGTCCATTTCCTATGACTAACTGTTAAGCCACAAGTGCTGTCTTTAATATTGGGTAGAAAATCAACTCCGCCCTGTCGGCTGGGCGCTAGAATGCACCGACTGCACCTCTGCAGAGGGGTAAGACT
>CM042174.1:43672272-43679772 GCA_023376005.1 Doryteuthis pealeii | reverse complement strand
TCTAAACGGCTATCAATCCCTCTTTCTCACACTTGGTAGTTTCTTCTCCATAATAGCAAAAACAATCTCCCTGGTCTAGTACTAGCAAAAAGAGGATAGACTCCCTCGCTGTCCGGCTGATACCGACATTAGGCCTCTCTGCAAACTTTACGTATGATCCAGTAGCAGAATTATTATAAAGTGGGGAGCTGACGGTAGGTGTGGCACTCCACCTCAGCAAAAACAATCTCCCTGGTCTAGCGCTAGCAAAAAGAGGATAGACGCCCTCTCCAACTTTACTCATGATTCAATACCAGAATTATTATAAAGTGGGGATCTTACGGTAGGTGTGGCACTCCACCTCAGCAAAAACAATCTCCCTGGTCTAGCGCTAGCAAAAAGAGGATAGACTCCCTCACTGTCTGGCTGATACCGACATTAGGCCACTCCGCAAACTTGAGTTATGATGCAATAGAAGAATCATTTCAGTATTCATCATCACTTAACTTCGTAATTTGATAATACACAGCCGAGGTCGCACAATTCACATCTTTTAAGCATTACGTTAGAAAATGCAGTTAAATACGTTTCAGATTAAATTCTTTTATAAACATCAAGAGATTTTTTTGACTGAAGTAACGAACGTAAGTAAGAACAGTTCAGAAAAAGTAACGGATGGTTAAATTTTATGGTGTGCAGCGTTTGTTGCTCTTAGGGTTGCATAGCTCAGTTTGTTGGTTTGTTAGATTTTATGGCATGTCAACCCTTGTTGGCTTATTTTATGCTGAATGGCCGATGTTAACCAAAAAGTGATTTTGAAAATTTGAATTCAAAGTTAAAAAAGTTATTTATATTTTGCTTGAAGGCAATTAACGGATATGGTCTCTGACTATGCCTGCTGAGCTCCCGGTTTCGATTCCTGTCGGAGGGGAGTCGTTAGTATACATCGCTGATGAGACTTAATAAAGTCGAAACAGTCTGTACGGTGTTCTGCATAGCGAGCCATCCTTTGCCGGGATTCACTTGTCAAGATTATTTTCTATAATTATCGAATTTTATGCGATACATGCATTATAATTGCCTTCAAGCAAAATATAAATAATAATTTTTTCAACAATGCTTCTATAAAAAACAAACATCCAAAAATCTTATTAAAAAAGTTATTTTATGCTGAGGACGTTTTGTTCATTCTTGATGGGTATTCAAAATGTGTTTTAAAAATCTAAATGTTTTTAAAACACATTTTTTTCTATTTAACCCATAGATGGGACCCTAACAGGTACTACCACTCTGGGACATAACTAAGAACGGTTCAGAAAAAGTAACGGATGGTTAAATTTTATGGTGTGCAGCGTTTGTTGCTCTTAGGGTTGCATAGCTCAGTTTGTTGGTTTGTTAGATTTTACGGCATGTCAACCCTTGTTGGCTTATTTTATGCTGAACGGCCATTCTCTACTAATATCAACCAAAAACTGATTTTCAAAATTTGAATTGAAAGTTAAAATAGTTATTTTATGCTGAGGACGTTTTGTTCTATTCATTCTTGATGGGTATTCAAAATTTTTTAAAATCTAAATTTTTTTAAAACACATTTTTTTCTATTTAACCCATAGATGGGACCCTAACACGTACTACCACTCTGGGTCAGAGTGGACCAGGGAGCAATGGTGATGAAGAGGTGCTCCACATTCCCCAAACCTCCAAAACTGGAACCTCACCATCAGATAGAGTTTAACGTCATTCCCAGGACATGTAGACCCTCAGTCACCGCCTTCTAGCACCCATATGATAAAAAGGGGTTGGAGCTTGCCATAAGGGCAATCGGGTTGGGAAAATTATATAGGTGCTAGGGCTTGACGTGACCTGCCGATTGATCGGATGGGGCCTCTCCGACCACCCGTCTAGCCCAAGATAGGGCCAAAGTGGAGTATTGCAAGTCATAAACTGCTCATCCAACTGGGTTCTATTCTTAAGCATCACGGGTTGCCACCCACGGCCAACAGGTGGCCCCATTGGAGGAGTCTTACCCCTTTGCAGAGGTGCAGTCGGTGCATTCTAACACCCAAGCCGACAAAGCGAATCAATCGACTAATCATGCCAAGCTCTATCTACGGGTTAAATATAATCTATTTAAAAATGAGTTTTAAAAGATGCGTTTCAAAAAAAAATAAAAATAAAAAGATAAAAAATAAAAAATCCAACCAACCAACAAAAAGAATTGAATACCAAACAAGAATGAATAAAACAAAATGTCTTTGGCATAAAATAACCTAACGAGAGTTGACATGCCATAAAATCCAACCAACCAACCTGGACGAAACATTGATAAACATTGATAATGCAGGAGGTAAAGAAATATTCAAACAGACCCCACAAGATAAGAACAAAACAAAAACAAAAAAGCAATTGTTCTGGGGTGTGTGGAGTACTCCTTCGTCTTCAATACTCCCAGGTCCACCCTGACCCAGAGTGGTAATACCTGTGAAGGTCCCATCTATGGGTTAGATAGATAAAAAAAATGAGTTAAAAATATGTTTAAAAGAAATTTAGTTTAAAAAAAAAAATTTGAATACCTTTCAAGAATTAATAAAAGAAAAAGTATTCGGCATAAAATAACCCAACAGGGGTTAACATGCCATAAAATCCAACCAACCAACCTAAATCTGGACGAAACATTGAGAAACACTGAAAATGTCAAGACATTTAGCAGGAGGTAAAGAAATATTCAAGCAGACCCCACAAGATAAGAAAAGAAAAAAAAAAAACAAACAAAAGAGAAAGAAAAAAACAAAACAAAAAAAAACAAAAGAAACAAAAAAAGAAAGAAAAAACCCAAAAAAAACAATGAGCTGCGTAGTTTTGTATCCTTGGGATAGACAAAAGGTCAGGGAGAGGGAGAGATGGAACAAAAAATAATCAGGGGGGAGTGGTTGGGTACTGTGAGAAAAAGGAAATATGGCTGACCTTCTGAGGTCAATCGAAAGTCAAAGAATTGTTGTGTTGGTGTAAAAAGCGAAGACGCCAACATCCGGTTCAAGAATTCTTGGCAACAAATGCAGAAACAATAAAAATAGTGCATTTTTTGAAACTTTTAAAAAAGAAATGCACTTTGATTTTTTTTTCTTTCTTTCTTTTAAAATAATAATTGGATTCATTAGGATGAACACGTTTCTGCCATTGTTTATTACCCCCCCCCCATAACCCCTGTCTCTTAATACCCCCTCCTCAAATCTTTGGTTAAGGAGATGGTTGTGGGGGAAAAGAATGAGATATTTTATATATATATATATGATGGACGCATGAGTGTTCATACAATGAATATCCACACAGTGATTTGTTTATAGTGGTGAAGGCTTGTGTTGGACCATCCACACTTTTTGGCACAGTTGATAGGAAAGAATTGGTGCATCAAGGGTTGCCACAAACCCAATCAACGACCGACCTCAGGAATTTTGATTTCAGAGTTATCCCTCTCCTAGACTGGTTACCTACCTAAGGTTAAAGAGCCCAGTCTGCTCTACTATTTTACCCATAGCTGGAGGGAGAATATATGGATTCATACCTTTCCCAAGGATATTAGCGCTATGTGAAATGCAAACAGCCTTGTCTAGGAATTGAACTCGAATCGATGAGTCCATTTTCCACGACTCTAACCACTAGCCCATGCGCATATATATATATATATATATATATATATATATTATATATATATATATATATGTGTGTGTGTGTGTGTGTGTGTGTGTGTGTGTCTGGTTTTGAGGGCTGTTACAATACAAGTGTAAAGAAAAATGAGGTAACTATGATGTTGTTTGTTAACCTTTGATTTATTCTTAATATTTCAAGATAAAGATCTCTTCATCAGAAGATTTCTGAAAGTTAAGTTTTGGAGCTGTTACCTTATTGCTAGGATTTGTCATTACACTTGCATTGTGATAGCCTTCAAAACCAACCACCAAACCAATATAAACACAATGCTTCAAACAAATTATAAAACACACACACACACACACATATATATATATATACACACACACATAGACCAACCCCTCTGCACGAGCAGGATGTGACACACAAGGTCAATTTCTTAAGTGTGGTTTAAAAGGATTGAATTCAGAGTTTTCCTTCTCCTAGATTGGTTACCTAGCCAAGGTTAAAGAGCCCAGCCTGATAGTAGAGAATTGAGCATTAGCCAGATATCTACTCAGACCAAGCCATGAAGAAAGTAAGAAGAAATAAGTTGACTACAAAACTACAGAAAAGATAAGTACACTACAAAATTATAAGATTAGGTATGGTTATATACAACCACAGGTATAAGCTCATATGATAGATACCGTCTAAGATAAGACGGCTATGTAACATTTTTAAAAATCAATCTGTGGCGAGAGAAACCACGCATGTAGTGGTTCGAAGCATGCACGACTGTGTTTGGCATGCAGAATGAGATCAGGGGCGAGTGGGGAGATTGAACTCGCATCCTCCTGTTCGTGAGTTGTGGCCTGATGCATGTGAATTACAAAACTGTGCAGAGTAACCCGGATGTGAAGTCTTGTCGTGAGGATTGACGCATGCTGATGAATGTCGCACGTGCTGCACGGGCAATTCAGAGTAAGGAGCCCGGATGAACACAGTAATTCTGTATTTAAGGTCCTGCCCTCCCAGACCGGGAAGAAAGCCTGCAGTAGCATTTTGGCTGTCGTGACGAGTGGAAGAGAAAAGATATTTGGATAGTGTTGGTGAGAAGAGTGCAGTATTGCTGGGAGAGATTGTTCCAGACTGAACACTTGGTCAGTTGGGAGAGCAAACGCGTCGGACTTAACTGTGTCCTCCAGGAGTTTACTTTCATTCTTATTAGATAATCAATCAATAATAATTAAAGAAATAAAATTTTCAGTCAATCAAAAAATCAAGTGTGGGTATTAAAAAAAAAAAAAAAAAAAAAAAAAAAGATTAATCATCTCTATCTATTAATAATGGAGATTTGCTTCCGTTTTTTTGTCTGTAACAAAAACTACGTCACTGCTTATGTCACACTGCCTCAAATCGTCATAAATAGAATACACTCAAAATTTGAGCATGCAATGTTAGACAGTCCTCATTGGGTTTTTAAACAAGTTTTAATAAATGCATACCTGGTATTATCTATCTATATATAGTTTTTTTTTTTTTAATATATATTTAAAGTTATCAGAACTAAGTTTCCATTTCATTTTTTACTCCTTTAATAAATTTATTTAATTTTTACTCCTTTAATAAATTTGATGATTTTACTCATGATACAAACTCTCTGATGTTAAATTTTCAACTTCCATCCCTTCAGGCAATATTTATTTTGCTAGTAATTGTAAAATATTTTCAATTAACAGGCAACCTGAATTTTATTATTAAATCAAGAATTGTCAATTATCAACTCATATTTCTTTTGGGTATATTTTTGTGTGTGTGTGTTTATATATTAGGAGAAATGTCTTGAGTTGTTAATCAAGAACAAACTAACAACCCGTGCATCTCAACCAACATCTTAAGAAGAAGAAGACAGACTAGCCAGATAGCAGAGGATTGACCAATAAACAGATAGCTACTCAGACCAATCTATGAAGAAAGTAAGAAAAAATAAGTCGACTCAAGATAGACTACAGAAACGATAAGTAGATTATAAGATTACAACCACGCGTAAAAGCTCATATGATAGATACCATCTAAGATGGTATGTAACATTTATAAAATCAATCAATCAATAAATCAATCTCTAATAATTAAAGAAATTAGATTTTCAGTCAATTAAAAGATAGGATTAGTTGTCTCTATAATTGTAAAATATTTTCAATTAACAGGCAATCTGAATTTTATTATTAAATCAAGAATTGTCAATTATCAATTTGTAACTCGTATTTCTTTGGGGTATTTGTTTTTTTTATTTTTTATTATCTATTTCCCAACCAGTATTAGATATCATCATCAACAGGTCTCACTTCCTTTGTTATTTACATCATATTCTCCATGATTTTATTTTTCATCTAAACCTCAATTATTAATAAAATTGTTTTACATTAATAATACTATTGACCATATCTACATGATATTTTCCACGTATCCCACTTGTACGGGTCAGGCACAAAGGCCCTATTTATGTGGGACCACCCACAAACCGAAGCTCATGGGTGGCGGGTGAAAAATTGCGTTGATCCCGTCGGCATTCCCCCTCAAGGGGGGCGCCTCAGGCACTGGGCAATAAACCCAGCCCTGCCCCTTTAAATCAAGGGGGCAGGTGTTGCCTGGGGGGATGGCCCCCTGGGATCGACGCCGTTAATTATATCAATGGTCCACAGGCCGAAGCCACTGTTGACCATATCTACATACTAATAACATGCAATTGTATTTATATATACAACAAAATAGCAGTTTACAGTGTGAATGGGAAGGCTAATTTGCATATTGATCTTAAAAATTTGATTTTGATAAATTCATGCTTAGTATTATGAATATAAGAAAATGAATATGAGAAAAATCTCAAGGATAAATCTTAAAAGAAATCCATTAAGAAGAAATAACTGTCATTTTATTCTTTACTTCCTCAATTAACTAAATAGTTAAATTAGGAAAATTCAGCATTGAAAGACGGGAGTGGTGATGGAAGAGCAAGTTTCAGCTGTTCTATTTTTCGATTATACCCCCGCTGTTTCAAATCTTTTTATCTGCGTTCTTATTTAGTTTCATTAGCCTTTCTAATTCAAAATGATATTTTATTGCATTAAAACTTGAATACTTGCACCTGGAGAGTGCATATATTTGCTAGTATATATAAATAGATTAAACATTGTGATCAGTCTATCTTTAAAACAAAAACATCTAAATATATCCATAACATGCATCTAGTATATATATATATATATATAAATATATAATATCAAAGATCAGGTGAAGAAATATTCCTTACGTAGTTATTAAAATGTCGTAGTTTGTAGAGATTGGTGTGTGTTCTTATTCTCAGTGTCACAGAGCAAAATTAAATCAGGAACAAATAACAGAAGATTTAGATTTTTAGCATTATAGACTATTTCAGGGAACCTAGAGAAATTGTCTAGTACCTCCCATTCTCAGTGCATGAGGATGGGAGTTACCAGACAACTTCTCTAGGGTCCCTGAAATAGTCTATAATGCTAAAAATCTAAATCTTCTGTTAAATTTTACTGATCATATATATGTGAAGAAAATGTTTTCAAAAAATATAACAGACACAGGATGTTACGATCAGAGGAAAAATTTTATATGTCTATACTTAAGTATTTCGGTTTATGATAAACCATCATCAGGACAATGCAAAAGAAATTTTTGTAAGGGAGAAAAATGAAAAATGTCAAGTGTATAGTGAATCTGGGAATATAATGATCATATATATTGATCATATATATTACACACACACACATATATATATATATATATATATATATATATATATATATATATACACACACACATATACATAACCTACATATCCGATAGGAAAAAAAAACATAA
>CM042174.1:43624772-43667272 GCA_023376005.1 Doryteuthis pealeii | reverse complement strand
TAAAATAAGTGTAATCTTTTTCTTCGAATTTTTATTTAATTTCGTTAGTCTTTCTAATTTAATATATTTTGTTAAATACTTAAATACTTACGCCCAGAGGGTGCATATTCTTGCTAGTCTTCTTATTATAATGGAGATTGTGTGTTTTTCTGCATATTCTTGCTAGTCTTCTTATTATAATGGAGATTGTGTGTTTTTCTGTCTGTAACCAAAACTATATCACTACTCAAGTCACAATTCCCTTAGTTATTTACGTCACATTCCTCACATTTTTATTTTTATTTAAACCTCAATTATTAATAAAATTGTTTTACATTATTAATACTGTTGAAGTATTTAATATGTTCCAGCTGCATCCCTGCAACTGACCCCATCAAATACGTTTATTCATGTAAAGTCGGTACAGAGATACAGCCGAATTATTAATACTGTTGACCATATCTACATTGTATTTACCTTGTACCCCACTTGTACGAGTTAGGCACAAGGCCCTATTAATGTGGGACCACCCACAAACCGAAGCTCATGGGTGGCGGGTGAAAAATTGCGTCGATCCCGTCAGCATTCCCCCTCCAGGGGGGGCACCTCAGGCGCTGGGCAATAAACCCAGCCCTGCCCCTTTAAATCGAGGGGGCAGGTATTGCCTGGTGGGATAGCCCCCTGGGATCGACACTATTAACTTGTAAAGATCCAGGGCCGAAGCCACTGGACCCCTGGCATTGGCCAGATCTACATACTAATAACATGCATTTGTATTTATATATACAACAAAATAGCAGTTTACAGTGTGAATGGGAAGGCTAATTTGCATATTGATATTAAAATTTGATTTTATAAAATTCTGCTTAGGTATTAATTGATTCTAATTGTTTGGTTTGATCGTAATGAATATGAGCAAAAATCTTGGGGTTAAATCTTAAAAGAAATCCATTAACAAGAAGAAATAACTAATTTCATTCTTTACTTCCTATTTTAACTAAATAGTTAAATTAGGAAAACTTAGCAATGACAAACTGAGTGATGGAAGAGTAAGTTTCAGTTTGTTCTATTTTTCGATTATACTCACCCTCTGTTTCAAATCTTTTTTACCTGTATTTTTATTTAGTTTCATTAACCTTTCTAACTTAATATAAAATTTTATTACATTAAAACTTAAATACTTGCACCCTACGGAGGGTGCATATTATTGCTAGTACAAATAATACTAATAATACCAAGCGGCCACACTTGGAGTTTGCATCACCGTGCTGGAACCCCTATCTTGCTCAGAATATTAACCTCCTAGAAACTGTACAGAGATGTGCAACCAATGAATACCCTCCATCAGGCATCTACCATACTCTGAACGTCTCACTGCCCTGGGAATGGATTCGCTGAAACTTCGGCATTGGCAACTGACATGGTAAACGCTCATAAGTTCATTAATCATCTTAACACAGCAACCTTGAGCACCTTTTTGATCTCCATCTTCTAACGTACGTGGGCATGCCTACAATCAGAAAACAGCACTTCTTACGTGACTTTCGGAAACATTTTTTCACGCTCAGAATTGCGGAGACATGGAATAAACTGCCCGCGTCAGTTGTAGGCTGCAAAGCACTGAGTTTTTCAAAGCTCCATGCTTCCTGTAGTCCGCCGACACTATACCTGATGCCATACATATGCACACATGCGCACACATACATGCATATTATTACTGTAAACTGTTCATGTTCTTGACACTAATACATTATTTCGTGTACTTGACATGAGACTTTGATGAGTTGTGGGTGCATCTGAGACTGTACACATACATCATATTACTACTCAATACTGTACTGCTATTCATGTTCCTGACACTAATATTATTCTCGTACGAATGAGACTATTGTTGATGTGTGCATGGCACTGTACCTAATGTTATTATTTACTGTATGTATTCATGTTCTGAACTAACTCATTTGTTACTGAATGATTTGGTGCAATGAGTACTGTTACTAAATTTTCTTTATTTCTAAAAAAAAAAAAAAAAAAAAAATTGAATTTATCTACAAATGACATCAAAGAAGGTCTTTGACATTGCAATGTTTGAGTAAAAGCATCAAATCAGCCGTAAAAGGTAAAAGGTTCGCAGTTCCAACAGGAACAATAGAAGGACAATAATCAGAACTTTTGGAACATTTTGGACTTTTCCCCATTCACGAAAAAAAAGAGATAACCCAGTATTTCAATTTTTATTATCCATAAATGCCCATGGCATAAAATGGGACAAAATTGCGAGCAAAGTTCAAATTCTGGACCACATGTGCATCAACATGAGCATGCATTGTGGATGTTATGGACTCTCTCATCGATTTTCGATGCATGAGGGTTCACACACACAACTGATCTACTAATTACAGAGCCTAGCCATCCAGTTTAGAGGTGTCTTCTTTAAAACATTCTCAATTATTATTCATTTCTGACTAATATTTCTTTCATATGATTTTTCTTGCTTTTTATCAAACAAATGGTTGATTGGATCATTTTATGCTTTTGATTCATTCTTGATGGGTATTTTATATATATATATATATATATATATATATATATATGTGTGTGTGTGTGTGTGTGTATTGGGCAGCATTCTTTCATTCATACATGTAGAATTAAACAAAAGGCACATCTCCTGTTTAACAATTTTATTTTTGATCTTTTCTAATTGTCTGGCCAACTTTTTAATGTTTGGGTGGAATTGGTGGATAAGTCCACCAAAGTTCAGTTCCCAAGTACTTTATATATATGGACTCTCCTGTTGATTTTTGACGTATGAGGGTTCACACACACAATGAACATCCACACAGTGATTTATTTATAGTGGTGAAGGCTTGTGTTGGACCATCCACACTTTTTGGCACAGTCGATAGGAAAGAATTGGTGCATCAAGGGTTGCCACAACCCAATCAATGACCGACCTCAGGAATTTTGAATTCAGAGTTATCCCTCTACTAGACTGGTTGCCTACCCAAGTCTGAAGGGCCCAGTCTGCCCTACGATTTAACCCATAGCTGGTGGGAGAATATATGGATTCATACCTTTCCCAAGGGTATTAGCGCTAAGTGAAATGCCAACAGCTTCGTCTAGGAATTGAACTCGAATCGACGAGTCCATTTTTCATGACTAACCACTAGCCCACGCGCATCCATTGTGGATGTACAGGAGAGATTAATGATCCACTACATAGCAGTCAGCTGGTTTGGTTGGTTAGGTTTTACGGCATGTCAACCCCTTGGGTTATTTTATGCCGAATATTTCTATTGGTAATTAGGTATTCCAAAATGTATAGGGGTTTATTTGCTGTAATCAAGTTTTCTGTTGAGAATTTTAACATCAAGAGAGTGAGTGGTTTGGTTTGGTTTGGTTGGTTGGGTTTTACGGCATGTCAACCCCTTGGGTTATTTTATGCTGAATACTTCTAATGGTAATTTGGTATTCAAAAATGTATAGGGGTTTATTTGCTGTAATCAAGTTTTCTGTTGAGAATTTTAACATCAAGAGAGTGAGTGGGTGATTTTTGTATGTCTATGAACTTACATCCTTGATAAGAGGCTGGTTCTTTTCAAAAAGTTTAATATTCTCTTGGGATCTATTTTTCCAAATAGTTTGTCTATGCTGTCGACATTGTAGAACTTTCTACGAGTGTGGGAGAGGTGTGTGCATTCAATCAGAAAATTTTTTATTGTGTATCGGTTTCCACATGAACATTTAGGTGGAGGTTTTTCTTTTAAAATGAAGGAGTGGGTTAATCTAGTGTGACCAATGCATAGCAGTCAGTTGGATAATTTTACCTATATATAGAAATGTTTTTGTTTATCATTCCCACTTTGATCACTTTGTTCTCATAAAATAAGTATATTAATACTTTTTCTTGTCTTTTGTTGAATGTATTTCTTCGAGTTGCGTCACGCTTCATGACATCTTCGCGTGCGTGGATCGCGACTTGTCTTTCAAAAATTATAACGCTGAACAAATACAGTTACACAAAAAAAAAAAAGATTTTATAAACATTTTCATCTCC
The DNA here is from genome assembly GCA_023376005.1 of Doryteuthis pealeii. Lineage (NCBI taxonomy): Eukaryota > Metazoa > Mollusca > Cephalopoda > Myopsida > Loliginidae > Doryteuthis > Doryteuthis pealeii. The sequence continues at coordinate 43,663,236 of CM042174.1, read as the reverse complement.
TGTCATCTATAAAACATCCATCAATTTCTTCACCCCAAAATACATCCTGATGAAGGTTTAAAGAAACCGAAATGTTTAAACATCGATAAATAAATTCATCCTATTTTTCGGAACACTTGTTTTTTCAAATTTCTTAATATTGTCCGATTTATTTTCCATATTTACTCCCATATATATATATATATATATACTAGCAAATATATGCACCCTCCGGGTGCAAGTATTTTAGTTAAATTTTATAATAAAATATCATATTAAATCAGAAAGGTTAATGAAACTGAATAAGAATGTAGATAAAAAGATTTTGAACAGAGGGGGTATGATTGAAAAATAGAACAACTTTGAAACTAACTCTTCCATCATTTTCCGTTACTCCCGTCTTTCATTGGTAAATTTTCCTAATTAAACTGTTTAGTTAAAATAGGAAGTAAAGAATAATATTACAGTTATTTCTTCTTGTTAAGGGATTTCTTTTAAGATTTATTGAAGAGATTTTTGCTTTTATTAAACAAGATAAAACCAAACAATTAGAAATCAATAATACTAAGCATATATTTATTAAAATCAATTGTTTAATATCAATATGCAAATTAGCCTTCCCATTCACACTGTAAACCGCTATTTTGTTGTATATATAAATACAATTGCATGTTATTAGTATGTAGATATGGTCAACAGTGGCTTCGGCCTCTGGACCATTGCTATAATTAATGGCGTCGATCCCAGGGGGCTATCCTCCCAGGCAACACCTGCCCCTTTGATTTAAAGGGGCAGGGCTGGGTTTATTGCCCAGTGCCCGAGGCACCCCCCTTGAGGGGGAATGCCAACGGGATCGACGCAATTTTTATCCTGCCACTCCATGAGTCTCGGCTTGTGGGTGGTCCCACATAAATAGGGCCTTTGTGCCTGACCCGTACAAGTGGGGTACGTGGAAAATATCATGTAGATATGGTCAACAGTGTAAGTAATGTAAAACAATTTTTATTAATAATTGAGGTTTAAATAAAAATAAAATCATGGAGAATATGATGTAAATAACAAAGGGAATTGTGACTTGTATAGTAATATAGTTTCAGTTACAGACAGACAAACCCACAATCTCCATTATAATAAGATGTGAAAATATATATATATATATATATATATATATATATATAATATTTGTAAGAGCTATATTTTTTTCTTATAATAATCTATACATTTAATGGCTGATTCATTACCATTGTTTATATACATACACATATATATATGTATGTATGTATGTATGTATGTATGTATGTATGTATGTAAATGATGGTAATGATAAAGATGATGTCTTACCGAGGAATAAAATATAGAGTTAATCACAATATCAATGCTTGATACAAATATTAACCGAATAGGTCAGTGTTATAGAGAATATAAAGTGTTCAATACATTAGTAGAGCGGATTTAGTATTAAGGCATATATAAAGATAACCTACTCAAGTTTCCACATAAGGATCTTCAGGGTTAATTATAATCAATATCTTAATTCAATTTAATACAATTAACCTTGAAGATCGTTTATGGTGAGCCTTGAGTAGATTATTTCTATATACACCTTAATACTATATATAATATATATATATATATTATATATATATATATATATATATAAATGAAGGTGAAGATGATTTTTATAAATCGAAATATTGTTCAATATCAGCTATGAATATGATATAAAAATTTTCATTTTAACAGCATATTGTGTGTTTTCATATCCTTTTATATATATATATATATATATATATATATATATATATATATATATATTTATTTAATATACCAAGCGTTTTTGTAAATCCTTGCGGTGAGAAAAAAACCAGCAAATAGTTTGATTGTAAAAATATACTACCAAACATCAACCGGGGAGAAAAAAATTTTTGGAAAAAAGAAAAGACCAAGATAGTCGTACCAACAAAAAATAATCTATTGGTACAATATTTGGCCAAAAGAAAAAACAATTTATATGTATATATATGTATATAAGATATATATATAATATATTCATACAACCGCTAGGCAAATAAGCTAATAAGTAAAAAGTGCTCAATACCTAAGTAGAGCAAATAATGACTAGTCAGATCTTAGCCCTGAAGAGCATTAAGCGAAACTAATAGTAGGTTCGTCTGACTCATTAGATTTATCTTATAATATATATATATATATATATATATATAATATATAACAATGACAGGTATTAAACAATATATCCCGGAGGACTTATAATTTGGGACCATTTATAGATATTATTTTTTTTTTTTTAACCCAGGCAATACCAGGTATTCTGCTGGTTACATAAGATAAGAAAGTGTCCTGACATTGAACAGCAAGGCCGCTGAAGGTGGCATTTAAGTTTTGACTCGGTTATGGAAACAAAGGCGTGTGTTTACCTGGCTCAGGTGCAAATTGAAGAAAAGAAGTGCAATTCATCACCCCACCCCACTCCCCACACCCCCAGTTCCTTGAAATTATGCAGGGGTAAGTAAAGCGTAACATTGAGAAACCTTGCAAGAAAAGAAAGAAAGGAGATATATATATATATATATATATATATACATACATACGTGTGAGGTGACTGATAGGTCAACCATCTTGGAGAAGGTAATGTTTTTTTTTGAGGAATTGGTTGCATGTGTTGCCTATTTACGGTAATGAAGCCGAATTCCTCAAAGTGGGGAGGTAGTGCAACTGAGGATCCATAACAAATTTTTCTAATAGTTACTTTCCTGTTTACAGAAAATAGCAGCTTAATGGTTAAAACAACAAACCATAGCAACTGAGGTTTAGAAAAGAAAAGAAAAACAAAAAAAAACATTGGTGCTGAAACTTACATTCAAATGTTTTGTTTTTTTTTGTTTAATGGCATGTCAACCATCATGGGTTACTTTATGCCAAAGTTATCATTGTATAAGAACAGTTCTCATCTAGCCTTTTTTCCAAGCATTTCCTTAGAGTCTAAGTAGTACAGCCATACAGTAGAACTGACATGGCTAAAGCTTGGTAGAATTCTCACTTTATTTTATCAGAGATCAGATTTTCATTTTGACTTGTATTGCTTTTAGTTCTAAAAATGATGGAAGGGGAATAAAGTTCAGTGGATTACGGGCATGTATATTGATAATTTCAAGAATTTCCCTAAAATGGCCAGAAAAGCGTTTCTTACAGTCCATGTGGTGCAGCCATATAGTAGCACTGACATGACTACCGCTTAGAAGAATTTTTACTTTATTTGATCAGAGAGATCAGAATTCCATATGACTGATAAGCTGTCTATAGCAGTCCATGCCTTTCCAATACATATATTGACATCACTTTCTGTAGATGTGATATTACTACCTAGGTATGTAGTGCAACTGAGGATCCATAGCAAATTTTTCTAATTTTTACTTTCCTGTTTACAGAAAATAGCAGCTTAATGGTTAAAACAACAAACCATTAGCAACTGAGGTTTAGAAAAGAAAAAAAAAAACCAAAAAAAAAAAAAACACCAAAAAACATTGGTACTGAAACTGACATTCAAATGGGTTTTCTTTTTTTTTTGTTTAATGGCATATCAACAGACATGGGTTACTTAATGCCAAACCAATCCTTGTCGAACAGAGGTCACCAACTACGGGCTATGAGCTGGATCCGGTCAGCGTAGGTATTTTATCAGGCCTGTTGACGGTACTTGAATTTGTTTGTTAAAACATACGGAACGCGAGACATTCTGATTCCATTTAAATTTAAAAATCATGTTAATCTTTCTAAATCTTCATAGACTTGACTACTGTAGGTAGGTTACAAAATTTCGTGCATGTGAGCATTTCGATTGTTACTTATGTGATTCTGAATTTTCGCTTGTTACAATAATAATGTGGTCCGCACTCATTATTTTTTCAATTAACTAACCCTAAGACTGGTAGTTGGTCCTTTTGCAATAGGGAACCAGTTATATCATATAGGAAAAAAAAAAAAAAAAAAAAAAAAAAAAAAGAGAACAGATGCTTATATATATATATATATATATATATATATATATACATACATACATATATACATACACACACACACACACACACACACAACAATAATAGGTATTAAACAATATATCCTGGAGAACTTATAATTTGGGACCACTTATACATAATTTTTCTTTTTAACCCTGGCAATACCAGGTTTTCTGCTGGTTACATGAGAAAGTGTCCTGAATTTGAATGGAGAGGCTGCTGAAGGTGGCATTTAAGTTTGTCTGGGTTTATACTGAAAAATCACTACATGAACACCTACGATCTTTTGTTTTGTCTGTGAATCAACCCTGGGACTGGTACTTGATTCTTTTGCAATACGGAAACAGTTATCATGTCATAAAGTTACATCAACCAAATACGCCAACTACTGTTTTGGTATTATAACCAAGTTGCAAAGTAATAGTTTAAGCTAGTAGTATTTGTGTTACATAATTATTGGATCCCTAATACTTATATAAGGTAGTGTAGAAACATAATGGCAATTAGTGCAGCTGATGGCCTTGAGAGGGAGTGACGGCGCTTGACCTCACTCTCACCTTGCCTTCCGGGGATAAATCGTGAGAACCGGAGGGCTGGAAGACCCGGTCTTCCGGTTTAGGGATAGTAAGTTTAAGGCAGTTAGGAGGTAGGAGCCGAGTTTGTAGGATGTGTGCAGATGTCTGGTTTGGGGATTTACAAATAAAGTAATATCAAAGTAAATCGAAGTCTTGTGTTTATTACCTAAAACCTAACAATGACACAGGGCTTCTGATAAGGAGAAATCAGACCTGAAGTCCCCAAGAAAGTCCAGACTTTAGAAGAGACCAGACCAAGATGTTAGAAGATAGACGATCAGAATAGCAAAGCCGGCCAGAAGAAAATACGACCAGAAGTAAGAAGTAAGAAAGGGTATACAACATTTGTACTATCTTTCCTGAAAAGAGTTGATATACCACAGTAGGGCAGGTTGATTTTTGACTTTTTTTAAAATATCAAATTGTCCATCCATGCAAAAGTTGTGTTAGTATACTGAATATTGATACCAAAATTTAGATCTTTTACTTTCACCATTGTTTGAGGAAATAGCATCAAAGAGGCCACAGAAGTATTAGAAGAGAAGAAGTAATACTCGCCAGATTGCGTATAGGGCGCACCCATATTACCCATTCGTACCTGTTAAAAGGGGAGGATGCCTTAGAGTACCCAACATGCAAAGTACAACTTACAACCAAACATTACAATTCAGGGTTCACAATAATACTATAAGAATTAAAGGAGTTTTAGCCTCAGTAGCTAATACCACTTTCTTATAATACATTAGGAGGCCTCTGAATGCACGTGAATATATACAAGTTTGTATGTTAAATGTTGTTCAGACAATAAAGTCTGTATTTATTATCTTATCTCTTTGTTGGAACAAAGAGATAAGATAACAAATACAGACTTTATTGTCTGAACAACATTTAACATACAGTACAAAAGAATTAGGATGAACGTTCTTAGAAAAAGAGTCCTTGAAGAGTCAAGAGTTAAAGGAAGAGATGAAAGTCCTACCTCAAAAGGTAACAGACTTAAACATATCCGCACTAATTACTATCAAGCAAGAAACCTGAGAGACATCTTTAAGAATACAAACCCTGAAAACATTTTAAATTTTATTAAAAAAAAGCAACCTTTTCAACAAGATATAACAGAACATAACCGAATATTCCCATAGAACCACTACTTTAAAGACTGAAATCCAAAATAACCTTTTTGGCATTAAATGACCCACAGAGGTTGATATGCTGTTAAACAAAACTCAAAGATCGTCTACATCATATAGTGAATTTTACTTTCTCTACTTCAGGTCGGATACGATTGTGATGAAGGGCATTATAAATCTTAACAGCTATGGCAGTAAATGAGTTAAAAAAATAAAAGGGTAATTTATGAGAAAGTGCGTCCCAGTCTCCTGCCTCAAAAATTGCTACCCGGTGACTATTAAAATAATGACCCAGCTCAGTCTATTCAAAACTATCCATCTTCATATCTATCTATCTATCTCAATTTGTTCATATTTATCTATATTACTTTAAATACTACAATTTTTTTATTCATGTTTGTTTAATGTCTTGTTTTTAGTTTAAATAAACAAGAATTACGACAAAAAAAGAAGCGACCACCCCCCAATACATTTACTTGTCGAAAATATCTATCTATCTCCATTTGTTCGTATCTATCTATATTATTTTGTTTGTTTATCTATCTATCTCAGTCTATTCCAAACTATGTATCCATCTTCATATCTAAACAAGAATTACGACAAATTACGATAAATAAACAAGCATTACGATGAGCTGGGGTTGTTATTTTGATAATCACCGGGTAACGGTTTTTGAGGCGTCCCGCACTTCCTCATAAATTACCAAATAAAATTGTCATGTAATTTAAATTGCCTCTTATTCATCATAAACTAAAGTTTTATGATTATTATTTTCAAACTTATTGCCCTAAAATGATCAAAAGAGATACTTGACTATATTTTCTAAAATGGGAGGAGAAAAAAAAAAAAGAAAAAGAATACAACTTCCCAAGGCCGAAATATCAGATACAGTGCATAGTAATATAGTGCAGTGTCCTGGGTTAACTCTTAACATCCTATACCACTTCATTCCACCCGGCCGGAAGTCACATTCATTTTTCTAGTCTACCCCAAATGATAGCCTTTGTTTAAATGTAATATTAAACATATTTAGAAGTCTTTAATTTAAGGGAAATAACAGGTAACTTTAATTGAAAAAGTCATTTTTAGCCATCTTTTGATAAATCCTTATAGGAATGGGACTCTGGACTTAGAAAACTCAACAGGATGTTAAGAGTTAAACTACATCTAATGGTGGAAGCTCTAACTCTGGAGCTCTGGGGAGTGTGGAGTACTCCTTCATCACCATTATAAGAATATGCTGACTCTACCTCCCCCCTACAGAGGTGTAAGAACCCACACCCCAGAGGTGTCCTGGGTATGACACTAAACTGTATCTGGTGGTGCAGCTCCAGTTCTGGAGCGTGTAGGGACCCCCTCCATTGTCAGTACTCCCAGGTCCACTCTGCCACCCCCTACAGAGGTGCAAGACCTCCCCCCCCCCAGGGATGTCTTGCGCATGGCAGGGATAGGCTGCATCTGACAGAGTAGCTTCAGTTCTGGATGTCTCGAGTGTGGAGTCACCCCTTCGTTGTCAGCACTCCCAGGTCCACTCTACCACCCCCTACAGAGATACAAGACCCCATCCCCCCGGGTGTCTTGGGCATGACAGGGTTAGGCTGCATCTAGCAGAGCAGTACCAGTTCTGGATATCTGCTGAGTGTAGAGTCACCCCACCATTGTCATTACTCCCAGGTCCACTCTGCTTCAAAGTGGTAGTACCTTTTAGGGTCTTAAACTGGGGAAGTTCTAATTCTGGAGCTGTGGGAAGTGTGGAACACCCCTTTGTCACCATTACTTAAGAAAAGAAAAGAAATACAGTTATTGAATAACCACAACACCTGAAAAGGCAAGTGTTAATGGTATTTAAATTAGGGTCTGGCCTAAATAAATTTGAGAACCACTGGTTTAACAGGTTTGAAATCAGAGTTTTCCTTCTTCTAGACTGGTTGCCATACCAGAGTTAAAGAACCCAGCCTATGCTACTATCTACTCATAGCTGGAGAGAAAATATTTGGATGCATACCTTTCCCAATGATATTAGCACCATATGAAATGCAATCTAGGAATATGATATAAAATATTTTCACTTTTCAGCATATTGTGTTGTTTTCATATCCTTTTATCTATACTCATACCGTCAGATTCATTTCCTTTCTATTAACTTAAATATATATATATATATATATATATATATATATATATATATATATGTGTGTTTATTTGGATATATGTATGCGTTTGTTGGAGGTATATATATATATATATATATATATATATATATATATAGTTTGGGCATTAGTGTGAAGCATTAAAAAAACTAAAATGATAAGAAACTCGATTGTTTGAGAGAAGAGAATTCTTACTGATTTTTCCCCAGTCTGATGAAGAGAGCATAACAATCTCGAAAATTTACTAAATAAATGAAACTCTTCTCTAAAACAACTGAGTTTCTTATATTTTTAATGCCTCACACTAATGCCCAAACTAAATATATGTACCTCCAACAAACGGATACATATACCCAAATAAACACAAATATATTGTCCAGGATTTGAACACGGATGGCCGAGTCCATGTCCTGTGCCTATAACCATAACACCGAAAAGGTCAAATGTCAATGGTATTTAAATTAGTGTCTGGCCTAAATACAATAAAAATACCATATTTGATATCGATTCAGTATTGGCTGTCAGTATCAAGAAATACCAAAAAATTAACCTTTTAACGGCAGGATATTTCCTAAGTGTTATTTGTTTTTTTGTTTTTTCTTCTTACGGACGAAGATAAGTAAAAGGTTGAATTTGGATCTGCAAGGTCGATGCGTATCTATTTAACACCAGATTCTTCTCATTTTTACCGATTCATAATAAAACAAATGAAACGCAATAATTTGGACAGTCAATGGAAAATTGGTAAGTGGAATTAATAGCAGGAAGACCGACTCTCGCAGAGGTGAAAATCCAAAGGAGCATCTCACTGCTGCTATTTGTTATAACAATGATACCACTGAACTAGAAAATGTACAGTAGGCTACAAATTTACAAAATCACAGGAAAAAAATAAATCACGCGGATGATATCAAGATTTTTGCCAAAAATGAAAAAGAACAGGAAACTGTGGTATGAACTATAAGAATTTGGAGCCAGAATATAGGAATGGAATTTGGCATCGGAAGGTGTGCCATAATTTCTTGGTTGGACTGTTCATCCTAAGCAATAACTCTATAAATAATATATGGGGCTTGTATTTTAAAGATTACATTATTTCTATGGTAATGTACAAATTATATATACTAGCAAATATATGCACCCTCCGGGTGCAAGTACTTAAGTTTTAATGTAATGAAATATCGTATTAAATTAGAAACGCTAATGAAACTAAATAAGAATGCAGATAAAAATATTTGAAACAGAGGAGGGTATAATCGAAAAATGGAACAACTGAAATTTACTCTTCCATCACTCTCGTCTTTCATTGTTATTTTTTCTAATTTAAGTATTTAGTTAAAGAGGAAGTAAAGAATAAAATGACAGTTATTTTTTATATATATTTCATTTAAGATTTATTGAAGATATTTTGGCTTATATTCATTAAAATAAAACCAAACAGTTAGAAATCAATAACACTGAGCACATATTTATTAAATTCGATTTTTTAATATTAATATGCAAATTAGCCTTCCCGTTCAAACTGTAAACCGCTATTTTGTTGTATATATAAATATAATTGCATGTTGTCAGTATGTAGACATAGTTAACAGTATTAATAATGTAAGACAATTTTATTAAAAATTGAGGTTTAGATAAAAATAAAATCATGGAGAATGTGATGTCAATAAACTAAGAGAATTGTGACTTGAGTAGGAATATAGTTTCGGTTAGAGACAGAAAAACACACAATCTCCATTATAATAAGATATGGGGCTTGTATTTCTGTGGTAATGTACATATACATACATACATACATTATTTCCTATAACTCCAACATAAAGGGGAACCACTCTTGACTGATGAATTATTGATTTATTTTCCCATTAAACTAACCCTAAACCCTAACCCCATCTTCTTTTTTCCTAATAGATCAATAAATAAATAAATAAATAAATCATTTATCAGTCAAGAGTGGTTCCCCTTTGTTTATGTTAAAGTTACAGGAATATATATAATATATATATATATATATATATATATATATATATATATGTGTGTGTGGTATCCAAAACTTGGTAGTAAGGGATGATTCTATATGTGATTTCTAAGACACACTATATATATATATATATATATATATATATACATACATACATACACACACACACACACACACAGGGTGTTTGGGAGAAATTTGACAGTTTCATAAGGAAAAAGAAAAAGTGCTTGGTAACTACAAAATTTAATGTATTATAAAGAAATTTAACAGGCATGGAAATTATGCTACTGTCAACAAGTCCAAATAACTGCCATTAGTGTCGATCACAGCCTCAATCCTGCTCCGGAACCTTGAGCTAGCTGATGTTACAGTTTCCCTGGGAAAGATTTCAAAAACTACCTTAATTCTGTTGATTAACTGGGCTTTTGTAGTACTAGCACTGTAATTGGGATCTTTCTCAACAGCGCCACATACATAATAATCCATGGGGTTAAGATCTGGGGAGTTCGAAGGTCAAACATTGGGACTGGTGTAGTTGTAAAAATTCGCTGACAACCATTTTTGACTTTAAATATATAATATTTACATTCACCAATTTCAGTCATTTGCTTTATGTTTTTTTTACTGAACAGTTAAGTCTCAAAATTACATCTTCATTTAGCTACAATTCAGTCATCAGCCATATTTCTTTAGTATTTCCCCCACTCATCAATTTGTATATTTTAGGATTTAAAATGCAACAGTCTAATAAAGAAAGAAGCCAATGACTGAAAGTTACTCTTATCTGGATAGTGAATGCAAGTATTACATTTATGTGGAGGAGCCTAGGGTAATGGTTACCGTCATAGGAAATGACATGACAAGAGGACTTCAAATCCTGGATGAGGCTGTTTGCATTTCATATAGCGCTAATACCCTTGAGAAAGGTATGAATCTAACTATTATGGATAAATAGTAGGGTAGACTGGGCTCTTTAATATTTGTTAAGCAACCAGTCTAGGAGAGGGAAAAATTTTGAATTAAAACCTGTTAAACCCAGCTTAAGAAATTAACCTAGTGTCACTTCCTACTTGTGCAAAGTAAAGTAAAGTCGTTGGGGTGACCTACAGTCGGTATTAGCCAATCGGCGAGGGAATCTATCCCCTTTTCAATAGCGCCAGACCAAGGAGATTGTTTTGGTGTCTGAGGTGGAGCGCCACACCTACCATCAGCTCCTTACTTTACCACACAGATCCCTGTGCTACTTATACGCTGAGTTGGCGAGGACCGGAATCGAACTAGGAACCATGTGCAAAGGGGTTGGTAAATATATATATATATATATATATATATATATATATCTTAATAGGACCAGTTTGGTTCAATTAGGAGAGCATCAGACTTCTGGGTTCGATACTGGTCTTCACCAACTCAGCATATGAGTAGCACAGGGATCTGTGTGGTAAAGTGCAGAGCTGATGGTAAGTGTGGTGCTCCATCTCAGATGCCAAAACAATCTCCTTGGTCTAGCGCTAGTGAAAAGGAGATAGACTCCCTCGCTGTTTGGCTGATACCGACATTAGGCCACCTCGACGTAGACTTTACTTTTTACTTACAATATGTGCAGTTACTAAGTGGTCACCCATCTAAATACTGAATAAGTAAATCGCTGCTTAACTTCGGTAAACGGCTTGTGTGTTCCAGACTAAGCATAAATTCATATATTTCTTGCGTGAGGATTATTATTATTTCCATGAGTTGGTGTTTGTTCATCGGTTTATAAATTGAGACCAGGAAGTAAACAAAGGTTTATCCTAGGTAAGTTATCGAGTGGATTAGATGAAGGGAATGTTTCTGAGTATGTCAGCACTGCTTATGTTACATAATTATTAGGTTCTTAATATTTATGTACAGTAGTGTAGAAATCAAAATGGCTGTTATAAGTTGCAGCCCATGGCCTTGAAGGATGAGCGACAAGGCTTGACCTCAGTCCTGATCCTTCCGGAGGATACCGTGAGAATCGGTGGAGAAGACCCTCTTCCGGTTTAGATTAGAAATAGATTTTTAGTCAGATCAGCCAAAGCCACGACGGTGGTAAGTCGGGTTATGCACGTGGCCGACTCAATCTGCGCAGGTTGTCTGGTGGGGATTTCCGAATAAAGTATGATCCAAGTTAAATCGAAGTCTTGTGTTTATTACCTAAAAACTAGCAATGACACAGGGCTTCTGATAAAGAGAAATCCCCAATGGAAGACCAGACACGAAGTCCCCCAAGAGGAGTCCAGACGCTAGAAGAGATGTTAGAAAGAAAAGACGCCAGAAGATGAATAGAAGTAAGTAAGTAAGTAAAGAAGGGTATACAACACTTATTTGCATTATTTTATATTGTTCAAATGGATTTCCCGGTATTTTCTATATATCTATCTCAAGACTATACGTTGTTCATTTTCCTGACATTTGTATATTATTTTATTTACTATACATTTTTAGCTCAGTTGGTAGAGCGTCCGGCTAGGAACCACAGGTTCCATATTCGATACCAGCCCTCGCCAACTCACCGTATGAGTAACATAGGGATCTGTGTGGTAAAGTGAGGAGCTAATAGGTGTAGCACTCCACCTCAGACACTAAAATGGATTCCTCCATACATGGTCTAGTACTAGTGAAAAGGGGATAGACTGCCTTGCTGTCTGGCTGATACAGACATTAGGCCTCCCCGACGATTTTACTTACTTAGTATATATGAGCCTTTGATGAGTTGTAGTGCACCTTGGCACTGTATACAATAATTTCATTATATCATATTAATGAAAAAAAAATGACTGAAACTAACTTAAAACTAACTGGATAGGAAATCTATTACATTTTTATAGAATTCTTGGTGCTGTTATGGTATGTGGCCCACCTTTCCGATTCTGTTAGGGCATGTGGCCCACCTGGTTTGATTCTGTTAGGGTATGTGGCCTACCCGGTTTGATTCTGGTATAATATGTGGCCTACCCGGTTTGATTCTGGTATAATATGTGGCCTACCCGGTTTGATTCTGGTATAATATGTGGCCTACCCGGTTTGAATGTGGCCTACCTCAGTAAGAGTATATTTATAGATATAAGTAGTAGGCAATTTATTGAAACTAATTATTTTCCACATATATTCAATTTCAAGAAATGCAATTCAGTCATAAGCTGTATTGAGTAATTAAGAATAATGAAAAAAGAATTTATCCATAATTGACATGAATCAGAGATCTATTTAATTCTAAAATATTCTAAAATAGGGTTAGGGGTTTGCAGTTATTATTATAACCTTATAATATGCTTTTTATGGTAGGCCACATACTATAAGAGAGAGACATGATTTCGTAGGCCACATTCAAAAGGTAGGCCACATACTATAATGGTACCGAATTCTTTTTATATAGTATCACAGATATTTCATCAATGACTGGATATTATGGACTATGGGCCGGGTTAGCTCAGTCGGCTAGAAATCACAAGGTTCCTAGTTCAATACCGGTCATTGCCAACTCAGTGTATGAGTAGCACAGGGATCTGTGTGGTAAAGTAAGGAGCTGATGGTAGGTGTGGCGCTCCACCTCAGACACTAAAACAATCTCCTTGGTCTAGCGCTATTGAAAAGGGGATAGACTCCCTTGCTGACTGGCTGATACTGACTTTAGGCCACCCCGACGACTTTACTTTTACATTAAAAAAAGAAAAAAGGCGGACCTGAGCATCTGGAAAACTAAAAAAATAAAGAACTTTCAAGAATTTTAAAGAATTTTTTTAAAAAAATCTGATAGATTGGTGTGTAATCGATAATAATCCATTGAAGGGAAAAAAAAAAAAAAAAAAAAAAATTTTTTAGCGGTTCCGATATGGGGATGATTTATGATAAACATACAGGGTACTGAGCATCCCCTGAAAACTCGAAAAATAAATAACTTTTTTGAATTATTTTTTTTACAGTCTGATAGATTGGTGTGCAATTGATAATAATCCATTGAAAGAAAAAAAAAAAAAAAATTAAACAAAAGTTTTAGGGGGGGGGTCTAGATGCTTAGGTCCACCAGAAAAAAAATGTGATTATTAAAATTCCTTGGAGCACTTTTTAAAATTTTTTATTGAACAAGGCAAAGTCTTTATCTGCAGAAAGCTAAAAAAAAAAAAAAAAAAAAAAAAAAAAAAGAGAAAAAAATCTGTCTCAAGCAAAACAAACCGCGCTGAAGAAGAAGATGAAGGAGAATGAATAGTGGTGGGATGTAAAGGATGCTCTTATCTCTTTATCAATAGACATCACTGTTCCATTTCTATCGTTTTTATTATTTATATGTCCTTTTAAAACCGCCAATATCGCAAGAACGGGATGGAACTCTCTCTCTCTCTCTCTCTCTCTCTCTGTGTGTGAGTGAAAATAATTTTTGGTTGTTTTAGAAGAAAAAAAAAATTTTTTATGCTTCTAAATCAACCAATAATTATTTCCTCATAAATATGATATATAATACTAGCTACTGGCAAAATGAGCCTAAAATGCGTTTTTGACAAAATGACTTTAGCCCCCCCCCCTACAGAAAATAATTTACCAAAAATCAGGGAATTATCGGATTTTAATGAAATTTTCAGTGTTTATTTATCAATGAACGATCTTTATATATATATATGTGTGTATTATAAATGCCAATATATATATATATATATATATATATATATGTATGTATTATAATAATACATACATATATATAAAGTCTATATATATATATGCGTATATGATATATATCTTTATTATTATTATTAATTATTATTATTATTGTATATTTATGAGAAAATAATTATAATAATATTATAATATATATATTATGGGAAAGTAGTTTTTTGTTATTTAGAAGTATGAACAAAATTTTAAGCTTCTAAACAACAAAAAATTATTTTCTCATAAATATACGTTGTATATATCATTATCGTATATTATACAATAATAATAATAATAATGATAATAATAATGGGACTTTGAAATAAAAACTGATCACCTTATCCCAGCAAGAAGACCAGACCTTGTGTTGATAAACAAAAAAGAAAGAACTTGTCAACTGGTGGATTTTGCAGTGCCAGCAGATCACAGGGTGAAGCTAAAGGAAAATGAAAAAAAATGGACAAATACCTGGACCTTGCCAGAGAACTGAAAAAGTTATGGAATATGAAGGTCAAAGTGATACCAATTGTAGTTGGTGCACTTGGAACAGTCCCAAAAGGATTAGAAAAGGGTTTGGAAAGTTTGGATATCAGAGGAAGGATTGAAACCATTCCAAACACTGCACTGCTACAATCTGCCATAATACTCAGAAGAGTCCTGGAGACCTGAGGAGACTTGCTGTCACTCAGACTCCAGTGAAAGACCATTAGCTAATGCTGATGTGAAAACTCAATAGGAGTAAATAATAATAATAATAATAATAATAATAATAAAGATATATATCATATACGTATATATATAGACTTTATAATAAGATATTCGTACCATCAATCTCAAAAATTATTTGCTTTTTTTAAGGTCCCATTTAAAAGAAAATATTTACTCCGAACAATTCCGGTGGTGGGTATAGGGTTAAACAAAATCACCTTGATCACAAAAACAAACATTTATTTTCGGATAAAAACAAAAATAGCATTTAGTTCGATTAGTAAGTTTAGTATTGTGTCAGGATGTGTAGGCGTTTCCGAATTATTATTAAAATAAAAAAAATAAAAAAATGAAATGTGACCTTTGACCTTTAAAACAAATACTAGCAAGTAAAAGTAGTAGAGCAATTATTTTCTTTACCTCATAATGCGATTATCTTCTTTTTTTTTTTAACAGCAGGTTGTTGTATTTTCCGAGGACTTTACGGAAGAATGAATTTTTCTTTTTTAAAAGGGAAAAAAATGTAGACTTTGTTTTAAATCGCTTTTTTCAAATAAAAAAAAATAAATGGTAATTTATGAGGAAGTGCGTCCCGGACTCCAGCCTCAAAAATTGCTACCCGGTGACTATTAAAATAACAACCCCAGCTCGTCGTAATTCTTGTTTATTTATCGTAATTTGTCGTAATATTACCAAATAGATACCAAGAGTAATTTTTTTTAAATCGAGGATGATAGAAAATGGTTGATTTTCACAAGAATAATTGTATAAGAATGGAATATTGGTAATTTATGAGGAAGTGCGTCCCGGTCTCCTGCCTCAAAAATTGCTACCCGGTGACTATTAAAATAACGACCCAGCTCAGTCTATTCAAAACTATCCATCTTCATATCTATCAATCTATATATCTCAATTTGTTTATATTTATCTATATTACTTTAAATACTAAGATTTTTTTAATTCATGTTTGTTTAATGTCTTGTTTTTAGTTTAAATAAACAAGAATTACGACAAAAAAAGATGCGACCCCCCCCAATACATTTACTTGTCGAAAATATCTATCTTCATTTGTTCATATCTATCTATATTATTTTGTTTGTTTATCTATCAATCTATCTATCTCGGTCTATTCAAAACTATATATCCATCTTCATATCTAATTCTTGTTTAGTAAACAAGAATTACGACAAATTACGATAAATAAACAAGAATTACGACGAGCTGGGGTTATTATTTTGATAGTCACCGTGTAGCAATTTTTGAGGCAGGAGACCGGGACGCACTTCCTCATAAATTACCAAAATAAATAAATGAAATGAAATGAAATGAAATAAACGAATAAAATAGTAATTTTATTTTTTTTTAATTATGAAGTTATTGTAGTAAATACAATCAAAAACAAATGAATGAATAGCGTAGTTTGAATTGAAAAGTGGACATCGGCCATGTGCCAACATTAATCACTTTCACTTACTTATTTAGATAATAATTTATAAGCGATTTAATACTGTTCTTTAGTTGCCTCAAACGAGTGACAAATTCTTAAAGAATAGGAGCAATTTTGTTTAAAGGTAATTAAAAAGATATTAGTTAATTTTACAGTTAAAAAAAAAAAATTTTCTAAAAAATAGTAAGTCTACTTAGAAAATTGTGAATTTAATGTATATTATTAAAGATTATTAAATAAATAATATCAATATTATATTAACATTATTAATGTAATATTCTTTGATAATATACAATTATTGTATATTTTACTTAGAAAATAATGAAGCTAATCATTATAGGGATAGGCATTTTTGTCATCTGCTAGGAATTTTAAAAGCGAATTAAAAATAATTAAATCTATTATTTAAGGTCAAATTTTGTCTAAATCGATAAGTAGTAACATAATGACCATCATTAAAAAAAGAAAAATATCATCACATATGCATTTTATTTTTGATAGATTTAAAACTATTTGTTTTGGTCAATTTCGACGCGATCCGCCATTAAGCCTCTTTTACAATGGTTTTAGGTGCTTGTTTACAATTTTAAAATAACATTTGAGATGGAAAAAAAATTTTTACCAAAAATCAGTTGAAAAATAATAAAAAATAATAAAATAACTGTTTATCATATTCTTCATTATTTTCTAAGTTAAATGACTATTTAAAAAAATATCTTTTTAACAAATGTATACAATAATTTTATACAGCAGCTAAAAAGAAAAGAGGGAAAATGGTATTATTATTATTTTTATTGGATAGAAAATGCTCGACTTGTTGAGGTGGAAAGGGGAAAACACACACACAAAAACATGTGCGTGATTTAGCAAAATTTTTAGGATGAATTTAGACGATCCGTGAAGCTGTTGGGTTCACCTTGTAACAAGCGAACCGTGACGATATTGATGCTTTTATTCAGGAAAGAGTAAAGGGATTCTAATTCCAACTACACCGAGAATGTGGAGAATTTTTTAAAAAATTGCCATTCGTATTATTACATATCATTCATTTACAAATTGTACAATAAATGTATTAATTCTTTTGGGTACTTCGTATTCAATACGATTTATTATTATTATTATTAAAGCAATACGACGTATTGATTTAATAATAATAATAAAAATCGTTATCGTTTGGCTAAACTTGCAAATTGGTCGGAAAATCAAAACGGAAAGTTTTTTGGTGGTCCCCCATGACAGTTTAGCTAGTCTTATTCTTATGAATTAACTTTTTTCCGAATTGGGTTACGGTTTAGGGGTTTGGGGATTAAGGTTGTTTTTAATTATGTATTGCTTAAAAACAAAAACCAGTTTGTATAGTAATTTGAAATTACTATACATTTAATGTTGAAAAATATTTTTTTTAAACAAAATTTAATTGAAATTATACATTGCAATACTAACACAAACAACTGAGACTAATGTGTCTACCGTTGGATTCAATAATTGATTTCAATGGTTAATTAAATGTATAGTATTTTTTTAAAGCAATACGTAATTAAAAACAACCTTAAAACCCTAAACCGTAACCCAATTCGCAAAAAGTACATTCATAGACTGTAGTTAAACTGTCATGAGGGACCACCAAAAACCTTTCCGTTTTAATTTTCCGACCAATTTGCAAGTTTAGCCAGACAATCTTATAAAAAAGGGGCACGTCTTTTTGAAAGGGTAATTTTTAAAACAAACAAACAATGACGTAATTACTATTATTATTTTATTTTATTAAAATTTAATAAAATAAAATGATTAAAAAAAATTCGTGATCGTTTATTTTTGTTTTAAAAATTATCCTTTTAAAAAGTCGCAGCCTTTTTTATAAGATTGTTTTAATAAAATAAAATAAATTCGTTATGTTTTTGTTGTTTTCTTTGCTGGTGTATGTGTAATATAGGTACTGCCAATTTGTTCGCTCATTTTCATTTTAAAAACAAATTAAGATTAATTATCTACACACGCACAAAAATGAGGATTTTAATATAAACACAAGAAATATCTAAGGAATTGTCAAACGATTAAATTTCACATGGATGACGACTAGTGTGTATATATATTGGAAAATTATTTACTTTTTTCTTAAATTAAACGTTTGGTATAACGATATCGTTAATGGCTTTTACGCCCACACTTATATGATGTCCCTGTGCCCGACATTCTACCTACAGTGATGAGAGAGAGAGAAGAGAATCTTATTGTCATATGATTGAAAAAGAAAAGAGCAAATGATCTAAATAAAAGACAGTATTATCTAGAGAGAGAGAGAGAGAGAGACAGCATCTTATAGTCATATGATGGAAAGAAAAGAGAAATAGACCCAAAAAAGACATTAGAGAGAGAGAGAGAGAGAGAGAGAGAGAGAGAGAGAGAGAGAGAGAGAGCGAAGAAGAGCATCTTATTGTCATATGATTGAAAAAGAGAAAGAGAAAGAGACCTAAAAAAGACATCTTATTTACAGAGATAGATAGATAGATAGAGAGAGAGAGAGAGAGAGAGAGAGAGAGAGAGGGGGGGGTGAGAAGATCTTATTGTCATATAATTGAATTAAAAGAAAAGAGAAAGATGTAATATTTTTCTTTCTTCTTCTTCTTCATTCACAACTAGATATTGAATCATTTCTGATGAATGAATGGCGTAATTTGAAATAGAAAGTGGGCCTCGGCCATGTGCCAACGTTTTAATCACATAATTATTGAAAAAACAAAACAATAATTTATAGACGATTTAATACTGTTCTTTAGTTGCCTCAAACGAGTGACAAATATTTAAAAAAAGAGCACGTCTTTTTAAAAGGGTAATAAAAAAAAAAAAAAAAAAAAAACGAAACATTACAGTTAATTTTATCATCAGAAATCATATCGTGGAGTAATGGTTAGCAAGCTAGTCTCGCAGATCCGTTACTACTGAAAAGCGAGTTCGATCTTTGCTGGATGCCCTCATACTTGTGACCTTGTGTATTTTTTAAAAAAATTATCAGGAAAAAAAAAAATCAATTTTAACAAAATTTGAAAGCTTTTTTTCTAATATCCTCATCAATGTTTTAATTTTACGAGGAAATATTTTTTTATCTACTATCAATAATTTTACTACCATAAAACATTGAGAAGATCAAGTACTTAGGGGATTGTTTTTCTTTACCGTAAAACGTACTGTAGACAAGATGATCTCGGAACTTGTTTAGACTAGATTTAAAACGTTCAATTTAAAATAGGAATAAATAAACGAATTATAAAATTACATTACCATCGGTAATATTTCTTTTTTTTTAAAGACGTGATATCGGTAATGTGGGATAATAAGTACACCTTACTATGGATCGGTTTAGATACCAAACAAAACAAGAAATTTCGAAGAAAAAATACAAATATTTAAAAGATTCTCTTGAGAAATTATTCCTTTTTCTCTGAATATTAAATTAAAATTAGTTTCCTTTTTATTTTTACACAAAATATCTTTTAACAATCTCATATTATGATTTTTTAAAAAAGAATTATCCCAGGAAATTCTTTTCTTTTTTCCCCGATACAACACACACACACACACACACACACACACAAAGCAATCGAAATCCACTGGAGTGGAAGAGTAATCTTGCTGCTTCTTGTCTACAGAAGGTTTATCGGTAAGACGTTCGCCTTACAGATCGTAAAATGATAGCCATATATGTATAAAATATATTAATATAATATATGATTTTTTAAAATAAATATTTTAAAAAAGAATTAAAATTATAAAAATAGTTTCTTAAAAAAAACTATTTTTTTATTTTAATTTTTTTTTAAATACTAAAAAAAATTCTAAATAAGTCGCTTCACAATATGAGTTATGGTAAATAAAAGATCAGCAAAACAATTAAAAAAAACAAACTTAGGAGACTGATCACGCACATGTCTGTCTATATATATTTTTTCTCAACAGCTATTTTTTTTTATTACTTTTTTTAAATTAAAAAAATTGCCTGTAAAGGCCACATCATACAGTCTACTCAACGACAGTAGATTTTATTTTATTTATTTATTTATTTAACAACGGAAATTTTTTTAGCTAGTCTCATATCACCAAAAATATATACCCCTAAATTTGACAGCATATCTTCTTTTTTTTTAAACCACAGAAGAAGAAAAAAAATACGTAAAAATAAGGAGAAAATCTTACGAAATTTGACTTAATTTTAATTCATTTAATTTCGAAAAACTAAAAAGAAAATCATTATCATTCATTATTTAAATTATTATTTTTATTATCCTCATACATGTGTGGGAAGTTCGTCAGGTCACGTGCAAATTTGACCATAAGCGGGTCTGTTTAAAAGCCGACCTTTGGATACCCACCCCCATCCCTCTACCCCACCCAAAAAAATTATAAAATAAAAATACAATTATTATTTAACGGAGATTTTGTACGACTATTTCAGTCTTTAAATTTGTAGCGAGTCAAGTCATGATTCCCTCTCTCTACGATCTCCGACAAAAAAATAATAATGCTGGTGATAAATTTTAAAAAGGCGTTGAAGGTAGTGAAAGCTATTTATTTTTTTTTTTAAATGTATAAATAAAAGAGATAATAATAAATATATATATAAGGTCAATTATCCTTGGTTGGTGCGTGGTATTTTTTTTATTTATTGTAAGATCTCATTAAAATGTGAGGCAGTCCGGTTAAGATTTTTACTACAGTCAAAACGTACATGTGATTTTTTTTTTAAATAGTAGTATTAGTGTATCATTGTCAAAATTCGTATTTTCTCGACTCTAAAATTCAGAATTGTGATCATAGAATAAAATACGTGGATTAATAAATATTAAAATTCTGAATTTAACAAAAATATTATCGTTTTCTGTAGATAAAACTTTAATTAAATACATAAACTATTTTAAATCGACAAAAACCAGCACCTGGCAAGCAATGACTATTAGTTTTTTTTCTTTAGCGGTACTAATGAATCGGCAGTATTTTAAAAGATCCATATAATCCTGTTATAAAAAAGATATATAAAATTTAAACTATATATTAAAAATATCAATTTTAAATATAAATAAATAAATATATTAATTTAAAAAAAGAAAGTAAAAGGTGAACCAGTGCGTATAGAGAGAAAAAAATTGTTTACTGACAGTGAATGAGTTAGAGAAAGAAAGAAAAAAAAGAAAAAGAGTATAGTTTACCTACCAAAGGTTTTTAGTATTCAAATCTGGCGAAATTAAGCTGTGTCTCGGATTTTTAATTTATAGGTAGATATATATAATTAATAATATATATATTTTTTCCTTTTTTCGATTTATCCACCAAGGTAACCTTGTAGCAAAATATTAAGTGTCGTCCGTCTGGAGTTGGGAGTGCGATGACGTCTTCTGGACTTGTATGTATGTGTATATATATATTTTTTTAAATACTGTTCTCCCTTCTTGGTGAGCAGCTGACGGTAAGGAAAGTAGTCGTTGCAAGAATCTCCCCCTGCTAATACGAATGATGGGGGGGTTTGTTTCGAAAAAAAGATCGAGAGAAAGCGTGTGTGGATGTTTGGTTATAACTATAGGAACTGAATTGATCAAACGTCTATGCCGGGGAGACCAACTCTTACTTTCTTTCTCTTTCTCTTTCTTTCCCCTCTCTTTCTTTCTTTCTTTCTTTCTATTTCGTCGTCTCCTCACTCACTCTTCTACTTCCTTTCTCTCTCTCTCTCTCTTTTAAGACACCCATTGACTGAACTGACCATGTGCTGGTTAATTGAAAGCATTGGCTGCTTGTTTAGCTCAATGGTAAATGAGAAGGACGAGAGTCACGCTGTTCGAGTTTCATTTAGGGGTTTAAATTGATTGATTAATCAGTTTTAACGGCACGTCAGCTCACACAGGGTTATTTTATTCATGGAAGCATTGGCTGCTTATTTAGCTCAGCAGTAAACGAAAAGGACGAGAGTCACGCACATTGAGGTTTAAATTGATTAATTAATTTTAACGGCATGTCAGCTTGCACAGGGTTATTTTATTCATAGAAACATTGGCTGCTTATTTAGCTCAATGGTAAATGAGAAGGACGAGAGTCACGCTGTTCGAGTTTCATATTGAGGTTTAAATTGATTGATTCATTTTAACGGCATGTCAGCTCACACAGGGTTATTTTATTCGTGGAAGTATTGGCTGCTTAATTAGCTCAATGGTAAATGAGAAGGGCGAGAGTCACGCTGTTCGAGTTTCATTTAGGGGTTTAAATTGATTAATTAATTCATTTTAACGGCACGTCAGCTCACACAGGGTTATTTTATTCGTGGAAGTATTGGCTGCTTAATTAGCTCAATGGTAAATGAGAAGGACGAGAGTCACGCTGTTCGAGTTTCATATTGAGGTTTAAACTGGTTAATTAATTTTAACGGCACGTCAACTCACCCCGCGTTATTTTATTCATAGAAGTATTGGCTGCTTGTTTAGCTCAGTGGTAAATGAGAAGGACGAGAGTCACGCTGTTCGAGTTTCATTTTGGGGTTTAAATTGATTGATTAATTTAAAAGGCATGTCAACTTACCCAGGGTTATTTTATTCTGAAAGGTTAGGCCGTTAGGAAATAGCGCGTTTCGTACCTTTTATTATTATCATTTTTTTTTTATACTGTAGACATTTCTTCAGATTTTTTTTTTTTGCACACATTTCAAGTATTCGAATCTAATATATAGACAGTTGTATAATTTCAATGATTGATTAATTAATTTTAATGGGGTGTCAACCCGTCAAAGGTTATTTTATTCTGAGAGGTTAGAGAATTGCGTACATCGTACCTTTATTTGTTTTATTGTAGTTTTTTTTCACACATTTCAAGTATTCCAATCTATGTATAATTTCAATGATTGATTTATTACTTAATTTCAACGGCATGTCAACCCGTCCAGGGTTATTTTATGCCTAGAGGTTAGGGAATCACGTTCATGGTACATTTATATTTACATTTTTAAATGTAGTTGTTTCTTGAGGGTTTTTTTTTTACAACACAGTTTATAGGTATGATTGGTTGATTTTAACGGCATCTCATCCGTCTAGGGTTTTATTTTATTATAGAGGTTTAGGGAATTGGATTTATCGCACATTTATTTGTTTAAGTGTAGTTATTTCTTAGGAGATTCTTTTTTTTTTCTTTTTTTGGCTGACTTCTGATTTAGGTCGGAAAATTAAACGTAAGTTTTTTGGTGGTCCCTAACGACAGTTTTAACTACAGTCTATGAATTAACATTTTGCGAATTGGGTTACGGTTTTAGGGGATTAAGGTTGTTTTTAATTACAATTGGCTTAAAAAACATAAACAACAAAAACCCAAATACTATTACATTTAATTAACCATTGAAATTAATTATTTGAATCTATTATTGAGACAGTTGTTTGTGTTAGCATTGCAATGTATAATTTTCAATTAAACTTAGTTTTTAAAAATATTTTTCAACATTAAATGTATAGTATTTTTTTTTTAAAGCAATACGTAATTTAAAACAACCTTAATCCCCTAAAACCGTAACCCAATTCACAAAATGTTAATTCATAGACTGTAGTTAAACTGTCATTAGGTACCACCAAAAAACATTCCGTTTTAATTTTCCGACCTAAATCAGAAGTCAGCCTTTTTTTTGTTTTTTTTTGGACACATTTCAAGAATTAAAAAGTATTCCAATCTAATTGTATAATTTCAATGATTGATTTATTAATTTTAATGGCATGAAATCCGTCCCGGGTTATTTCATGCCAAGTGATTAGGGAATCACGTTCATGATACATTTATATGTACATTTTTATGAAGTTGTTTTTTGAGAGTTTTTTTTTTACCCACAGTTATAAGTATGAGTGATTGGTTGATTTTAATTTGATATTAATGCATAATACAATTTTGTTTATAAACTCATGTTTTTCTATTTAACCCATAGATGGGACCCTAACAGGTACTACCACTCCGGGTTAGAGTGGACCAGGGAGAAATGGTGATAAATGGGCGTTCCACATTCCCCAAACCTCCAAAACTGGAACCTCACCATCAGATAGAGTTTAACGTCATTCCCAGGACATGTAGACCCGCAGCCACCGCCTTCTAGCACCCATATGATAAAAAGAGGTTGGGGCTTGCCATAAGGGCAATAGGGTTGGGAAAATCATATAGGTGCTATGGCTTGACGTGACCAGCCGATTGATCGGAAGGGGCCTCTCCGACCGCCCGTCTTGCAAGACATGGACTGCTCATCCACCTGGGTCCTATCCTTAAGCATCACGGGTCGCCACCCACGGCCAACAGGTGGCCCCATTGGGGGAGTCTTACTCCTTTGCAGAGGTGCAGTCGGTGCTTTCTAACGCCCCACCGACAGGGCAGAATATATAATTATTAGTATTAACTGATAATTATATGGCTTCAAGTAATTATTTCTATTTAATAATAGACATTTAGTTGGTTGATTGGTTGGTTGCATAGATGGTTTGGTTGGTTGGTTGGTTGGTTGGTTGGCTGGTTGCATAGATGGTTGGTTGGTTGGTTGGTTGGTTGGTTGGTTGACTGGTTGGCTGGTTTTGGTTGGTTGGTTGGCTGGTTGCATAGATGGTTGGTTGGTTGGTTGGCTTGTGGTTGGCTGGTTGGTTGGTTGTTGTCTGGTTGCATGGGATTGGTTGGTTGTTGGTTGGTTGATTGGTTGACTGTTGCTTGGTTGCTTGTTTGCATAGATGGTTGGTTGGTTTGGTTGTTACATAGATGGTTGGTTGTTGGTTGGTTGCATAGATGGTTGGTTTGGTTGGTTGACTGGTTGGTTGACGGTTGGTTGTGGTTGGTTTGTTGACTGTTGGTTGACTGTTTGGTTGCATAGATGGTTGGTTGTTGGTTGGTTGTTGGTTGACTGGTTGGTTTGGTTGGTTTGTTGACTGGTTGGTTGACTGGTTGGTTGCATAGATGGTTGGTTGGTTGTTGGCTGGTTGGCTGTTGGTTGTTGGTTGCTGGTTGCATAGATGGTTGGTTGGTTTGGTTGGTTGATTGGTTGACTGGTTGCTTGGTTGCTTGGTGCATAGGATGGTTGGTTGGTTGGTTGGTTTGCATAGATGGTTGGTTGTGGTTTGGTTGCATAGATGGTTGGTTGGTTGGTTGACTGGTTGGTTGACTGTTGGTTGGTTGGTTTGTTGAGACTGGTTGGTTGACTTGGTTGGTTGCATAGATGGTTGGTTGGCTTGGTTGGTTGGTTGGGTTGGCTGGTTGCATAGATGGTTGGTTTGGTTGGTTTGGTTGGTTGTTGGTTGACTGGTTGGCTGGTTGGTTGGTTGGTGGCCTGTTGCATAGGATGGTTGTTGGTTGTTGGCTTGGTTTGGCTGGTTTGGTTGGTTGGTTGTCTGGTTGCATAGATGGTTGGTTGTTGTTGGTTGATTGGTTGACTGTTGCTTTGGTTGCTTTGGTTGCATAGATGGTTTTGGTTGGTTGGTTGGTTGCATAGATGGTTGGTTGTTGGTTGGTTTGCATAGATGGTGTGGTTGGTTGGTTGGTTGGTTGGTTGACTGTTGGTTGGTTGGTTTGTTGACTGGTTGGTTGACTGGTTGGTTGCTAGATGGTTGTTGGTTGGTTGTTGACTGGTTGGTTGTTGATGGGTTGGTTGACTGGTTGGTTGCATGATGGTTGGTTGGTTGGTTGGTTGGTTGGTTGACTGGTGTTGACTGGTTGGTAATTGTTGGTTTGTTGACTGGTTGGTTGAGCTGGTTGTTTGCAATAGATGGTTTGGTTTGGTTGTTTGGCTGGTTGGCCTGTATGGTTTGGTTGGTTGCTTCTGGTGCATAGATGGTTGCTTGGGATTGGTTGGTTGATTGGTTTGACTGGTTGCTTGGTTTTAGCTTGGGTTGCATAGATGTGTTGGTTGGTTGGTTGGTTGCTAGATTGTTGGTTGGTTGGTTGGTTTTGCATAGTGGTGGTTGGGTTGGTTGTGAGTGGTTGACTGGTTGTTGGTTGGTTTGTTGATGGTTTTGGTTGACTGGTTGGTTCATAGATGGTTGGTTGGTTGGTTGAACTTGGTTGTTGACTGGTTGGTTGTTGGTTTGTTGACCTGTTGGTTGACTGGTTGTTGCAAAGAATAGTTGGTTGGTTGGTTGGTTGTTTGGTTGGTTGACTGGTTGGTTGGTTGGTTTGTTGACTGGTTGGTTGACTGGTTGTTGCATAGATGGTGGTTGGTTGGTTGACTGGTTGGTTGACTGGTTGGTTTGTTGGTTTGTTGACTGGGTTGGTTGACTGGTTGGTTGCATAGATGGTGGTTGGTTGGTTGGTTGCATAGCTGGTTGGTTGGTTGGTTGACTGGTTGGTTGACTGGTTGGTTGGTTGGTTTTGTTCGACTGGTTGGTTGACTGGTTGGTTGCATAGATTGGTTGGTTGGTTGGTTGGGTTGGTTGGTTGGACTGGTTGCATAGATGGTTTGGTTGGTTGGTTGGTTGGTTGGTTTGGTTTGGTTGACTGGTTGGACTGGTTGTTGGTTGGTTGGCTGGTTGCATAGATGGTTGTTGGTTGGTTGGCTTGGTTGAGCTGTTGGTTGGTTGGTTGTCTGGTCTGCAATGATGGTTGGTTGGTTGGTTGGTTGATTGTTGACTGGTTGCTTGGTTGCCTTGGTTGCATAATGGTTGGTTGGTTGGTTGGTTGCATAGATGGTTGGTTGGTTGGTTGGTTGCATAGATTGGTTGGTTGGTTGGTTGACTGGTTGGTTGACTGGTTGGTTGGTTGGTTTGTTTGACTGTGTTGGTTGACTGGTTGGTTGCATAGATGGTTGGTTGGTTGGTTGTTGGTTTGGTTGACTGGTTGGTGGTTGGTTTGTTGACTGGTTGGTTGACTGGTTGGTTGCATAGATGGTTGGTTGGTTGGTTGGTTGGTTGGTTGACTGGTTGGTTGACTGGTTGGTTTTGTTGGTTTGTTTGACTGTTTGGTTGACTGGTTGGTTGCATAGATGGTTGGTTGGTTGGTTGGCTGTTGGCTGGTTGGTTGGTTGGTTTGTCTGGTTGCATAGATGGTTGGTTGGTTGGTTGGTTGATTGGTTGACTGGTGCTTGTTGCTTGGTTGCATAGATGGTTGGTTGGTTGGTTGGTTGCATAGATGGTTGGTTGGTTGGTTGGTTGCATAGATGTTGGTTCTTTGGTTGGTTGACTGGTTGGTTGACTGGTTGGTTTTGTTGGTTGTTTTGACTGTTGTTGACTGGTTGGTTGCATAGATGGTTGGTTGGTTGGTTGGTTGGTTGGATGACTGGTTTGGTTTTGTTGGTTTGTTGACTGGTTGGTTGACTGGTTTGGTTGCATAGATGGGTTGGTTGGTTGGTTGGTTGGTTGTTGAACTGGTTGGTTGGTTTGGTTTGATTGACTGGTTGGTTGACTGGTTGGTTTGCATAGATGCGTTGGTTTGGTGGTTGGTTGGGGTTGACTGGTTGGTTGGTTGGTTTGTTGACTGGTTGGTTGACTGGTTGTTGCATAAGATGGTTGGTTGGTTGGTTTGGTTGTTGGTTGACTGGTTGGGTTTGACTTGTTGGTTTGTTTGGTTTGTTGACTGTTTGGTTGACTGGTTGGGTTGCATAGATGGTTGGTTGGTTGGTTGGGCTGGTTGGCTGGTTGGTTGGTTGGTTGTCTGGTTGCATGAGATGGTTGGTTGGTTGGTTGGTTGATTGGTTGACTGGTTGCTTGGTTGCTTGGTTGCATAGATGGTTGGTTGGTTGTTGGTTGCATAGATGGTTGGTTGGTTGGTTGGTTGCATAGATTGGTTGGTTGGTTGGTTGATGGTTGGTTGACTGGTTGGTTTGTTGGTTTGTTGACTGGTTGGTTGACTGGTTGGTTGCATAGATGGTTGGTTGGTTGGTTGGTTGGTTGGTTGACTGTTGGTTGGTGGTTTGTTTGACTGGTTGGTTGACTGGTTGGTTGCATAGATGGTTGGTTGGTTGGTTGGTTGGTTGGTTGACTGTTGGTTGGTTTGGTTTGTTGACTGGTTTGTTGACTGGTTGGTTGCATAGATGGTTGGTTGGTTGGTTGTTGGTTTGGTTGACTGGTTGGTTGACTGGTTGGTTTTGTTGGTTTGGGTTGACTGGTTGGTTGGACTGTTTGGTTGCATAGATGGTTGGTTGGTTGGTTGGCTGTTGGCTGTTGGTTTGGTTGGTTGTCTGGTTGCATAGATGGTTGGTTGGTTGGTTGGTTGATTGGTTGACTGGTTGCTTGGTTGCTTGGTTGCATAGATGGTTGGTTTGGTTTGGTTGGGTTGCATAGATGGGTTGGTTGGTTGGTTGGTTGCATAGATGGTTGGTTGGTTGGTTGACTGGTTGGTTGACTGGTTGGTTTGTTGGTTTGTTGACTGGTTGGTGACTGGTTGGTTGCATAGATGGTTGGTTGGTTGGTTGGTTGGTTGGTTGACTGGTTGTTGGTTGTTTGTTGACTGGTTGGTTGACTGTGTTGGTTGGCATAGATGGTTGGTTCGGTTGTTGACTGGTTGGTTGACTGGTGGTTGTGTTTGGTTTGTTGACTTGGTTGTTTGACTTTGGTTGGTTGCCTAGATGGTTGGTTTGGTTTGGTTGGTTGGTTGGTTTGACTGGTTGGGTTGGTTGGTTTTGTTGACTGGTTTGGTTGCTGGTTGGTTGCTAAAGATGGTTGGTTGTTGGTTGGTGGTTGGTTGACTGGTTGGTTGGTTGGTTGTGTTGATGGTTGGTGACTGGTTGGTTGCATAGATGGGTTTGGTTGGTTGGTTGGTTGTTGACTGGTTGGTTGGTTGGTTTGGTTGACTGGTTGGTTGACTGGTTTGGCGGTTGTTGGTTGGTTGCATAGATGGTTGGTTGGTTGGTTTGGTTGATTGGTTGACTGGTTGGTTTGCTTGGTTTTTGACTGGTTGTTGACTGGTTGGTATGCCATAATGGTTGGTTTTGGTTGGTTGTTGGTTGGTTGACTGGTTTGGTTTGTTGGTTTGTTGACTGGTTGGTTGACTGGTTGGTTGCATAGATGGTTGGTTGGTTGGTTGGTTGGTTGGTTGACTGGTTGGTTTGTTGTTTGTTGACTGGTTGGTTTTGACTGGTTTGGTTGCATAGATGGTTGGTATAGGTTGGTCTTGGTTGGTTGGTTGACTGGTTGGTTGGTTGGTTTGTTGACTGGTTGGTTGACTGGTTGGTTGCATAGATGGTTGGTTGGTTGGTTGGTTGGTTGGTTGACTGGTTGGTTGGTTGGTTTGTTGACTGGTTGGTTGACCGGGTTGGTTGATAGATGGTTGGTTGGTTGGTTGGTTTGGTTGGTTGACTGGTTGGTGGTTGGTTTTGTTGACTGGTTGGGTTGACTGGTTTGGTTGGTTGGTTGTTGGGTTGCATAGATGGTTGGTTGGTTGTTGGTTGATTGGTTGACTGGTTGGGTTTGTTGTTGTTGTTGACTGGTTGGGTTGACTGGTGGTTGCATAGATGGTTGGTTGGTTTGGTTGGATTGGTTGTTGACTGGTTGGTTTGTTGGTTTGTTGACTGGTTGTTGACTGGT
Organism: Doryteuthis pealeii; assembly: GCA_023376005.1. Taxonomy (NCBI): domain Eukaryota; kingdom Metazoa; phylum Mollusca; class Cephalopoda; order Myopsida; family Loliginidae; genus Doryteuthis; species Doryteuthis pealeii. The sequence goes on along the minus strand of CM042174.1, from coordinate 43,633,065 downwards.
TGGTTTGCATAGATGGTTGGTTGGTTGGTTGGTTGGTTGGTTGACTGGTTGGTTGGTTGTTTGTTGACTGTTGGTTGACTGGTTTGGTTGCATAGATGGTTGACCTGGTTGGTTGACCTGGTTGGTTGACTGGTTGGTTTGTTGTTTGTTGACTGGTTGGTTGACTGGTTGGTTGGTTGGGTTGGAATTGTTGATGGTTGGTTTGTTGGTTGGTTGGTTGGTTGGTTTGTAAGGTTCAAGGTTAATAATCAATGGTATAATTGTTTGAACCGAACAATCTCCGACAAGGGTGGTTAAACAATATACACAAGATGGACGTTAATTTACAGGCACAATGGAATAACCATATAACTGAAATACACATGCAAGGACAGCTATGATAAAAAGACCATTCAATAGTTATGTACATGTACATATAAAATATTGGTGAAGTTATGGATAGACCATAAAGGTTTGAAGTCACTTACTGACCTTAGTCCGTGCGTGGGGGATAGAGACCCCTACGAGGGTGGGGTGTAGACACAAATGTCTAACTCATGTGTCCAGTTCGAGAAAGAAAGGAGAAAAAGAGAGTGAGAGAGTTTGAATCAGGCGCTTAAATACAACAGACCCCTGGTGGTCAAAACCGGGAACCTAAGGGAAAGATAACTCTTCCAGATCCAAGAGAAGACAATCCCCAACAGTGGTTTGGTTTTACGGCATGTCAACCCTTGTTGGGTTATTCTATACCGAATACGTTTTTGTTTTATTCATTCTTGATGGGTACTCAATTTTTTGAAAATCTTTTTTTTTTAAAAACATTTTTTTAACTTATCTTTTTCTATTTAACCCATAAGGTACTACCACCCTGGGTCGAAGGTGGACCTGGGAGTAATGGTGATGAGGGGTACTCATATTCCCCGGAGCTCAGCTTGGAACAAGATAAGAGTTTAACGTTATATCCAGGACACTAAAACTCTTAGACACCAACCTTCTAATCACATATATGATAAAACGGTTGGTGGCTTGTAATAAAGGCCAATAGGGTTGGACAAATATATAGTGCTAGCTTGACGTACCAGGCGATTGAATCGGAAAGGGCCTCACGACCGCACCCGTCTAGCGCAAGATAGGTCAAAGTGGAGTATTGCAAGTCTGAACCGCTCATCCAGTTAGGGGTAAATTGGAGTGTTTGCGTGTCATGGAACTGGCTCATCACCAGGTTCCATCCTTAAGTATCATGGACGCCCCACGACCACGTGTGGCTCCCATTGAAGCCAGAGGCTCAGTTGGTGTACTTCTAGCAGCAGTGCTTCTCAACCTTTTTCGGCTTATGGACCATTTTTTTATTCAAAAAATCTCCCCACGGACCAATCCTACTTTTTCTTGAATGTTGCCTGCGAGCGCTAGCACACGTGTTAGGTAAGACAAGACAATTCATTTTCCGCCGATCTCAAACATGGCGCCTTAAATAGAGATTTTCACTGGGGAGGGTCATTATAAGAAGCGCTAAATTAGTTTAGATTTTTGTGAATGGCTAAACATTTTTGTGGCTTCGAAAACTCTCTGGTGGACCACTAGAAATGTTCTGTGGACCACAGATGGTCCAGCTGGACCACGTCGAGAATCATTGTACAAGCACCAGCTGACAGGGGCTGCCATTGTCATTTGTTTGCACACAGTTGATACGGTTTTCAAGTAACTAATAATAATCCTTAGACCCCCCACACCCCCAAAAAGCAACGATCTTATCGAAATCTCCGGATAAGATAAAACGGGAAATTCATACAAGCATTAAGCCAATATCAGTATATTATATGGCTGCACCACTTGGACTTTAACGAAACGATCGGGAGAACAGTTAGGATGGGACCTACGCAAGTGATGCCTGCGTGCTGTTCTTGAAACAACTTATATATTTTCCATACATATAAAAGGAAGTGTGGTATGTACGTGTCGACGTATAACTCCCAAAACGGCGGGAGGTCACCTCACGATCAAAAACCTTGCATACAGATTAATATCCTCTAAACTAAGAAACACAAATTTGGGTTATTGATTTTTATCGATATCAACGGTTTTTGAATCTGACGTGACCTCCCCGTTTTTGGAGTTATACGTCGACACGTACATACCACACTTCCTTTTATTGTTTATGGAATATATAAGTTTGTTCAAGAACCCACGCAGCATCCTTGCGTAGGTCCATCTAACTTGTTTCTCCGATCGTTTCGTTTAAAGTCCATAGTGGTGGGCAGCCATATAAATAGTAACTGATTATGGCTAATGCTTGTAATGAATTCCGTTTTATCGTTATCCGAGATTTCGATAGATCGTTTCTTTTTGGGGGTGTGGGGGTCTAAGGATTATTATTTAGTTACTTGAAACGTAGTAAACTGTGTGCAAACAAATTTTGACAATTCAACCCGTTCAGCTGGTGTTTAGACAAATGATTCTCGACGTGGTCAGCTGGACCATCTGTGGTCCACAGACATTTCTAGTGGTCCACAGAGAGTCGAAGCCACAAAAATGTTTTACCATTTCACAAAAATACTAACTAATTTTAGCGCTTCTTATAATGACGACCCCCCCAGTTGAAAAATCTCTATTTAAGCGCATGTTGAATGATCGCGGAAAATGAATTTGTCTTGTCTTACCCATAACCGTGTGCTAGCCGCTCGCAGACACATTCAGAAAGTAGGATTGGTCCGTGGGAGATTTTTTTGAATAAAAAATGGTCCCATAAGCCGCAAAAAGGTTGAGGAAGCACTGCTTTAGAATACACCAACTGAGCTCTGCTCAATGGGGCCACACGTTGGTCGTGGGTGGCGATCCATGTACTTAAAGGATGGAAACCTGGGTGATTGAGCAGTCATACACGCAAAACTCAATTCTACCCCTAACTTGGATGAGCGGTCAATGAACTTTGCAAATCTCCACTTTGGACCTAATGCTTGGCTAGACGGGCGGTCGGTGAGCGCCTTTCCGATCAAATCGCTGTCACTCAGCCCTAGCACCTATATGATTGTCCCAACCCTATTGCCTTTAATTACAAGCCACCAACCTTTTTATCATAATATGTGTTAGAAGGTGGGTGTTAAGAGGTTTTAGTGTTGGATATACGTTAAAACTCTATCTTGTTTCCATTCTGGAGCTCCGGGGAATATGGAAAGTTACCCCTTCATCACCATTACTCCCAGGTCCACTCTGAGCCAGGGATGGTAGTACCTTATGGGTTAAATAGAAAAAAGATAAGTTAAAAAAAATGTTTTTAAAAAAAAAAGCTTGTTCAAACAATTGAGTACCCATCAAGAATGAATAAAACAAAAAACGTATTCGGTATAGAATAACCCAACAAGGGTTGACATGCCGTAAGAAACCAAACCACTGTTGGGGATTGTCTTCCTCTTGGTCTGGAAAGTTATCTCCTTTCCCTAGGTTCCCGGTTTTGACCACCAGGGTCTGTTGTATTTAAGCGCTGATTCAATCTCTTCACTCTCTTTTCTCCCTTCTTTCTCGACTGGAACGACATGAGTTAGACATTTGTGTCTACACCCCACCTCGTGGGGTCTCTATCCCCACGCAGACTAAGTCAGTAAGTGACTTCAACCTTTATGGACCCTATCATAACTTCACCAATATTTTAATATGTACACTGTAACATAACTATTGAATGTGTCTTTTTATATATCTTGTTTCCTTGCATGTGTATTTCATGTTAATATGTTATTCCATGGTGCCTGTAAAAAACGTCCATCTTGTTATATGTTTAACACCCTTGTCGGAGATTGTTCGGTTCAACAAGTTATACCATGTATTATAACCTTGAACCTTACAAACAACCAACCAACGCAACCAACAAACCCACCAGTCAACCAATCAACCAACCCAACCAACCAGTCAACCAACCCAGTCAACAAACCACAAATCCAACCAGTCCAACCAACCAGTCAACCAACCAGTCAACCATTATGGCAACCAAACGCAGTCCACCAACCAGTCAACAAAAACCAACCAACCAACCAGTCCCAGCCAACCAACGCAAACCACCAACCAACCAGTCTATGCAACCCCAAAACCCAAGTATTTTTTTTTTCCACAACCAGTCAACAAACCCAACCAAACCAGTCAACCAACAACCACCAACCAACCAACCATATCTATGCAACCAACCAGTCACCAACCGTCACAAAGGCCCCCCCCCCCCCAAACAAACCATCACCAGTCAAACTAAGCAAATGAAATAAGAATCACCCCAACCAACCAACCAACCATCTATGCACCAACCAAACCAACCAACAACCAGTCACCAACGCAGTCAACAAACAACCACAACCAAGCCAGTCAACCAACCAACCAACCAACCAACCAAACATCTATGCAACCAACCAGTCAACCAACCAAGTCAACAAACCAGGACCAACCAACCAGTCAACCACCCAACCAACCAACCACGCACCATCTATGCAACCAACCAGTCACCAAACCAGTCAACAAAACCCAACCAACCCAACCGAGTCACCACCAACCAACCAACCAAACCAAACATCTATGCAACCACCAGTCAACCAACCAGTCAACAAACCAACAAACCAACAGTCAACCAACCCAACACCAACCAACCAACCATCTATGGCAACCAACCAGTCAAAACCAAACCAGTCCAAAAACCAACAAACCAACCAAGTCAAACAACCACGCAACCAACCAACCCACCATCTATGCAACCAACAAGTTCAAACCAACCAGTCAACAACCAACAAACAACCAGTCACAATCAACCAACCACCAACAACCCATCTATGCAACCAACCAACCAACCAACCAAACCAGTCAAACCAACCAGTCAACAAACCAACAACCAATTCCTATGTCTGACCCCAACAAACCAACCAACCAACATCCTATGCAACCAACCAGTCACCAACCAGTCAACAAACACCAACCAACCAGTCAAACCAACCAACCAACAACCACCAACCATCTATGGCAACCAGGCAGTCAACCAACCAGTCAACAACCACCAACACCAGTCAACAACCAACCAACGCAACCAAACCAACCATCTATGCCAACCAACCAGTCAACCAACCAAGTCACAAACCAACAAACAACCAGTCAACCAACCAGTTTTCAACCACCAACCACCATCTATGCAACCAAACAGTGCAACAAAACCAGTCAACAAACCAACCAACCAACCAGTCCAACCAACCAACCAAACCAACCAACCACCATCTAGCAACCAACCAGTCAAGCCAACGCAGTCAACACACCAACAAAACCAACCAAGTCACCAACCAGTCACCAACCACCAACCATCTATGCAACCAACCACCAACCAACATCTATGCAACCAATCCAACCAACCAACCATCTATGCAACCAAGCAACCAAGCAACCAGTCAACCAATCAAACCAACCACCAACCAACCATCTATGCAACCAGACACCAACCAACCAACCAGCCAACAGCAACCAACCACCAACCATCTATGCAACCAACCAGTCCAACCAACCAGTCCAACAAACCACAAACAAACCAGTCCAACCAACCAGTCAACCAACCAAACAACCAAACCAACCAACCCATCTATGCAACCAACCAGTCAACCAACCAGGTCAACAAACCAACCAACCAACCAGTCAACCAACCAACAACCAACCAACCAACGCATCTATGCAACCAACCAGTAACCAACCAGTCAACAAACGCAACCAAACAACCAGTCAAACCAACCAACCAACACCACCAACCACTATCCAACCAACCAGTCAACCAACAGTCAACAACCAACAAACCAACCCGTCCAACCACCAGTCAACCAACCAAACCAACCATCTATGCACCAACCCAACCCAACCAACCATCTATGCACCAACCAACCAACCAACCATCTTGCAACAAGGCAACCAAGCAACCAGTCAACCAATCAACCAACCAACCAACCAACCATCTATGCAAACCAGACAACCAACACCACCAAGCCAACCAGCAACAAACCCCCCAAACCCAACCCCATCCCTTATGCAACAACCAGTCAACCAACCGTCAACAAAAACCAACAAACCAACCAGTCAACCAACCAAGTCAACCAACTCAACCAACCAACCAACAACTCATCTATGCAACCAACCAGTCAACCAACCAGTCAACAAACCAACCAACCAAACCAGTCAACCAACCAACCAACCAACCAACCAACCATCTATGGCATACCAACCAGTCCCAACCAACCAGTCAACAAACCACCACACCCAACCAGTCAACCAACCAACCAACCAAACAACCAACCACTATGGCACAAACCAGTCAACCAACCAGTCAACAAACGCAACAAACCAACCAGTGTCACAACCAACCAACCAACCAACAACCAACCATCTATGCAACCAACCAGTCAACCACCAGTCAACAAACCAAAAACCAACATCAACCAAACCGTACAACCACCAACCATCTAAGCAACCAACCAACCAACCCACCATATATGCAACCAACAACCAACCAACAAATCTATGCAACCAAAGCAACCAAGCAACCAGTCAACAAATCCAACCAACCAACCAACCATGACATCTATGCAACCTAGAACAACCAACCACTCAACCAGCCCACAGCCAACCACCAACCAACCATCCTATGCACCAACCAGTCAACCCAACCGTACAAACCAACAAACCAACCAGTCAACCAAACGCAAGTCAACCAACCAACGCAACCAACCAACCAACCATCTATGCAACCAACAAGTCAACCAACCAGTCAACAACCAACCAACAACCAGTCAACCAACCAACCAGCAACCAACAACCATCTATGGCAACCAACCAGTAACCAACCAGTCAACAAACAACCGAACCAACCCAGTCAACCAACCAGTCAACCAACCAACCAAGCCATCTATGGCAACCAACCAACCAACCACCATCTATGCAAACCAACAACCAACCAACCATCTATGCACAAGCAACCAAGCACTAGTCCACAAATCAACCAACCACCAACCAACCATCTATGCAACCAGACAAACCAACCAACCAACGCAGCCCAACCAGCCACCAACCAACCAACAATCTATGCAACCAGCCAACCAACCAACCAACCAGCCAACCAGTCAACCAACCGACCAAACGACCAACCCAACCGAACAACCATCTATGCAACCAGCCACCAACCAACCAACCAACCAACCACATTATTGGCAACAACCAGTCAACCAACCAGTCAACAAACAACCAACAAACTCAGTCAACCAACCAGTCAACCAAACCAACCAACCATCTATGCAACCAACCAACCAACCAACCATCTATGCAACAAGCAGTCAACCAACCAGTCAACAACCAACAAAACCAACCAGTCAACCACCAGTCAATCCAACCCAACCAATTCGCATCCTATGCAACCAACTCAGTCAACCAAGCCAGTCAACAAACCAACCAACCACCAGTCAACCCCACCAACCAACCAACCAACCAACCATCTAATGCAACCAACAGTCAAGCACCAGTTCAACAAACAACAAACACCAGTCAACCCAGACCAAGTACCACACCAACCATCTAATGCAACCAACCAGTCAACCAACCAGTCCCAACAAACCAAACAAACCAACCAGTCAACCACCAGTCAACAAACCGAACCAACCATCCTATGCAACCAACAACAACCAACCATCTATGCAACCATACCAACCAACCAACATCTATGCAACCAAGCCAACCAAGCAACCAGTCAACCAATCAACCACCAACCAACCAACCATCTATGCAACCAGACAACCAACCAACCAACCCAGCCAACCAGCCAACAACCACCAACCATTATGGCAACCAACCAGTTCCCAACCAAACCAAGTCAACAACCACAAACCAACCAGCTCAACTAACCCAGTCAACCAACCAACCAACCACCAACCAACCTCTATGCAACCAACCAGTCAACCAACAGTCAACAAACCACCAACCCAACCAGTCAACCGAACACCAACAACCAACCAAACCATTATGCAACCACCAGTCACCAACCAGTCAACAAACCACCAGAACAGACCAGTCCAACCACCAGTCAACCAACCAAACCAAACCATCCTTATGCAAAACCAACCAGACCAACCAAGCCATGCTAATGCAACCAACAACCAACCACCATTATGCCCAAAGCAACAAAGCAACCAGTCACCAATCAAACCACAACCAACCAACCATCTATGCAACCAGACAACCAACCACCAACAGGTCCAACCAGCCCAACCAACCAACCAACTCTATGCAAACCAGCCAAACAATCCTAACCAGACAGCAACCAGTC
>CM042174.1:43597536-43624672 GCA_023376005.1 Doryteuthis pealeii | reverse complement strand
AGAGAGGAGATAAAAATTTACTGTCCCGGCAAACTGTCATGGATGACGTATTGATCGTCCCGGATGTAATTTTTATCGTCCTGGGACGACGAGACGGCATTAGTGTCAGGCCCTGCTATATGACATATCATCCTGTTAGGGAGATAACTCTCCCTAACAATTCGAACCGGAAACTCTCCAAAAAGGAGGAAGAAAAATACTGACAGCTGGAGACAAGAACCAAGCACGGTACGTGACACACGCATGTCCTACATCAAGCCGAACTGAATCCAAAACCATCTCACTGACAGGTAATACAGTAGGATGGTTTTGGATTCAGTTCGGCTTGATGTAGGATATGCGCGTGTCATGTACTGTGCTTGGTTCTTGTCTCCAGCTGTCAGTATTTTGTCCTCCTCCTTTTTGGAGAGTTTCCGGTTCGAATCGTTAGGGGGAGATAACTCTCACTAACACATCCTCATTGCCAACTTTTGTAACACGAGTATCAGACTTAATAGAGAAATAATAGGAAGAAACACAATGAGTGTTAACGATAGGGGAAAAGGTTTACTAAGCATAATGATAAAACAGGTGAGGTGTTGTAACTTGAGGTGCTCTATGACATCTTATACTCATTGTAACGCAAGTATCAGAGTTAAGAGAAACACAAAGAGCATTAAGGATAGGAAAAAAAAAGGTTTATACTAAGCAAAGATACAAGGTGAACAGTAATATCTCGGTTGAATTAACAAGTATTGTGAGATATTGTCGTTTCTCTCTTCTAAGGTTTCACCCAACATTATACAAAAAACAGATGATTCCATTCTTGTTATTTAGGAACTATATGGTATATCATCCTTGTTACCAAATGTTGTAAATCAAGTATCCGAGTTAACAGAAATAATAGGAAGAAACATAATGAGTATTAACGATAGGGGAAAAGGTTTACTAAGCATAATGATAAAACAAATGAGGTGTTGTAACTTGAGGTGCTCTATGACATCTTATACTCATTGTAACTCATTGTAACTCATTGTAACTCGAGTATCAGAGTTAAGAGTAACACAAAGAGCATTAAGGATAGTGTTACGTTCCATCAAATCATGGAACTTTTGGAATATTCTGAGAGACGTGATGACGCCGGGAGAGGGGGGGGGAGCCCCAGATTGTGACCCTAAAAATTTCGCTTACTCATGGCCCTAGCCGACCTAGCTAAGAAGAGGAAGGCACATGAAACGAACGCCTGATACTACCCTCGTTGCTTTACCTACATAGGCCAAACGTACCGATACAGGTGACGTCACGATTTGGAGGAAGGGAAAGCAATCCCTGTTGTCAGTCTTGGACAGTGTATATCAGATGGCCGGCCAGTGAACATCTCGTGGGGGAGGGAAGACGAAGAATGTCTCCCGAAAAAAAGTTATCACAATGAAAATGCCGGATAAAAGAATTAATACCGGAATAATCATAACCACGGAAAATGAATCACCCATATAAAAAAGATAAGTGTAACTTCTTTCGTTATGAACATTATATATTGATTTCGAATAAGAAATTCAACCAAAAGGACATTAAAAAACTCTAGCCTGTCGGCGGTCGTATTAGGACTCCCAAAGATTTTAAACCTCAAATTAAATGTTATGTTCTAAAATAATATTGTGCTTTATTATTGTTTGTTGCCAAGTTTTTGTATATATGTCTGTCAACTCTCTTTGGTATCTCTGATGGAAGCGCTGTATAGCGTTGAGCGATAGGCGTATGTAACAATAGGAAAAAAAAAGGTTTATACTAAGCAAAGATACAAGGTGAACAGTAATATCTCGGTTGAATTAACAGGTATTGTGAAATATTGTTGTTTCTCTCTTCTAAGGTTTCACCCAACATTATACAAAAAACAGATGATTCCATTCTTGTTATTTAGGAACTATATGGTATATCATCCTTGTTGCCAAATGTTGTAAATCAAGTATCCGAGTTAACAGAAATAATAGGAAGAAACACAATGAGTATTAAAGATAGGAGAAAAGGTTTACTAAGCAAAGATACAAGGTGAAGAGAGTGATTAGCAATTGTTAAGTTGAATTAACAATTCCTGTGAGATCTTGTTTCTCTTTCCCAAGGTTTCGTCAGATATTATTCATAAGAAAAACCGGTAATTCCATTGTCCTTATTTAGGTACTATATCACATCTCCCCTTTTGAGATTTAACTCCCTTGGGAGTCATACTGTTTCCATTTTGGGTTTATCTCCTTCTCATCGCCAACTGTTGTAACTCAAGTATCAGAGTTAACAGAAATAATAGGAAGAAACATAAAGAGTATTAAAGATAGGATAAAAGGTTTTACTAAGCAAAGATACAAGGTGAACAGAGTAATTAGCAATTGCTAGGTTAAATTAACAAGTCCCATGAGATCTTATTGTTTCTCTCTTCCAAGGTTTCATCAGGATAAGGATAGGGGAAAAGGTTTTACTAAGCAAAGATACAAGGTGAAGAGTAATTAGCAATTGCTAGGTTGAATTAACAAGTCTCATGAGATCTTATTGTTTCACTCTTCCAAGGTTTCATCAGGATAAGGATAGGGGAAAAGGTTTTACTAAGCAAAGATACAAGGTGAACAGAGTAATTAGCAATTGCTAGGTTGAATTAACAAGTTACGTGAGATCTTATTGTTTTTCTCTTCTGAGGTTTCATCAGGATAAGGATAGGGAAAAGGTTTTACTAAGCAAAGATACAAGGTGAACAGAGTAATTAGCAATTGCTAAGTTGAATTAACAAGTCTCATGAGATCTTATTGTTTCTATCTTCCAAGGTTTCATCAGGATAAGGATAGGGAAAAGGTTTTACTAAGCAAAGATACAAGGTGAAGAGAGTAATTAGCAATTGCTGAGTTGAATTAACAAGTCCCATGAGATCTTATTGTTTCTCTCTTCAGAGGTTTTATCAGGATAAGGATAGGGAAAAAGGTTTTACTAAGCAAAGATACAAGGTGAAGAGAGTAATTAGCAATTGCTAAGTTGAATTAACAAGTTACGTGAGATCTTATTGTTTCTCTCTTCCAAGGTTTCATCAGGATAAGGATAGGGGAAAAGGTTTTACTAAGCAAAGATACAAGGTGAACAGAGTAATTAGCAATTGCTAAGTTGAATTAACAAGTTACGTGAGATCTTATTGTTTCTCTCTTCCAAGGTTTCATCAGGATAAGGATAGGGGAAAAGGTTTTACTAAGCAAAGATACAAGGTGAACAGAGTAATTAGCAATTGCTAAGTTGAATTAACAAGTCCCATGAGATCTTATTGTTTCTCTCTTCTGAGGTTTCATCAGGATAAGGATAGGGAAAAAGGTTTTACTAAGCAAAGATACAAGGTGAACAGAGTAATTAGCAATTGCTAAGTTGAATTAACAAGTCCCATGAGATCTTATTGTTTCTCTCTTCTGAGGTTTCATCAGGATAAGGATAGGGAAAAGGTTTTACTAAGCAAAGATACAAGGTGAAAAGAGTAATTAGCAATTGCTAGGTTGAATTAACAAGTCCCATGAGATCTTATTGTTTCTCTCTTCCGAGGTTTCATCAGGATAAGGAGAGGGAAAAGGTTTTACTAAGCAAAGATACAAGGTGAAAAGAGTAATTAGCAATTGCTAGGTTGAATTAACAAGTTACGTGAGATCTTATTGTTTCTCTCTTCCAAGGTTTTCATCAGGATAAGGATAGGGGAAAAGGTTTTACTAAGCAAAGATACAAGGTGAAGAGAGTAATTAGCAATTGCTGAGTTGAATTAACAAGTCCCATGAGATCTTATTGTTTCTCTCTTCTGAGGTTTCATCAGGATAAGGATAGGAGAAAAGGTTTTACTAAGCAAAGATACAAGGTGAACAGAGTAATTAGCAATTGCTTGGTTGAATTAACAAGTCCCATGAGATCTTATTGTTTCTCTCTTCCAAGGTTTCATCAGGATAAGGATAGGGGAAAAGGTTTTACTAAGCAAAGATACAAGGTGAAAAGAGTAATTAGCAATTGCTCTAGGTTGAATTAACAAGTCCCATGAGATCTTATTGTTTCTCTCTTCCAAGGTTTCATCAGGATAAGGATAGGGAAAAAGGTTTTACTAAGCAAAGATACAAGGTGAACAGAGTAATTAGCAATTGCTAGGTTGAATTAACAAGTTACGTGAGATCTTATTGTTTCTCTCTTCTGAGGTTTCATCAGGATAAGGATAGGAGAAAAGGTTTTACTAAGCAAAGATACAAGGTGAACAGAGTAATTAGCAATTGCTTGGTTGAATTAACAAGTCCCATGAGATCTTATTGTTTCTCTCTTCCAAGGTTTCATCAGGATAAGGATAGGGGAAAAGGTTTTACTAAGCAAAGATACAAGGTGAAAAGAGTAATTAGCAATTGCTCTAGGTTGAATTAACAAGTCCCATGAGATCTTATTGTTTCTCTCTTCTGAGGTTTCATCAGGATAAGGATAGGGAAAAGGTTTTACTAAGCAAAGATACAAGGTGAAAAGAGTAATAAGCAATTGCTAAGTTGAATTAACAAGTCCCATGAGATCTTATTGTTTCTCTCTTAAGATGTTTCATCAGGATAAGGATAGGGAAAAAGGTTTTACTAAGCAAAGATACAAGGTGAAGAGAGTAATTAGCAATTGCTAAGTTGAATTAACAAGTTACGTGAGATCTCAATGTTTCTCTCTTCTGAGGTTTTATCAGACATTATTTATAGAAAAAAACAGATGATTCTATTCTCATTATTTAGGTATTATAGGACATGAGATCAGGGCCATATCTTTTTTTTTTTTACATGGCCAGCTCTATGAGAATGAAAAACTTTCATAGTTCTTTCTTTGAAAGTATAAATATTGCTCTGTATATAGTTAATTTTTTAGTTATTATACATTGAGCTCTCTTAGGGATTTGTAAAAATCCTTGTATAAATGTATATGTTTGCATCAACATGAGAATGCATTGTGGATGTAAAGGAGATATTGATGATCTAAAAAAGTATTATGCTCTACATACTAGTCAGTTGGATACTTTTACACACACACACACACACACACACACACACACACACTCTTTCAAAAACAGTTACACTAAAGATATACAATCATGTCGTTGGCTTAGAAATGCGTAGCGGATGTGCTAATGACGAAACGATCGCATGACTTGCCCGCTTTTTGGAATATAAATGTTTTTCATTTTGAATTTAAATTATTTTCTGCTTCTCTCTCGATGAGTCTGGATTAAAAACAAGCTCTGATGAGGATTTTTATAAATCGAAATATTGTTCAATATTAGCTATGAATATGAAATAAAATATTTTCATTTTAACAGCATATTGTGTGTTTTCATATCCTTTTATAAATATATATATATATATATATACACACTTTGGTGCGGTACCAAGTTTCTTGGTACAAGGTGATTCTAGGTGGGTCCTAATTCTCTACCCGTAGTTTGTTGTAGAGTTCAGGTTCCGTATGAGAGCTCAATGTTTAATTATTGTAAACAGAGCAAATTTATTTGGGAATAAAAAGGCCTTAAATACCATGGGTATCGTGGTTATGGACCATTTCCACTCGCGAGTATGTTCACGAGCTTCTTCAGACCACTGATATATTTTATTTAGACAGGCACATGGCCAAACTCATAAATGTATGAATATAAAATGAGTTTGGCCATGTGCCTGTCTAAATAAAATATATCAGTGGTCTGAAGAAGCTCGTGAACATACTCGCGAGTGGAAATGGTCCATAACCATGATACCCATGGTATTTAAGGCCTTTTTATTCCCAAATATATATATATGTGTGTGTGTGTGTGTGTGTGTGTGTGTGTGTGTGTGTGTGTGTGTGTGTATTTGGGCAGCATTCTTTCATTTATACATGTAGAATTAAACAAAAGGCACTGTTTAACAATTTTATTTTTGATTCTGATTCTGTTACGGTATGTGGCCCACCTTTCGGATTCTGTTGCGGTATGTGGCCTACCCGGTTTGATTCTGGTATAATATGTGGCCTACCCGGTTTGAATGTGTCCTACCTCAGTAAGAGTATATTTATAGATATAAGTAGCATGCAATTTATTGAAACTAATTATTTTTCACATATATTCAATTTAAAGAAATGCAATTCAGTTATAAGCTGTATATAGTAATTAAGAATAATTAAAAAAAGAATTTATCCATAATTTACATGAATCAAAGATCTATTTAATTCTAAAATATTCTAAAATTCTGAAATAGGGTTATAGGTTAGGGGTTCGGGTTAGCAGTTATTATTATAACCTTATAATATGCTTTTTATGGTAGGCCACATGCTATAAGAGAGACAGGATTTTGTAGGCCACATTCAAAAGGTAGGCCACATACTATAATGGTACCGAATTCTTTTTATATATTATCACAGATATTTCATCAATGACTGGATATTATGGACTATGGGCCGGGTTAGCTCAGTCGGCTAGAAACCACAAGGTCCCTAGTTCGATACCGGTCCTTGCCAACTCAGCGTATGAGTAGCACAGGGATCTGTGTGGTAAAGTAAGGAGCTGATGGTAGGTGTGGCGCTCCACCTCAAACGCCAAAACAATCTCCTTGGTCTAGCGCTATTGAAAAGGGGATAGACTCCCTCGCCGATTGGCTGATACTGACTTTAGGCCGCCCCGTTGACTTTACTTTTACATTAAAAAAAGAAAAAAGGCGGACCTGAGCATCTGGAAAAATAAAAAAATAAAGAACTTTCAAGAATTTTAAAGAATTTTTTTAAAAAATCTGATAGATTGGTGTGTAATCGATAATAATCCATTGAAGGGAAAAAAAAAAAAATCTTTTTAGCGGTTCCGATATGGGGGATTGATTTATGATAAACTTATACGGGGGTACTGAGCACCCCCTGAAAACTCGAAAAATAAATAACTTTTTTGAATTATTTTTTTTACAGTCTGATAGATTGGTGTGCAATTGATAATAATCCATTGAAAGAAAAAAAAAAAATTAAACAAAAAGTTTTAGTGGGGGGGGTCTAGATGCCCAGGTCCACCAGAAAAAAAAAATGTGATTATTAAAATTCCTTGGAGCATTTTTAAAATTTTTTTTATTGAACAAGGCAAAGTCTTTATCTGCAGAAAGCTAAAAAAAAAAAAAATCTGTCTCAAGCAAAACAAACCGCGCTCAAAAAAGAAGAAGAAGAAGAAGAAGAAGGAGAATGAATAGTGGTGGGATGTAAAGGATGCTCTTATCTCTTTATCAATAGACATCACTGTTCCATTTCTATGGGACCATCACAAAAATCGTTTTATTATTTATATGTCCTTTTATATCCCGCCAATATCGCATGAACGGGATGGAACTGTGTGTGTGTGTGTGTGTGTGTGAAAATAATTTTTGGTTGTTTTAGAAGAAAAAAAAATGTTATGCTTCTAAAACAACCAATAATTATTTCCTCATAAATATGATATATAATACTAGCTACTGGCAAAATGAGCCTAAAATGTGTTTTTGACAAAATGACTTTAGCCCCCCCCCCTACAGAAAATAATTTACCAAAAATCAGGGAATTATCGGATTTTAATGAAATTTTCAGTGTTTATTTATCAGTGAACGATCTTTATATATATGTATGTATTATAAATGCTAATGCCTATATATATGTGTGTATTATATAATAATACATATATATATATAAAGTCTATATATATGCGTATATGATATTATATCATATACGCATATATATAGACTTTATATATATGTATGTATTATTATAATATATATCATATATATCTTTATTAATTATTATTAATTATTATTATTATTGTATATTTATGAGAAAATAATTATAATAACATTATAATATATATATTATGGGAAAATAGTTTTTGGTTATTTAGAAGTATGAACAAAATTTTAAGCTTCTAAACAACCAAAAATTATTTTCTCATAAATATACATTGTATATATCATTATCATTATTATTATTGTATATTATACAATAATAATAATGATAATAATAATGGGACTTTGAAATAAAAACGGATCACCTTATCCCAGCAAGAAGACCAGACCTAGTGTTGATTAACAAAAAAGAAAGAACTTGTCAACTGGTGGATTTTGCAGTGCCAGCAGATCACAGGGTGAAGCTAAAGGAAAATGAAAAAAATGGACAAATACCTGGACCTTGCCAGAGAACTGAAAAAGCTATGGAATATGAAGGTCAAAGTGATACCAATTGTAGTTGGTGCACTTGGAACAGTCCCAAAAGGATTGGAAAAGCGTTTGGAAAGTTTGGAAATCAGAGGAAGGATTGAAACCATTCAAAACACTGCACTGCTACAATCTGCCAGAATACTCAGAAGAGTCCTGGAGTCCTGAGGAGACTTGCTGTCACTCAGACTCCAGTGAAAGACCATTAGCTAATGCTGATGTGAAAACTCAATAGGAGTAAATAAATAATAATAATAATAATAATAAAGATATATATCATATACGTATATATATAGACTTTATAATAAGATATTCGTACCATCAATCTCAAAAATTGTTTGCTTTTTTTAAAGTCCCATTTAAAAGAAAATATTTACCCCGAACAATTCCGGTGGTGGGTATAGGGTTAAACAAAATCACCTTGATCACAAAAACAAACATTTATTTTCGGATAAAAACAAAAATAGCACTTAGTTCGATTAGTAAATTTAGTATTGTGTCAGGATGTGTAGGCGTTTCCGAATTATTATTAAAATAAAAAAAATAAAAAAATGAAATGTGACCTTTGACCTTTAAAACAAATACTAGCAAGTAAAAGTAGTAGAGCAATTATTTTCTTGAGCTCATAATGCGATTATCTTCTTTTTTTTAACAGCAGGTTGTTGTATTTTCCGAGGACTTTACGGAAGAATGAATTATTCTTTTTTAAAAGGGAAAAATGTAGACTTTGTTTTAAATCGCTTTTTTTCAAATAAAAAAAAATAATGGTAATTTATGAGGAAGTGCGTCCCGGACTCCAGCCTCAAAAATTGCTACCCGGTGACTATTAAAATAACAACCCCAGCTCGTCGTAATTCTTGTTTATTTATCGTAATTTGTCGTAATATTACCAAATAGATACCAAGAGTAATTTTTAAAAAAAAATCGAGGATGATAGAAAATGGTTGATTTTCACAAGAATAATTGTATAAGAATGGAATATTGGTAATTTATGAGGAAGTGCGTCCCGGTCTCCTGCCTCAAAAATTGCTACCCGGTGACTATTAAAATAACGACCCAGCTCAGTCTATTCAAAACTATCCATCTTCATATCTATCAATCTATATATCTCAATTTGTTTATATTTATCTATATTACTTTAAATACTAAGATTTTTTTTTATTCATGTTTGTTTAATGTCTTGTTTTTAGTTTAAATAAACAAGAATTACGACAAAAAAAAGATGCGACCACCCCCCCAAATACATTTACTTGTCGAAAATATCTATCTCCATTTGTTCATATCTATCTAGCCATGTGCAAATTCTCGCCTACTATATAAAAGGGTGATCACAGGAAATTCTTCTAAAAATCATATAAAATAAACTAACGATCCGATTCTAATAAAACTTTCTGTTTATGAAGTAATAAAAGATGAACTTTATTGTAAATAAATTTTTACTAAATTGAAAAGACTAATAATTTTTTTCGTTAGTTTTTGTTTCGCGTATTGATCCCCCCAACAAATATCTTTTTTTTTTTTTTTTGCATATAAATAAATTTTACATTTTTATAAAGACAATATAATGACATAACATATATATAAAAAGATAATTCGCTAATAAATCGGTTTTGGAAATAGGGCATCTTAAACATTGAAACTTAAAATCTCGTAAATAAGAAAAATATGTATCTTTTTTTTTTTTTTTTTTTTTTTAATTGTTAGATTATTTTCAAAAAGAATTTATATTAAAAGTTCGTATTGTGTACATTTTTATTTTATTTTTCAGAGATTTTCAGAGATTTTCAAAATTTTATAAAATGTAAAATAAATACTTTTGTTTAATGCATAACAAAATCGTATTCATTAATTCAAAGAAAATATTGTATAAAACATATCTCGCTAAAAATAATGACATAACATATGTCTATTCTTATTTTTATGAATTTTTGAAAATAATGTTTGAATTAAAAGTTGTTGTGAGAATGATTACGGAAGCCTGTAATGGAAAAAAAAACGTATTTGTCATGTTCACTGGTGTGTTATGGGTAAACAAGTCAAAATACCCGACGCGTACACATTTATACTCTGTGACGTGAAAGAGAAACCAAACAGTGTTTGAAGAAATTTATTATTTTATTTGAAAACAAATAATTCTCCCGTGTATATACAGAACGCAGATATTACTGTTCAGTCAAAATTCTGAAGGTAAATAAACTTTTTATTTTATTTTTTTGTTTCTTTATTTTGTGTATTGTATTTTACCAAAAAAAAAAAGTTTCGCCGAAGAAGTAGACTCAATAATATTAAGAGTTAAATTGTGAGGCATCAAGGAAATGCTAAATTAGTTATTTGTTTTTTGCTTCAGAAATTTTTTTTATTCGTCTGCCCATCCATATGAAGAAAAAGTGCACACGTCAAGATCGGATAATATGTCAACAAATGCGCGTTCTTGCGCGGACTTGAGCCGATTTACTTTAAAATGCAAAAAATTAGGTTTTATGTGAGAGAAATTTGTTTTTTCTTTTTTATAACCCATAAACTTGGAATTGTTCTTTATATTAAACGTAAAAGAAAACAGTAAAAAGTTAATTTTCCAATTTTTATTGACGTTTTAAGATATTTTTTACAAGTAAACAAACTTTCAAAATGCCGACTGGTTTGCACATGCCTAGATTATCTATCTATATTATCTTGTTTGTTTATCTATCTATCTATCTCGGCCTATTCAAAACTATATAGACATCTTCATATCTAATTCTTGTTTAGTAAACAAGAATTACGACAAATTACGATAAATAAACAAGAATTACGACGAGCTGGGGTTGTTATTTTGATAGTCACCGCGTAGCAATTTTTGAGGCAGGAGACCGGGACGCACTTCCTCATAAATTACCAAAATAAATAAATGAAATGAAATAAAATGAAATAAATAAAATAGTAATTTTATTTTTTTTTAATTATGAAGTTATTGTAGTAAATACAATCAAAAACAAATGAATGAATAGCGTAGTTTGAATTGGAAAGTGGACATCGGCCATGTGCCAACATTAATCACTTTCACTTACTTATTTAGATAATAAATTATAAGGGATTTAATACTGTTCTTTAGTTGCCTCAAACGAGTGACAAATTCTTAAAGAATAGGAGCAATTTTGTTTAAAGGTAATTAAAAAGATATTAGTTAATTTTACAGTTAAAAAAAAAAAATTTTCTAAAAAATAGTAAGTCTACTTAGAAAATTGTGAATTTAATGTATATTATTAAAGATTATTAAATAAATAATATAAATATTATATTAACATTATTAATGTAATATTCTTTGATAATATACAATTATTGTATATTTTACTTAGAAAATAATGAAGTTAATCATTATAGGGATAGGCATTTTTGTCATCTGCTATGAATTTTAAAAGCGAATTAAAAATAATTAAATCTATTATTTAAGGTCAAATTTTGTCTAAATCGATAAGTAGTAACATAATGACCATCATTAAAAAAAGAAAAATATCATCACATATGCATTTTATTTTTGATAGATTTAAAACTATTTGTTTTGGTCAATTTCGACGCGATCCGCCATTCAGCCTCTTTTTCAATGGTTTTAGGCGCTTGTTTACAATTTTAAAATAACATTTGAGATGGAAAAAAATTACCAAAAATCAGTTGAAAAATAATAAAAAATAATAAAATAACTGTTTATCATATTCTTCATTATTTTCTAAGTTAAATGACTATTTAAAAAAAAATCTTTTTAACAACTGTATACAATAATTTTATATAGCAGCTAAAAAGAAAAGAGGGAAAAATGGTATTATTATTATTGGATAGAAAATGCTCGACTTGTTGAGGTGGAAAGGGGAAAACACACACACACAAACATGTGCGTGATTTAGCAAAATTTTTAGGATGAATTTAGACGATCCGTGAAGCTGTTGGGTTCACCTTGTAACAATCGAACCGTGACGATATTGATGCTTTTATTCAGGAAAGAGTAAAGGGATTCTAATTCCAACTACACCGAGAATGTGGAAATTTTTTTTTTAAATTGCCATTCGTATTATTACATATCATTCATTTACAAATTGTACAATAAATGTATTAATTCTTTTGGGTACTTCGTATTCAATACGATTTTTTATTATTATTATTAAAGCAATACGACGTATTGCTTTAATAATAATAATAAAAATCGTTATCGTTTGGCTAAACTTGCAAATTGGTCGGAAAATTAAAACGGAAAGTTTTTTGGTGGTCCCCCATGTCAGTTTAGCTACAGTCTTATTCTTATGAATTAACTTTTTTCCGAATTGGGTTACGGTTTAGGGGTTTGGGGATTAAGGTTGTTTTTAATTATGTATTGCTTAAAAACAAAAACAAGTTTGTATAGTAATTTGAAATTACTATACATTTAATGTTGAAAAAAATTTTTTTTTTAAACCAAGTTTAATTGAAATTATACTAACACAAACAACTGAGACTAATGTGTCTACCGTTGGATTCAATAATTGATTTCAATGGTTAATTAAATGTATAATATTTTTTAAAGC
The DNA here is from genome assembly GCA_023376005.1 of Doryteuthis pealeii. Classification (NCBI taxonomy): domain Eukaryota; kingdom Metazoa; phylum Mollusca; class Cephalopoda; order Myopsida; family Loliginidae; genus Doryteuthis; species Doryteuthis pealeii. The sequence continues at coordinate 43,611,960 of CM042174.1, read as the reverse complement.
AATACGTAATTAAAAACAACCTTAATCCCCAAAACCCTAAACCGTAACCCAATTCGCAAAAAGTACATTCATAGACTAGTTAAACTGTCATGAGGGACCACCAAAAACCTTTCCGTTTTAATTTTCCGACCAATTTGCAAGTTTAGCCAGACAATCTTATAAAAAAGGGGCATGTCTTTTTGAAAGGGTAATTTTAAAAAAACAAACAAACAATGACGTAATTACTATTATTATTTTATTTTATTAAAATTTAATAAAATAAAATGATTGAAAAAATTCGTGATCGTTTATTTTTGTTTTAAAAATTATCCTTTTAAAAAGTCGTTCGCCTTTTTTATAAGATTGTTTTAATAAAATAAAATAAATTCGTTATGTTTTTGTTGTTTTCTTTGCTGGTGTATGTGTAATATAGGTACTGCCAATTTGTTCGCTCATTTTCATTTTAAAAACAAATTAAGATTAATTATCTACACACGCACAAAAATGAGGATTTTAATATAAACAAAAGAAATATCTAAGAAATTGTCAAACGATTAAATTTCACATGGATGACGACTAGTGTGTATATATATTGGAAAATGATTTACTTTTTTCTTAAATTAAACGTTTGGTATAACGATATCGTTAATGGCTTTTACGCCCACACTTATATGATGACCCTGTGCCCGACATTCTACCTACAGTGATGAGAGAGAGAGAAGAGAATCTTATTGTCATATGATTGAAAAAGAAAAGAGCAAATGATCTAAATAAAAGACAGTATTATCTAGAGAGAGAGACAGACAGACAGCATCTTATAGCCATATGATGGAAAGAAAAGAGAAATAGACCCAAAAAAGACATTAGAGAGAGAGAGAGAGAGAGAGAGAGAGAGAGAGAGAGAGAGAGAGAGAGAGAGAGAGAGAGAGAGAGGGGGAGCGAAGAAGAGCATCTTATTGTCATATGATTGAAAAAGAAAAGAGAAAGAGACCTAAAAAAAAGACATTATCTTATTTACAGAGATAGATAGATAGATAGAGAGAGAGAGAGGGAAGAAGATCTTATTGTCATATAATTGAATTAAAAGAAAAGAGAAAGATGTAATATTTTTCTTTCTTCTTCTTCTTCTTCATTCACAACCAGATATTGAATCATTTCTGATGAATGAATGGCGTAGTTTGAAATAGAAAGTGGGCCTCGGCCATGTGCCAACGTTTTAATCACATAATTATTGAAAAAAACAAAACAATAATTTATAGACGATTTAATACTGTTCTTTAGTTGCCTCAAACGAGTGACAAATATTTTAAAAAAAGAGCACGTCTTTTTAAAAGGGTAATAAAAAAAATAACAAAAAAAAACAAAACAAAAAACGAAACATTACAGTTAATTTTATCATCAGAAATCATATCGTGGAGTAATGGTTAGCAAGCTAGTCTCGCAGATCCGTTACTACTGAAAAGCGAGTTCGATCTTTGCTGGATGCCCTCATACTTGTGACCTTGTGTATTTTTTTAAAAAATTATCAGGAAAAAAAAAATCAATTTTAACAAAATTTTAAAGCTTTTTTTCTAATATCCTCATCAACGTTTTAATTTTACGATGAAATATTTTTTATCTACTATCAATAATTTTACTACCATAAAACATTGAGAAGATCAAGTACTTAGGGGATTGTTTTTCTTTACCGTAAAACGTACTGTAGACAAGATGATCTCGGAACTTGTTTAGACTAGATTTAAAACGTTCAATTTAAAATAGGAATAAATAAACGAATTATAAAATTACATTACCATCGGTAATATTTCATTTTTTTTAAAGACGTGATATCGGTAATGTGGGATAATAAGTACACCTTACTATGGATCGGTTTAGATACCAAACAAAACAAGAAATTTCGAAGAAAAAATACAAATATTTAAAAGATTCTCTTGAGAAATTATTCCTTTTTCTCTGAATATTAAATTAAAATTAGTTTCCTTTTTATTTTTACACAAAATATCTTTTAACAATCTCATATTATGATTTTTTAAAAAAGAATTATCCCAGGAAATTCTTTTCTTTTTTCCCCGATACAACACACACACACACACACACACAAAGCAATCGAAATCCACTGGAGTGGAAGAGTAATCTTGCTGCTGCTTCTTGTCTACAGAAGGTTTATCGGTAAGACGGTCGCCTTACAGATCGTAAAATGATAGCCATATATGTATAAAATATATTAATATAATATATGATTTTTTAAAATAAATATTTTAAAAAAGAATTAAAATTATAAAAATAGTTTCTTAAAAAAAAACTATTTTTTATTTTAATTTTTTTTAAATATTAAAAAATTCTAAATAAGTCGCTTCACAATATGAGTTATGGTAAATAAAAGATCAGCAAAACAATTAAAAAAAACAAACTTAGGAGACTGATCACGCACATGTCTGTCTATATATATTTTTCTCAACAGCTATTTTTTTTTTCATTACTTTTTTTAAATTAAAAAAATTGCCTGTAAAGGCCACATCATACAGTCTACTCAACGACAGTAGATTTTATTTTATTTATTTATTTATTTAACAACGGAAATTTTTTTAGCTAGTCTCATATCACCAAAAATATATACCCCTAAATTTGACAGCATATCTTCTTTTTCTTTTAAACCACAGAAGAAGAAAAAAAAATACGTAAAAATAAGGAGAAAATCTTACGAAATTTGACTTAATTTTAATTCATTTAATTTCGAAAAACTAAAAAGAAAATCATTATCATTCATTATTTAAATTATTATTTTTATTATCCTCATACATGTGTGGGAAGTTCGTCAGGTCACGTGCAAATCTGACCATAAGCGGGTCTGTTTAAAAGCCGACCTTTGGATACCCACCCCCATCCCTCTACCCCCCAAAAAAAATTATAAAATAAAAATACAATTATTATTTAACGGAGATTTTGTACGACTATTTCAGTCTTTAAATTTGTAGCGAGTCAAGTCATGATTCCCTCTCTCTACGATCTCCGACAAAAAAATAATAATGCTGGTGATAAATTTTTAAAAAGGCGTTGAAGGTAGTGAAAGCTATTTATTTTTTTTTTTAAATGTATAAATAAAAAGAGATAATAATAATATATATATAAGGTCAATTATCCTTGGTTGGTGCGTGGTATTTTTTATTTATTGTAAGATCTCATTAAAATGTGAGGCAGTCCGGTTAAGATTTTTACTACAGTCAAAACGTACATGTGATTTTTTTTTTAAATAGTAGTATTAGTGTATCATTGTCAAAATTCGTATTTTCTCGACTCTAAAATTCAGAATTGTGATCATAGAAAAAAATACGTGGATTAATAAATATTAAAATTCTGAATTTAACAAAAATATTATCGTTTTCTGTAGATAAAACTTTAATTAAATACATAAACTATTTTAAATCGACAAAAACCAGCACTGGCAAGCAATGACTATTAGTTTTTTTTTCTTTAGCGGTACTAATGAATCGGCAGTAATCCTGTTATAAAAAAGATATATAAAATTTAAACTATATATTAAAAATATCAATTTTAAATATAAATAAATAAATATATTAATTTAAAAAAGAAAGTAAAAGGTGAACCAGTGCGTATAGAGAGAAAAAAATTGTTTACTGACAGTGAATGAGTTAGAGAAAGAAAGAAAAAAAAAGAAAAAGAGTATAGTTTACCTACCAAAGGTTTTAGTATTCAAATCTGGCGAAATTAAGCTGTGTCTCGGATTTTTAATTTATAGGTAGATATATATAATTAATAATATATATATTTTTTCCTTTTTTCGATTTATCCACCAAGGTAACCTTGTAGCAAAATATTAAGTGTCGTCCGTCTGGAGTTGGGAGTGCGAACGTCTTCTGGACTTGTATGTATGTGTATATATATATTTTTTTAAATACTGTTCTCCCTTCTTGGTGAGCAGCTGACGGTAAGGAAAGTAGTCGTTGCAAGAATCTCCCCCTGCTAATACGAATGATGGGGGGGTTTGTTTCGAAAAAAAGATCGAGAGAAAGCGTGTGTGGATGTTTGGTTATAACTATAGGAACTGAATTGATCAAACGTCTATGCCGGGGAGACCAACTCTTACTTTCTTTCTCTTTCTCTTTCTTTCCCCTCTCTTTCTTTCTTTCTTTCTATTTCGTCGTCTCCTCACTCACTCTTCTACTTCCTTTTTCTCTCTCTCTCTCTTTTAAGACACCCATTGACTGAACTGACCATGTGCTGGTTAATTGAAAGCATTGGCTGCTTGTTTAGCTCAATGGTAAATGAGAAGGGCGAGAGTCACGCTGTTCGAGTTTCATTTAGGGGTTTAAATTGATTGATTAATCAGTTTTAACGGCACGTTAGCTCACACAGGGTTATTTTATTCATGGAAGCATTGGCTGCTTATTTAGCTCAGCAGTAAACGAAAAGGACGAGAGTCACGCACATTGAGGTTTAAATTGATTAATTAATTTTAACGGCATGTCAGCTTGCACAGGGTTATTTTATTCATAGAAACATTGGCTGCTTATTTAGCTCAATGGTAAATGAGAAGGACGAGAGTCACGCTGTTCGAGTTTCATATTGAGGTTTAAATTGATTGATTCATTTTAACGGCATGTCAGCTCGCACAGGGTTATTTTATTCGTGGAAGCATTGGCTGCTTAATTAGCTCAATGGTAAATGAGAAGGACGAGAGTCACGCTGTTCGAGTTTCATTTAGGGGTTTAAATTGATTAATTAATTCATTTTAACGGCACGTCAGCTCGCACAGGGTTATTTTATTCGTGGAAGCATTGGCTGCTTAATTAGCTCAATGGTAAATGAGAAGGGCGAGAGTCACGCTGTTCGAGTTTCATTTAGGGGTTTAAATTGATTGATTAATTCATTTTAACGGCACGTCAAATTGCCCGCGTTATTTTATTCATAGAAGCATTGGCTGCTCGTTTAGCTCAATGGTAAATGAGAAGGGCGAGAGTCACGCTGTTCCAGTTTCATAAATTGACTGATTAATTCATTTTAACGGCACGTTAACTCGCCATGGGTTATTTTATTCATGGAGGCATTGGCTGTTTATTTAGCTCAGTAGTAAACGAAAAGGACGAGTCATGCATATTGAGGTTTAAATTGATTAATTAATTTTAACGGCACGTCAGCTCGCACAGGGTTATTTTATTCGTGGAAACATTGGCTGCTTAATTAGCTCAATGGTAAATGAGAAGGACGAGAGTCACGCTGTTCGAGTTTCATATTGAGGTTTAAATTGATTAATTCATTTTAACGGCACGTCAGCTCGCCATGGGTTATTTTATTCATAGAAGCATTGGCTTCTTGTTTAGCTCAGTAGTAAACGAAAAGGGCGAGAGTCACGCTGTTCGAGTTTTATATTGAGGTTTAAATTGGTTAATTAATTTTAACGGCTCGTCAACCCACCCCGCGTTATTTTATTCATAGAAGCATTGGCTGCTTGTTTAGCTCAATGGTAAATGAGAAGGACGAGAGTCACGCTGTTCGAGTTTTATTTTGGGGTTTAAATTGATTGATTAATTTAAAAGGCATGTCAACTCACCCAGGGTTATTTTATTCTGAGAGGTTAGGCCGGTAGGAAATAGCGCGTTTCGTACCTTTATTATTATCATTTTTTTTTCTACTGTAGGCATTTCTTCAGATTTTTTTTTTTTGCACACATTTTAAGTATTCGAATCTAATATATAGACAGTTACATAATTTCAATGATTGATTAATTAATTTTAATGGGGTGTCAATCCGTCAAAGGTTATTTTATTCTGAGAGGTTAGAGAATTGCGTACATCGTACCTTTATTTGTTTTATTGTAGTTTTTTTCCACACATTTCAAGTATTCCAATCTATGTATAATTTTAATGATTGATTTATTACTTAATTTCAACGGCATATCAACCCGTCCGGGGTTATTTTATGCCTAGAGGTTAGGGAATCACGTTCATGGTACATTTATATTTACATTTTTAAATGTAGTTGTTTCTTGAGGTTTTTTTTTTACACACATTTATAGGTATGATTGGTTGATTTTAACGGCATCTCAATCCGTCTAGGGTTATTTTATTCATAGAGGTTAGGGAATTGGATTCGCACCTTTATTTGTTTAAGTGTAGTTATTTCTTAGGAGGTTCCTTTTTTCTTTTTTTGGCTGACTTCTGATTTAGGTCGGAAAATTAAAACGTAAAGTTTTTTGGTTGTCCCTAACGACAGTTTAACTACAGTCTATGAATTAACATTTTGCGAATTGGGTTACGGTTTTAGGGGATTAAGGTTGTTTTTAATTACGTATTGCTTAAAAAAATAAACAACAAAAAACCCAAATTACTATACATTTAATTAACCATTGAAATTAATTATTGAATCTATTATTGAGACAGTTGTTTGTGTTAGCATTGCAATGTATAATTTCAATTAAACTTAGTTTAAAAAATATTTTTCAACATCAAATGTATAGTTTTTTGTTTTTTTTAAAGCAATACGTAATTAAAAACAACCTTAATCCCCTAAAACCGTAACCCAATTCGCAAAATGTTAATTCATAGACTGTAGTTAAACTGTCATTAGGTACACCAAAAAACATTCCGTTTTAATTTCCGACCTAAATCAGAAGTCAGCCTTTTTTTTTTTTTTTTGACACATTTCAAGAATTAAAAAGTATTCCAATCTAATTGTATAATTTCAATGATTGATTTATTAATTTCAATGGCATGTAAATCCGTCCCGGGTTATTTTATGCCAAGTGATTAGGGAATCACGTTCATGATACATTTATATGAAGTTGTTTTTTGAGAGTTTTTTTTTACACACAGTTATAGGTATGAGTGATTGGTTGATTTTAATTTGATATTAATGGATAATACAATTTTGTTTTTAAAACTCATGTTTTTCTATTTAACCCATAGATGGGACCCTAACAGGTACTACCACTCCGGGTTAGAGTGGACCAGGGAGAAATGGTGATGAATGGGCGTTCCACATTCCCCAAACCTCCAAAACTGGAACCTCACCATCAGATAGAGTTTAACGTCATTCCCAGGACATGTAGACCCGCAGCCACCGCCTTCTAGCACCCATATGATAAAAAGAGTTGGGGCTTGCCATAAGAGCAATAGGGTTGGGAAAATCATATAGGTGCTATGGCTTGACGACCAGCCGATTGATCGGAAGGGGCCTCTCCGACCGCCCGTCTTGCAAGACATGGACTGCTCATCCACCTGGGTCCTATCCTTAAGCATCACGGGTCGCCACCCACGGCCAACAGGTGGCCCCTTTGGGGGAGTCTTACCCCTCTGCAGAGGTGCAGTCGGTGCATTCTAACGCCCACCGACAGGGCAGAAATATAATTATTAGTATTAACTAATAATTATATGGCTTCAAGTAATTATTCTATTTAATAATAGACATTTAGTTGGTTGGTTGGTTGGTTGTGGTGGTTGACGTTGGTTGACTGGTTGGCTGTTGTTGAATGGCTGTTGTTGGCTGCATAGTTGTTGTTTGGTTGTTGGGTTGGTTGGTTGTGGCTGTTCATAATGGTTGGTTGGTTTTGACTGGTTGGTTGACTGGCTGTCATAGATGGTTGTTGTTGTGTTGTGACTGGTTGTTGTTGTTTGTTGGTTGGTTGGTTTGGTGTAAGGTTCTAGGTTATAATACATGGTATAACTTGTTGAAACGAACAATCTCCGACAATGGTGTTAAACATATAACAAGATGGATTTTATTACAGGCACATGGAATAACATATAACATGAAATACACATACAAGGAAACAAGATATAATAAAAGGACACATTCAATAGTTATGTACATGTACATATAAAATACAGGTTGAAGTCACTTACTGAATTAGTCCGTACGTGGGGGATGGAGACTTCCACGAGGGTGGGGTGTAGACACAAATGTCTAACCCATGTCGTCCAGTTCGAGAAAGAAGGAGAAAAGAGAGTGAGAGAGTTTGAATCAGGCGCTTAAATACAACAGACCCTTGGTGGTCAAAACCGGGAACCCAGGGGGAAGATAACTCTTCCAGGTCCAAGAGAAGACAATCCCCAACAGTGGTTTGGTTTTACGGCATGTCAACCCTTGTTGGGTTATTCTATACCGAATACGTTTTTGTTTTATTCATTCTTGATGTGTATTAATTTTTTTTAATCTTATTTTTTTAAACATGTTTTTTAAAACTCATGTTTTTCTATTTAACCCATAAATAGGACCCTAACAGGTACTACCACTCCGGGTCAGAGTGGACATGGGAGTAATGGTGATGAAGGGCACTCCACATTCCCCGGAGCTCCAGAATTGGAACATCACCAGATAGAGTTTAACGTCATACCCAGGACACTAAAACTCTTAGACACCACCTTCTAACACATATTATGATAAAAAGTTTAGTGGCTTGTAATAAAGGCAATAGGGTTGGGACAATCATATAGGTGCTAGGGCTTGACGTGACCAGCCGATTAATCGGAAAGGGCCTCATCGACCGCCCGTCTAGCTTAAGTTAGGGATAAATTGGAGTGTTGCATGTCATGGACTGCTCAACCACCAGGTTTCCATCCTTAAGCATCATGGATCGCCACCCACGACCAACGTGTGGCCCCATTGAGCAGAGGCTCAGTTGGTGTATTCTAAATCAGTGCTTCTCAACCTTTTTCGGCTTATGGACCATTTTTTTTATTCAAAAAATCTCCCACGGACCAATCCTACTTTTCTTGAATGTTGCTGCGAGCGGCTAGCACACGTGTTAAAGTAAAACAAGACAATTCATTTTCCGCCGATCATTGACGTGCGCTTAAATAGAGATTTTCAACTGGGGAGGGTCATTATAAGAAGCGCTAAATTAGTTAATTTTTGTGAAATGGCTAAAACATTTTTGTGGCTTCGAACTCTCTGTGGACCACTAGAAATGTTCCGTGGACCACAGATGGTCCAGATGGACCACGTCGAGAATCATTGTTCTAAAGCACCAGGGCTGAATTGTCATTTGTTTGCACACAGTTATACGGTTTCAAGTAACTAATAATAATCCTTAGACCCCCCACACCCCCAAAAAGAAACGATCTTATCGAAATCTCGGATAAGATAAAACGGGAATTCATACAAGCATTAGCCATATCAGTACTATTATATGGCTGCACCACTTGGACTTTAACGAAACGATCGGAGAACAAGTTAGATGGGACCTACGCAAGGATGCTGCGTGCTGTCTTGAACAACTTATATATTCCATACATATAAAAGGAAGTGTGGTATGTACGTGTCGGCGTATAACTCCAAAACGGGAGGTCACTCAGATTCAAAAACCTTGCATACAGATTAATATCCTTCTAACTAAGAAACAAACCAAATTTGGTTATTGATTTTTATCGATTAAGGGATATAATTAAATAATCAAACAAAATCAAACGATTTTCGGAAAGCATCGATTATTTGCTCCTCCTGATACACCAGCACCAGGAGCTTGCCTGCTGCTTGTTTTCAGCAGTCATTCAAGATGTCCGCTTTATTTCTACTAATAAGCCAACATTGTTGAATGCGATTCTTTTGTAATTTACTAAGAACTGTTTATTTTTTGAGAACTACAAAATCTGAATTTAAAATTGTCTTATGCGCGAAAAAGTTTTAGAAAAAAATCATTCAAGCGATTAAAAAAAGGGATATAAAAAAGTAGACCCCCACATACTATTATTTTCATATTTCTTAGAATAAACATATCCATTTCAGTGAAACTCAAAACATTTTTGAAAAAGAATATCGAAATTTGAATGAAAACACGAAATATAATAAGATTTTTGGATGTTTGTTTATTTAGAAACGTTGCTGATAAAGTATATATTAAATTTTTACTTGAAGGCACTTACAACGCTTGGCTTCTTTGTTACTTTTTTTAGGGCTCAAAATAAAATTACAATGTTACATTTTATTTCTAACTCAACAGGCAATTAAAACTGAATTTAAAATTGTCTTACGTACGAACAACTTCTGCACCCCCCCCACACACACGCACAAAAAACCCCAGCTTACCTTCATATCATCTAACCCATCCAAGTAAGACGAACAATACATGCTAGGCACTGCTGGGGAAGTAAGGACGAACTCATGTGTGACGTTCTCCTGTAGACACCTACTCATGGACATACGAGTGTTTGCCGGCGAGCAAAAACTTACATACGATAGCGATGCGCATATACTAGATGCCGATGACCAATAGGGGCGCGTGGCAAAAGAGAGTCATAGGAATCAGTGCTGTCAGGACGACTTGATGATCATGGTATCAAATATTATTATCGAATACGAATAATAGTGGATAAGGTAGTTAGGTTAAGACAGTTCTAAGTGACAGTTATCTCTGGATTCCGGGTTCAATCCTGAACAGCGGCAGTAACATAGAATAATAATTAACACAACTCCTACCCCAGCTATAGTTAGCGGAATGAGAACAGGATACCCCCATGGAATGAATAAAGGGTTAGGTTCGAAGTTTCCGTGATGTCTCCCGATTACGACAAAAACGTTCCCGAGTTCGAAAAGAAGGTTCCCGAGTCCGACAAGAAATACCCGAAGAAAGCCGGAGGGCATATCGGCCGAAACGTTATACAAATAACAATAAAGATGAAGACAATTGTCACCAGCTATGGGTAATTAGTAGGGCAGACTTGGCTATTTAACTTTGGTATGGCAACCAGTCTAGGAGAAGTAAAACTCTGAATTAAAACCTGTTAAACTCCGTTTAAAATTTATCCTATGTCGCATCCTGCTCGTAAGGAAGGGTTAAGTAAAATAATTAAATAAATAAATATCCGATAAGAGGTCGATATGCCGTTAAATATAAAAAATATATATATCTAAGGTAGGTGGGTTGTCTCCCTTGGTTGACGCGCCTCTTTTCAATCCAACCAATCACAGGCCCGCAATTTTCGGTGGGATCAATTGAAGATAGAAATCTTCCTCTTTTAGATTCAGCGACTCTTGAGGTCGGACGTAAATTTCGTCGCTCTCTACAATTCAATAGATAGTATCAGAGATAGAGAAGGGCCACCGCAGATAAGATACTTACCGCAGATAAGATAACATTCCAAGGACTCAGTTAAGTGGAATTGTATTCATTATATTTACTAGCAAATATATGCACCCTCCGGGTGCAAGTATTTAAGTTTTAATGTACTAAAATATTGTATTAAATTAGAAAGGCTAATGAACTAAATAAGAATACCGAAACAGAGGGAGTATATAAAAAATGGAACAAGGTCTTTCATTGTTATTTTTTCACCGATTTCATTTAAGATTCATTGAAGAGATTTGCTTATATTCATTAAAATACAGTTAGAAATCAATAATACTAAGCACATATTTATTAAATTCAACCCGTTCACACTGTAACCGCTATTTTGTTGTATATATAATATAATTGCATATTGTCAGGACATGGTTAACAGTATTAATAATGTAAGACAATTTTATTAATAATTGAGGTTTAGATAAAAATAAAATCATGGAGAATGTGATGTCAATAACTAAGAGAATTATGACTTGAGTAGGAATATAGTTTCGGTTACAGACAGAAAAACACACAATCTCCATTATAATAAGATATAATTGACATTTCCAACAGATAATACTATCGTTTGCAACAACAATCATTACAAGTGTATTTTCTTGTACGTGTAAATGTAACAATACAGTGTTATTTGAAATTCCATGTGTTCATGTTTATAACTATTGTTAATTCCACATCCTCGGCGTAAACCAGTACATAATCAAATACGCTAAAAAAAAAAAAAAATTTTTAAATTTAAAAAAAAAATTTGATAAAACAAAAAAACAAACAAAAAGTATTATTTAGATTATTCGGACTATTGTCCTCATCTTTATTGTTATCTGTACAATGTTTATTTTCGAATTCGGGAACTTTCTTTTTCGAACTCAGGAACCTCCTTGTTGTAAAAATCAAAGAAATAGTGAAGAAAAAAAAAAAGAATACAAAAAACAAAAACAAATATTGAACCCTTATATGCTGTTGCGTGGCGTCAGGTCGTGGCATAATGGTTAGAAAGCTATTCTCGCAAAGCCATCACTACTGAATAGTGAGTTCGATCCTCGTTGGATGCCCAATTACATGAAATATCCCTACGTTGAAAAGACCTTGTGTTAATCCAGCCTGCTGGGGGGTGGGGGTTCAGAAGAATATTTTTCCCTTTACATATTGTAATGACAAATGATAACACCGATAGACTTTGGAAAGCTTTATTCTATTCTTACTGAGAGTTTATATAGTCTAGTATTCACTAGAGAGTTCAGAAGGTTGACGTTTGTTTTGGCAATCAGTAAGTCGAAATGTTTGCTCGAAGCTACTTCTGAGACATGTGTTTTTTTGGTTGAAAGTTTAATGCTGCGATCGTGTAGTGTCGTCTCGGAGCAGCGATGGAATATCAGTTTGATGATTTTTTGTCTGTATTTATATTTAACAAATAGGCTCCGATTTTGATCATCTATTTTGGCGCTTAAGCACGGACGTGGTTTTAAGCACGATGATTTGTCCAATCGAACTCTGACTAATGTATACATATTTTTTAATCTCTTTTCCTTAAATTTGGAAAAAAGAATCGTGTTTGTGTTTATCCTTATTTGGATATAAAATATAGGATTTTATCCTATAGAGGTTATCATAAAATAGGGGAGGTAGCTCTCAACCTGTCTTTTATAAAGACTAGCAAAATAAATAAAAACGCCCTCTGGGCGACGTAAAATAAATACGGGGATGGGAGTTGAAAATTTAATATCAGAGAGTTTGTATCATAAGTAAAGTAAAATCATCAAATTTATTAAAGGAGTAAAAAATAAAATAAATTTATTAAAGGAGTAAAAAGTAAAAAAATTGAAATGGAAACTTAGTTCTGATAACTTTAAATATATATTAAAATAAAACAAACTATGTATAGATAGATAATACCAGGTATGTATTTATTAAAACTTGTTTAAAAAAACAATGAGGACTGTCTAACATTGCATGCTCAAATTTTGAGTGTATTTTATTCTATGTTACGACGATTTTAGGTAGTGTGACGTAAGCGTGACGTAGTTTTTGTTACAGACAAAAACCGGAAGCGAATCTCCATTATTAATAGAAGATGTATGAGAGCTCAACTGGCAAGGGCGGTAATCGTGTTTTAAGCTTTTATTTATTTATTTTTTTAAAGTCTGTTGTTTGTTTATTTTTCTATTTTATTTTGTTTACTATTCCCAACACGTTAGATCATGCTCCAGGGTCCTATTAGTAATTCGAGAAAATGTGATCGCCACATCTCTTGTCGTCGTTTGGGTGAGGTGATGACGAACAGAAGGACAAAAAAGATTTACTGAATTAAATTAATACGATTACTATTTAATTGATTGACAACAATAAAACTAATTAACATGATGTAGTAATTCATTGTTATTAAACATGTCATAAACATTAATTGGTAATCTTGAACTTTAAGTGAGTAAATTCCTACCATAAAATTGTACTTGCGCATTATTTGAAATGAACTTAATCGTTTTTAAAAATATATATTTATGATATTTTGGAGCTAAAAACATGCATTAAAATGGATTTGAAAAGCGTCGTGTTTTTTTTTTTTCGTGACAATTACGTTGAATTAAAGATGGCTGCCATTGTTTACAAGCTTCTTCCCGGAAAAAGAACAAAGGGACTTAACTCTCATTTTAAATAATGCGCAGTATAATTTAACTGTACAATTTTAAGGTAGGAATTTAGTCACTTAAAGTTCAAGATTACTTATTAATTTAGTACTTGCTTACCGGCGGGACTAAGCTGCTCCGTCCCCTGTAAGACTCTCCCCGACCCGAAAAAGGGGCGGTCCGAATATGAAACTAAATTGCTTCGAATGGCGAGGCTGGAGATCACAGGAGTGTGGAATACTCTTTCGTTGTCATTACTCCCAGTTCCACTCTGACAAAGAGTGGTAGTACCTCTTAGTCTTACGGTCCTATCTATGAGCAATATATATTCGTTTAAAAATTATATTTTACTATCCAAATATGTTGAGAATAGAAAAAAACATATTTAGATAGATATGATGTGTAATTCTTGTCCATTATGAAATCAGATTTGAAGAGGCGAATGTAACCGAAATAAATTTATTTCTGATAAATTAGTATTTTTTATATTCATTTATAATATCTCCGTATATGTAAAAAAAAATGCACATACACTGATATTCATATGTATATACGCAACATTTTATATGTACGTTTGAGTTCTCCATTTTCGTTGAATCCTATCACAGAAACACTATATATATATATAATATATATATATATATATATATATATATATATATATATATATAATCCAAAAGTCCAGAGAAGAAATCTTCCTTACGACACAAGAGTTTTATTTTTAAAAAACCTGTCGCAGTTTGAGAG
>CM042174.1:43587536-43595036 GCA_023376005.1 Doryteuthis pealeii | reverse complement strand
TCGAGTTGCCTGTTGAACAATAAACATATACAATTATCTTATTATTTTGATCAAATTTTATAAACATGCACATGGGGTTATATATATATATATATATATATATATATATAATATATATATTCATCAACAGACACGTGTTTCAACCTATCAATTCTCTTCAGAGTGGCTAGACATTTTAAAGCTACCTACCTGGGTCAATAGTAGGACAGACTGAGCTCTTTAACCTTGGTTCTAGAAGGAAACTATGAATTCAACCCGTTTAACCTCGCTTAAGAAATTTACCTTGTGCCACATCCTGCTCATGTGGAGGGGTTGGTAGAGGCATATACGTGTGTTGGAACGGATTTGTGGGAAATTGATACGGTTATCAAAGTTTTATAATCCTGGACGAAGCTGTTAATACCATTGGGAAAGGTTATATCAAACTATTCTCCTTAAAGCTATGAGTAAATAGTAGGGCAGACTGGCCTCATTAACTTGGTTACTCAACCGGTCTAGGATATCATATTCATATCCTGAATCAAAACGCGTAGAGTAGAAGCCACACTAAACAATTCAAATCAGTGTTATAGTGATTATATATACTAGTAAATATATGTACCCTCTGGGTACAAGTATTTAAGTTTTAATGTAATAAAATTATATATTTAAATTAGAAAGGCTAATGAAACTAAATAAGAATGCAGATAAATGATTTGAAACAGAGGGGTGTATAATCGAAAAGTAGAACAACTGAAACTTACTCTTCTATCACTCTCGTCTTTCATTGCTAAATTTCCCTAATTTAATAACTTAGTTAAAATAGGAAGTAAAGAATAAAATCAGAATTATTTCTTCTTGTTAATCGATTTCTTTTAAGATTTATTGAAGAGATTTTTGATAATATTGTTGTATATGCAAAAGTCGAAATCTCCCGATTCACTAATACAAGCTACATACACTCGCCAAACGGACGGATAAAGTCGGAAAGTGCCCTCTATCGTGGCCTGGGACGGAATGACCATTTTGACATATGTCTGCGCATTGGGCTCCAAATCGGAGTTCCGTCTATGATAGTCAATTCCCAAAATTAAATAAAAAAAAAAAATTGGTAAATAAAATTTCGAATATCATCCAATGAAAGCGATTCCCGGTAAAGGGAAAACAACTCCAATTGATCCAACTTGGACCGCCGATCTCTATAAAACGAACAGCTTTGAAGGGCACCGACAGTCAGAGCTGAAGGCACCATCACGAACGCAGGCTACCACGAGCGCTACCTCACAGAAGGACACATCAAAGAGCGGCGGGTCACACCCCAACTCACCCAAACCTGACCTCACCAGGCAGTCAAATCAACAAGTCAACTACCGAACATTTCTACATCATTCGTTGATAAAAAAAAGCGCTACTACCAGTACACAATATTCTGCCTAGAACAAGACAAGAAAGAAGCGAACATTTCTACAAGATTCGACGATACAAAAATATACTAGCTATCATAACTCGATACGACCAGCGATCGACTTCAGAATAACCGAAACTACAAGATTCTGCCTACGACAACACACACCGACTGATACAAACCCCATTCGTGCTACCACAAGTGAGTAAACTTATCTACCTCCCAACCCCCAATTCTCTACGATCATCAACTTAAGGGGCGAACTTCAGTCCGCGCCTACCTCCACATACACAATACCATCTGCCTACATCACCACACCAATACCACAATCAAGCTGGACATTTTACGAACTTAATATTCAACAGAAATATCACAAAAATTGTGCGATACCCATCCTGACATTTACGGACTTGCTATTCACCTATAAACATTCATCAATTTTCAAACCTGTTGCTCTCTTGAATTTATTTCAACTTTTCGTTGGTTTTTTTTTCATATTACTTTTCAATACAATTTTGAAATTTATATCTGTGTTTGTTTTTTCCTTGCCACCATACGCTTGCTACTAATCCTGTTTATAACAATATTCATTAAGATAAAACCATACAATTAAAAATAAATAATACTAAGCACATATTTATTAAAATCAAATTTTTAATATCAATATGCAAATTAGCCTTTCTGTTCACACTGTAAACTGCTATTTTAGTGTATATATAAATACAATTGCATGTTATTCAATTGTAGATATGATTAACAGTATTAATAATGTAAAACAATTTTATTAGAAATTGAGGTTTAAATGAAAATAAAATCATGGAGAATGTGACGTAAATGTCTAAGGGAATTGTGACTTGAGTAGTGATATAGTTTCGGTTACAGACAGAAAAACACACAATCTCCATTATAATAACTAGCAAATATATGCACCTTCCGGGTGCAAGTATTTAAGTTTTAATATAATAAAATATATTAAATTAGAAAGGCTAATGAAACTGACTAAGAATGCAGATAAAAAGATCTGCAACAGAGGGGGTATAATCGAAAAATAGAACAACTTTGAAACTAACTATTCCATCATTTTCCATTACTCCCCTGTTTCATTGGTAAATTTTCCTAATTTAACTATTTAGTTAAAATAGGAAGTAAAGGATAATATTACAGTTATTTCTTCTTGTAAATAAATTTCTTTTAAGATTTATCTACGAGATTTTTGTTTATATTTCTTAAGATAAAACCAAACAATTAGAAATCAATAATACCAAGCACATATTTATTAAAATAAAATTTTAAATATCAATATGCAAATTAGCCTTCTCGTTCAAACTGTAAACCGCTATTTTGTTTTATATATAAATACAATTGCATGTTATTAGTACGTAGATATGATCAACAGTATTAATAATGTAAAACAATTTTTATTAATAACTGAAGGTTTAAAAGAATGAAATCATGGAGAATTTGACGTAAATAATTAAAGGAATTGTGACTTGAGTAGTAATATAGTTTCGGCTTCAGACAAAAATGCAGTCTATCTCCATTATATATAGATATATATATATATATATATATAGTGATGCTGATAGCTTTTTGATTTAATGCGTCTTGGGACTATGATTTAAACTCGTTAAACTCCGCTTAAGAAATTGACCTGGCGTCACATCCTGATTCTATAAAGGCATCATGTACGCATTCCAACCAAAAGATTTATCACTCTGTCGGCTGCGTATGGCAAGACCTCCTACACTCCCCCAAAAAGGGAGAGCCCCCCTCCGATCAATCGGCTGATCATGTCAAGCCCTAGCACTGGTGCTCTTCCAATATGTGATCTACCGAATGGTTTGTAATCCAATATGTGATCTACCCATTAACTACCCAATATTTTCTTATTAAACTAACCCTAAACCCTAACCCTAACCCTGTCTTCTTTTTTCCTAGCAGATCACATGCCATGAATAGTAGATCAATAGTAGATCACAAACCTTCGGTAGATCACATATTGGAAGAGCACCCTAGCACCTATATGATAGCCCCAACCCTGTTGTCCTTATGGCAAACTCAAAACTCTTATCATATGGGTGTTAGAAGGCGGTGGTTGAGGGTCTTCATGTCCTGGGAATGACGTTAAACTCTATCTGACGGTGAGGTTCCAGTTTTGGAGGTCTGGGAAATGTGGAGCGCCCCTTTATCACCATTGCTCACTGGTACAGTCTGACCTGGAGTGGTAGTATCTGTTAGGGTCCCATCTATGGGTTAAATAGAAAAATGTGTATATAAAAAACATTGAGTATCCATTAAGAATTAATTTATTTCAAAACTTTGTCGGTATTAGATGACCCACTGAGGTTGATGTGCCATAAACAAACCAAACCAAACCAAACCAAACCAAAAAGGGGTTGATACGAGTATGTGTGGGGATAAACCCCCCCCAAAAAAAAACAAAAAAAACATAAAATAGAATTAAAAAAAACAACTCCCATGGGGCCTTGACCGGAAGAACCCTCTGCGCAGGTCCGACAAAAAGGACTGATTCCCTACCCCAAAAGGATACTTCGGCCATTTTAATTTAGGCCGCAACTGAGTGCAGTCGTTTTCTTGGCCAGGGGCATGTCCCCTTGCTACAACCGACTATGCCCCATTCAATAAAGCCTGAGTCATAAAACTACCTCTTGTCTTTGTCTCTTCTGCTTTCGTTTGTTAAATTTCATTTCAGCTTACCAGCTCACAAGAACCAGCTTTATTGGAGATAAGATACAATGACGAACGAACCAAACTTGCCCCCATAAATTATTTTGACTATTGTCCTCATCTTTTGTGTTGCTATCTACACAAAGTTTTTAGCCAATTAAAAAAAACAACATGTTGACACATTGTGTCAGACTCAAGACTAAATATGGCTGCTACAAGACCAACCAGAATAGACTCTTCTTAAAATAAGATGGTTGGTGTGGCGCTCCATCTCTGATGCAAAAACATATGTGTTCATATGTGTTCATAGCAGATTTTTTTTGTGTTGAACTACTAATAGATTCGTAAGTTATAAATCTTTCTTCATTCTAAGTGAATAAGCCGGGAAAGTTTGAGCCCGAAGAGTATCAGACTTATTCGTCAAACATGTGTATAAGAATAGTAAGAGGGTTTAACAGTAGTACTAACTCCTCTTCCTCCTCTTTCATTGAAACGTCTTCTCTTTCCTCCTCTATTGTAAAGATATCCAAAGGGCATTCCATTACTGATTTTTATTGAAATACAATTAGCTAGCCCTGTTTCTGAGTATTAGCTTAACATGTGTGGCTGATCAATGGTGTACCTGCTAATTGTTTATATTGAGTCATAATATTGAGAATTCTGGGTATGGGGGTTATCGTCCTTGACTGCGAGCCTATGATTCGAACCAACCAATCACGAGCCAGCATACTTTGGCGGCAAAGCCGAATAAGAAAACTCGGGCTCTTCTGATCCAGCTTCCAAAGGAACAGACCTAAAACAGGGTCGCCTCTTCCTCAACAACCAGCATCGGAGTCGGACATCAAACAGAACGTCTATCAAATCCGAACTATCAGAAGGCCGTAGCAAGGGCTCCGATAATACCCTATCTCAGGACTCAGATGAGTGACAAATTATATACATTTGTGCAGACGAATTAAAGTTTGCAATCCTTATTGTTATTCTGTAATACACGTCTTTATTCCTATTTCTAGTTGTTTGGTTATTTCTTTAACTCTTAACTTGTCTGCCACACTCGTGGTTAACTCCATACTTCAAACCTTGGAGTACTGTCGTTTCGTGTCTAGTTTCTTTATAATAAAACTATCTCTTACCTCAGTCTCTTTACTTTCTCGTCCCTTAAATTTCATTTCAGCTCCGCCCTGTCGGCTGGGGCGTTAGAATGCACCGACTGCACCTCTGCAGAGGGGTAAGACTCCCCCAATGGGGCCACCTGTTGGCCGTGGGTGGCGACCCGTGATGCTTAAGGATAGAGCCCAGGTGGATGAACAGTTCATGACATGCAATACTCCACTTTGGCCCTATCTTTGGGCTAGACGGGCAGTCGGAGAGGCCCCCTCCGATCAATCGGCTAGTCACGTCAAGCCTTAACACCTATATGATTTTCCCAACCCTATTGCTCTTATGGCAAGCCCCAATCCCTTTTTATCATATGGGTGCTAGAAGGCGGTGGCTGCGGGTCTACATGTCCTGGGAATGACGTTAAACTCTATCTGATGGTGAGGTTACAGTTTTGGAGGTTTGGGGAATGTGGAGCACCCGTTCATCACCATTGCTCCCTGGTCCACTCTGCCCCGGAGTGGTAGTACCTGCTAGGGTCCCATCTATGGGTTAAATTGAAAAATGTATTTATAAAAAAATTGTCTTATCCATTAAGAATTGATTTATTTCAAAACTTTATCGGCATTAAATGACCCACTGAGGTTGATATGCCGTAAAACAAAACAAACCAAAACCAATCAAACCTTGGAGTACTGTCGTTTCGTGTCTAGTTTCTTTATAATAAAACTACCTCTTACCTTTGTCTCTTTACTTTCTCGTTCCTGAAATTTCATTTCAGCTGACCAACCCACAAAAACAAAGAACCAACTTTATTGGAGATGAAGTACGAACGAGCTAAACTTGTCCCCATAGATGACACTTATGGCGCGATTTCCTATAATTGGAACACTTATTAAAAACTTGCTCTTTATTTTTTATATAAGTTGCCAATTTTATGACCTTAAAATTAAATGACCTCTGACCTCAGTTAACAAAAATAAATGTGTGTGTGTGGGGGGGGGGGGGTTAAAAATAAATGAAAGTTGAACTTGTCAAAAATTAATCTTTCAGCAAAAATATTTTTGTCTTTCTCTCTCATCGTAAAAGTTGACCTATGACCACCAAGTTTACTTGCTTACTAATACGACCCAAATATTTTTGTTTTTGCGTATTCGTTTTTTTTTTTCCTTGAAACTTTTACTGGGGAGTCAATCAGGGCCGAGTTAGCTCAGTCGATAGAGCGTTTGGCTAGAAACCACAAGGCTCCTAGTTTGATACCGACCCTCGCCAACTAAGCGTGTAAGTAGCACAGAAAATTTATTCGACAACTACGACCTTGTAGCGTTAGTTTCGTATTTGCCTGGGAGAGTTGTCTGCCCGGTTTAGTTTGCTGGTGCCCGCTAGGGGGATTAGTATTTAAGCGGCTGGTTCAAAAGGCTTCTCTCTCTTTTTTCCTGTTCCAGTAACTACGAGCCACATGGAGTAGACACGGTCTACTCCTTCTCGTTGGGGCTTTTGGCCCCACTTACATTACTGTAAGTTCTTCACACAGCATGGACTATCCCTAGTCTCATGTCTGTACTTTTATATGTTATCTTGTACCATTCATGAATGTGTATTTATCTTTTTACCTATGTACTTTGTATCTCGTCATATGTATGTGCTGTACTATATTAAATATTTTGTCTGTTAACCTTCGTCGGAGTCATGTATCCAATATGTATAACTAGGAACCATTCTTACAAACTTTTTAAATTCAAATGTTTTGTTCGAACTCCGAATTGTTCGACTTAAGAGTCGTTCGAGAACCGAGTTTCCACGGTATATAAAAATTTGACGTTGCATTTTGGTGTTTATTACTGTTGGGGGAGGGGGTTAAGTGGAGGAGAGGCTTTCTGTGATTGAATATACCAATCACATGATGAGCCCAGAGGTTTTGGTGCAAAATACCAAACCCCCCAGACAGATTCCGGACCAGCTCCGACGAGACATCGACCTGAAGTTCTCTCCAAGAAAGCACTAAGATACCACATATCTTCTCCATCACACCGGCATGTCTCTCAAACTTGACTCTATACACAGGAAGGACTTTATATTGTTACTCATTGTTTTATTTGATTTTTTAATAAATTGTTAGAATTAAACTAAGTTTTAATTCATATATTTGTTGCTGTTTGTCTTAGAATTAAATGCTATACTAACACTGGTCAAAAGTTTTATATTCTAATTGTGGTAATAAGAGATGATTTCAGAGTTATCTGCCTTGTCTAGGGGGAATCATCTCCCTTCTTCATTCAGTCACAAGGGTGTTCTACGAGTAATTGTGAATTGTCCCTCAACAAAATATA
>CM042174.1:43495036-43582536 GCA_023376005.1 Doryteuthis pealeii | reverse complement strand
TTTTATTTCAGTATTTCACGGTGTTTGGAAGTAAATAAAATATTCTACGTTCAACATCAGTCGTCTTCGTGTAATCAATACATCACCAGAAAATATTACCAGGGAACTGCTACAGTAGACAAATACGGGATGTTATAGAAACTGGATGTTTATTGTCGACGTTGCAACGTTTCGGTCTATTAGACCTTCTTCAGGACTTCGTTGCATCGTCGACAATAAACATCCAGTTTCCATAACATCCCGTGTTTGTCTACCTTTATCCACATATTGTCGGATTAACCTCCTCATATTTCTCCCATATATATATATATATATATATATATATGACAGTTTCAACTACAAATATCATATATTTTGCCCTGACGACGGTGGTTTCTCTGTATACTTGGATTAAAATATTTTTCTATTATTATTATTTTATTTTGTATTTAAAATGATAATAAATAGAATACAATGTGTACTAGGACAATCTCTCGGTCGAAACACGTGTCGACACTCCATTAAAACATTTGTATCCATTCAACATTTTCTTTCTTTTATTTATCTTTCGATATATTGTTGTTTTCAACTTACACACACACGCACACAAATATATATATATATATATATATATATATATATATATATATCAAACTTGTTGGTAAATCCTCGCGGTGAGAAAAAAAAACAGCAAATAGTTTGATTGTAAAAAATATACTACCAAACATTACCCGCGGGAGAAAAAAATTTTGGAAAAAAAGAAAAGACCATGATAATCGTACCAACCAAAAATAATCTATTAGTACAATATTTGGCCAAAAGAAAAAAACAATTTATATATATATATATATATATATATATATATATATATATATATACAAAACCGCCAGGAAACTAAAGCTAATAAGTAAAAAGTGCTCAATACCTAAGTAGAGCAAATAATAAAGATAAACCTACTAAAAGTTTCGCTTAGTGCTCTTCAGTGCTAAGATCCGACTCGAGTCGGATCTTAGCCCTGAAGATATATGACTTTGTTACTGATCTCTGATAAACAATTTTGTCTAAATATAGAACCGGGAATCCTCCACGACTAATCCCCCCACCCACTGATGACACTAATATCCTTGTACAATTTCTCTCACCTTCCCAAACAAGGAAGCAGGTTTTTGTTAAACCGGACTGGAAATTGGAAGACAATCCTGTTTTGGAATTGACTCACTCACGGAAATCCTTCACAAAACGTCAAACGCACAATCTGAAAATATAAGAATTTCTATCCAAAATAATCATCTATTTTTCAAAACATTGTTAGTTGATTGTACGACCGTTATCAACTTGGAAACACCCCCTGGTTAAAAATGGGACCTTCCAAATCGTCCACAACGTGTTATATGTATACTTAAGAGCTATTGCTAAATAGTTCAATATGTAAAAAGTATAATAATCTTGACTTGTGGATATACCACAGTATAATAATTTAATTATTACAACGTTTGATATGTTTACTTAAAAGCTATTGCCAAATAGTTCAATATGTAAAAAGTATAATCTTGACTAGCAGGACCTGTGGATATACCACAGCATCATGAGTTAATTATTACAACGTTTCGTATGCTTACTTAAGAGCTATTGCTAAATACTTCCAAATGTATAAAGTATGATAATCTTTTTTCTTTCTCTCCTTCTGTTCATCATATTTCATTATATTCGATTGAAACCGATTAGCGCTATCGCTTCTGTGCACTCATCCCCCTCTCTATATTTCCCCTACTCTCTTTCTTCCTTCCATATTATATTTTTCTGTGTAACATGTTCGATTTTTACCCTTTATTTCTTCATAATAAAAATGGAATGGACTCGTCGACCCGAGTTCAAATTCTGGACTGTTTCCCATAGCACTAATACCTTTGGGAAAGGTATGAATCAAACTGTTCTCACTCCAGCTATGGGTAAATAATGGGGCAGACTATTCTCTTTAAGCTTGGGTAGGTAACCAGTGTTGGAGAAGGAAAACTCTGAATTCAAACCTGTTAAACTCCGCTTAATGAATTGACCTGGTCAATTCCTTAAGCGGAGTCTAACAGGTAGTTTAAGGTAGGTTTTTTTTCCCAGGGAAACTGTAACATCAACTTGCTCCAGGTTCTTGTCCATGCAATATATATATATATATATATATATATATATATATAATATATATATATATATAGTTTACCCTATTATACGCTCCCAATTTCGGTTGAGCACTCTATTTAGGAGGTATATAATTGCAGATTCACCGTATTCGGCTCAGCCAAATCTCACTTTGTTTACAAAGTTTGAGAACTCTAGGTGAAGGTCATTTCCGCTTAGAAATATAGCGATTAAATAGCCTGCTATACTTGGCGACTGACTGTGGATGTGTGGGTAAGAGGCTTGGCAAGCGCAAGTTCGTTCGGGTCTCGAACCCAGCCAGAGGCAGCTGTTAAAAATCGTATAACTATACTGATGAGAGGTGATACCTCGAAACACGTGTCTATAGTTTACCCTATATATATATATATATATATATATATATATATATGGTGTTCAAGATACATTTGACAGTTTCATAAGGAAAAAGAAAAAGTGCTTGGTAACTACAAAATTTAATGGATTGTAAAGAAATATAAAAGGCACGCAAATTACACTACTGTCAATAAGTTTCATTCAAAATAACCGCTATTAGCGTCGATCACAGCCTGAATCCTGCTCCGGAACCTGGAACATACTGATTTTACAGTTTCCCTGGGAAGGGTCTCAAAAACTACCTTAATTCTGTCGATTAACTGGGCTTTTGTAATATTGATACGGTGATTGGTGTCTTTCTCAACAGCGACACATGCATAATAATCCGCGGGTTTAAGATCTGGGGAGTCAAATATTGGGACTGGTGTAGTCGTAAAAATTCGCCGACAACCATTTTTTACTTTTCCCAGAGGTGTGGCAGGGGGCCGAATTCAGTTGCCATACATATGGCCTACCATTAGTTACCCTTGTTATTCAGGGCTTAACTACAGTGTTTAGCAACTCCACGTAGGTATCTAAGGGTTCTCCAACACTTTTTTTCTGCAGATTTTCGAGGAATTCTGCTGTATGAACGCAATCAGATCGTGTGCTTTATTGTTATTCTAGCCACAGCCTCATAATCTCCATTGCAATTCTCCAGTTCATGCCTGATTGTTTTTACAGTGTTCAGGGCGTATTGGGCTGCAACCATAATCTCCTTATTTTGATGGCCGGTGCAGATAATCATGATATATGTTATTCTCTTCCATGATTCAAGTGGGTTCCAGTCATCCATTCTATCTGTCATCACATATATGAATGAAGAAGGGTCCAAGCTTTTAAATGATACATTGTGTGCGTCATTACCTTCAACCTACGGAGAAAATTAATCAAATATAAATATGTCAAATTTACCCCGAACACCATATATATATATATATATATAATATATATATATATATATGAAAAATAAAGGATTGAGTTAATTCGACACAGTGTGGTGGAAAATTGAGGAAAATGCGGATAAAACGACATAATAACTAAATGTTATTTGAATTTAGTTGTTATGTCGTCTTATCCGCATTTTCCTCTATTTTCCACCGCACACACACACACACACACACACACACATATATATATATATATATATTATATATATATATGTGTGTGTATGTGTGTGTGTGTGTGTGTGTGTGTGTGTGTGTTTTATACATATATACAAAGTGTGTAAAAAAAGTATCGAGATTTTCGGTACTTTTTGACATACCTTGTATTCTAAAAAAATTAATGCTCCATTGATTCTTCATGTCTATCTGGTAAATACAGCTTTAAAATCTGTACTTTTGACACACCTTGTATTCTGTGGAAATTAACGTTACATTCATTGTTCATTCCTATCTTGGTAAATACAGCTTCAATCTCGATACTTTTTGACACACCTTGTATTCTGAAGAAAAAAAACATTCCATTCATTGTTCATTTGTATCTTGGAAATGCAGCTTCAATCTCGTTACTTTTTTGACACACCTTGTATTCTGAAAAAAAAATAACATTCCATTCATTGTTCATTTGTATCTTGAAAATACAGCTTCAATCTCGATACTTTTTGACACATCTTGTATTCTGAAAAAAATTAACGTTACATTTATTGTTCATGTCTATCTTAGTAAATACAGCTCGATACTTTTTTGACACACCTTGTATATATTCCCTAATATCATCTTTAAGTAAAAGGCTGTGTCATGTTGAATGTTTTGATATAATTGAATAATTTTTAAAAATATTCAAATGAGCCCGCTAACAAAAGGGGTGTGAGTAATTGAGCTTTTGCAATGGAAATAACCAACCTCAATTCTCCAGTCTCTTCGTCTATCCAAATAAAATTATTAGAGCATAACTAACACTTTTAGGGGGTCAATTGAAGCACTTAAATCACTCTTCTTCTAAAAGTACTGCATTAAAAGTGCAACTCGGAGTCTTTCTCAAGCTTTTATTCTCTCTCTCTCTCTCTCTTTCTCTCTCTCTCTATAAATATATATATATATATATATATATATATATATTATATAATATATATATATTGGTTTGGAAGTTGATTTTGAAGGCTATCACAATGCAGGTATAAAGAATAAGGTAACAATGGTGTTGTGTGTTAACCTGTATTTTATTCTTGAATTTTCGAGATAAAATCTCTTTTTCAGAAGATCACTGGAACTGAAGTCGTCTTGTATATGGCATTTCTAGTTAAATTAAATGTTTTTTTTTTTTTAAAAATGATGGTATTTTATATAACTGTATTCTCGTGTTGCATGTTTACATGAATGCGTTTTTTTTTTGTACGTGTGCGTATGTTGTCATGTGCGTGTGTATGAAAATACGTGTAGGCTGTGACGTTATGTCTGTATCCACGCGCGGGTGTGCATATGAATAACCGTATCCACGTGCGTATATGCGTATGAAAGAGCGTATTTGTGTTTGGTGGCCACGGTGATGTATAATATTTCGTGTTGGATGTAATATAAATCAATTTAATCATTTCTTCTTCTTCTTCTTCTTCTTATTATTATTATTATTATTATTATATATATATATAATAAAATATAATATATATATAATTAAATAATTATATTATATATATATATATATATATATACCTCCAACAAACGGATACATGTACTCAAATAAACACACACACACACACACACACACACATATATATATATATATATATATGTGTGTGTGTGTGTGTGTGTGTGTGTTTATTTGAGTACATGTATCCGTTTGTTGGAGGTATATATACCTAGTTTGGGCATTAGTGTGAAGCATTAAAGAAATTAAAAATATAAGTAACTCGATTGTTTGAGAGAAGAGAATTTTTACTGATTTTTCCCCAGTCTGATGAAGAGAGCATAACAATCTTGAAAATTTACTAAATAAACGAAACTCTTCTCTAAAATAACCGAGTTTCTTATATTTTTAGTTTCTTTAATGCTTCACACTAATGCCCAAACTAGATATATGTACCTCCAGCAAACGGATACATATACCCAAATAAACACAAATATATATACTTACGAGAAGCATACGGAGACCCTGCGAAAACAATATATATATATATATATATATATATATATATATATATATATATAATACCAAACTTGTTGGTAAACCCTTACGGTAAGAAAAAAAAAACGGCAAATAGTTTGATTGTAAAAATATACTACCAAACATTACCTGGGGAGACCAAGATAGTCGTACCAACCGAAAATAATCGGTTGATACTATAATACTTGGCCAAAAGAAAAAACAATTTATATGTATACATATATATATATATATATATATATATATATATATATATATATATATATATATATATATGTGTGTGTGTGTGAAAAATATAGATTCATACAAAAACCGCTAGGATATACTAATGCTAATAAGTAAAGAGTGCTCAATACCTAAGTAGAGCAAATAATAAAGATAAACCTAATGAGTCAGATATACCTACTAAAAGTTTCACTTAGTGCTCTTCCAGCGCCTTCTAAGATATAGAAGGCCTGTTGATAGGAATCTGACGTCACTGTGACATCATCAAATGTAGGCTCAGATTTTTTTTTTTACCCGAACACGACTCCATTCATTGAAGTGTTTTGCAAATATTCAACGACTTTTTCTTTTAAATATTCAATTAATTAATTTTATTTTATAAACAAAAATGCCTTTTTAAGTGTGTGGTCCCATTTTGTAATGGAATGTATACAGCTGCCTTCTGATATCTTAGAGGGCCTTGGCTCTTCAGGGCTAAGATCTGACTAAAGAGATTTGGAGTATTTGCTCCATGTCTCTTTAGTCAGATCTTAGCCCTGAAGAGCACTAAGCGAAACTTTCAGTAGGTATATATGACTCATTAGGTTTATCTTTATACACACACACACACACACACACACACACATACATATATATATATATATATATATATATATATATATTATATATATTTGAGGTTAAGTAAACAAACAAATGTGTTTATTTTTATATGGCTTTAAGCCGACAATTTTTGGAGGATATGTGCTTAACTGAAGTCGTACCTAATTTTGAATATTAATTAGTTAATAATTAATGAATTTTTTAGGCGGGCATGTATGTTCAAATGTAAGGCTAAACGAATCGAGAAAATGTCAATATTTGAAATATTACTCAGCTCAGTATTCCGAGGCATTGGAGGTAAATTGTTAATTTTGTTAAATTAATTTTTAAAGGTTTACATTCAAATTACTTGTGTTTCGTATATATAATACAAAGTTTGAAATTCTGATTTTACTGTAACCACTTGAACTAACATGAAAGAATAATTTGCAAATCATATGGTGTCGAATATCAGATAGCGTTAGTCCCCTGACCTGTCGCTATGTCTCTCTCTGTCTCCCTTTCCCGCTCTCTGCCACTTGCTCCACCCTCATTAACGCTAATCTAGGAGGAGACATGTGGACTTATACTAAGTTAAAACTTATATCTTTATCTGTCACTCTCCTATTCCTCCTTTCCTCGCCTGTTTGTCTCTTTCTTCCTCTTCATGCAAAAATGTACATGCTACGCCGGCATGTAAAACAAGCGTGGTGGATGTGAGAGGCGGCGGAAGAGCCTAAATAGGCCAACGGCGTATATCATAAGATGCTGGGCGGAGGAACCCAGAATGGGTCAACGGCCAGGATCAACCAGTTCAGTCAGGTAACTACTGCTCCTTATCTCTAAGACTAGCGCCTTTTGATGAGTCAACTAAACAGCTATCGATAGATATTTGATAACCTTGACCCAACCGAAACCATTCATGACATTGCACAAAGTTCAAGAATCATGCAGTAACGTACTTCCTGCTATCAAAAACAGTACGCGTTCTGCTGAGGCTCGGGCACCGGCCCAGTGTTCGATAAATACCTTACGGAGCTCTAAAAACACACACCTAAATCACATCATTCTCAGCACAGACAAACAAGACACACACCCTACAGAAGACATAACCCTAACCGAATTATCTAATAAGATAGACATAGAACCCAAATCCAATACAAACCTACTTAGATGTAAAAAAAAAATCACTCAAGCTAGCAATATTTAACGTTAGAACACTAAAAACGATAGGCCAACTCCCCGAACTTACGACGTCCGCAGCCGAAAAGAATATAGACATCATATGTGTGCAAGAACACAGATTTGATCATGGTGATATAGAATTAAAATACCATGAATCTGGAAATGGCTGGACGTTTGTGTCAGCATCTGCATGGAAAAACTCTGTCAATAGGAGGTGTAGGAATGCTTCTCAGCCCTCGAGCACTAAAATCACTTAACAGCATAGAAAAAATCCAACCTAGAATCATGAGTGCTACGTTTAATGGCAATCCCTGCATGACTATAGTCTCATGTTACAGCCCCACAAATGTTAGCGATGAAACAGACATTGAAACATTTTACAATGGGATATCCTCCTTATGCAGACCCCCCAAACATAACGTACTGATCATTGGGGGAGACATGAATGCACAGGTAGGAAGAAACGAAAACAATAGATTCAGCTTACACAACACCCCAAACAGGAACGGTGGTCTCCTAGCGGAGTTCTCCCATGAGAACAGGCTTGTTTGTCTAAACACCAAATTCCAAAAACGGAAGGGCAAACTATGGACATACACGTACCCAAATAGCACAAAAGCGCAACTAGACTACATCCTAATAAACAAAAAATGGATAAACAGTGTAATGAACTGCGAAGCGTATTCCTCCTTTGAAGGAGTATCCTCCGATCACAGAATAGTCACAGCAAAATTACGATTAAGTCTACGTAGAAACAAAAAACAAACAAATAAACCTATACGATACGACTGGTCGACACTTGCTAACAGCGATATAGGCAATCGCTACGCTGTAGCAGTAAGAAATAAATTCAATATCCCCAGGAGTTATCTGAAAGCTTCACACCCAACGAGGAATACGAAAACTTTGTTAGTGCCGCACCTAGAAGCTTCAGCCGAGTGCGTACCAACCAAACAAAGTGCCAAACACACTGTTCCTTGGGAGACTGAAGCAGTTAGACAAAGGAGAAACGATATAAAAAAGCAGCCCAACGCAATAAAATAAAACCAACTAACACCAATCTACACAACCTTAAGAAAGCCCAGATAGAACTAACCAAAACATACAAAAAAGAACAAATAGAATATATCGAAGCACAAATAAATAATATCAGACAATCAGTGGAAGACAGACAATCGCGATTATCATGGCAAACAGTAAACGAAATTAGCGGTTGGAAAGGTACCTCTAGATCAAAGCTAAAGGCAACCAGCCAAAAAGATAGACTTCAGAAATGGAAAGACCACTTTCAGAAACTTCTGCGGAACCCACCTAAAATCATAGAAAATAACATCCAAAAGATCATAGATAGACAATTAGATATCAAACTAGGGGATTTTTCAACAGAAGAACTCAACGAAGCCTTAAAAAACTAAAAGGTAGAAAAGCAGCAGGACTTGACGAAATACCCCCCGATGTATGGAAGATGGGTAAGTTCAATGACATACTTCTTAGGCTATGCAATGCAGTATATAGCCAAAACAGAATAGATAAATGGACGAAAGGATGCATCCTCCCATTCCCCCAAAAAGGAGACCTAGGAATAGCTAAAAAAACTACAGAGGCATAACTCTTACTGCCATTGCAGCTAAGATATATAATGCCCTTCTTCTTAATCGAACCCGACCCGAAATCGAGAAAATCCTCAGGAAAAACCAAAATGGATTCCGCAAAAATAGATCCACAACCTCTCAGATCCTGACAGTACGACGGATCATAGAAGGCGTTCGAGCAAAGAATTTGGAAGCAACGCTACTATTCGTAGATTTTTCCCAAGGCATTTGATTCCATACACAGAGGGAAAATGGAACAAATATTACTGGCATATGGTCTCCTCAAAGAAACGGTTGCCGCTATAATGATGCTCTACAAATACACTAAGGCAATGGTACGCTCACCTGATGGCGATACGGATTTTTTGACATCGCCGCAGGAGTCCTACAAGGAGATACATATTAGCACCATATATATTTATAATATGTCTCGACTATATACTCCGAACATCATTAGATACTATAAAAGAAAAAGCTCTTACATTAAGAAAGCAAGAAGCAGGAGATACCCTGCACAAACAGTCACAGATGCAGACTATGCGGATGACCTCGTACTTCTTGCAGATACACCGGCACAGGCTGTCACTACTACATAGCCTGGAGGAGGCAGCAAAAAACATCGGCCTCTATGTGAACTCTGATAAAACAGAGTTCATGAGCTTCAAAAAGAAAGGAGACATCTCCACACTAGACGGTAAGCCCATTAAGCCAGTAGAACAATTTACATACCTAGGTAGTAATATCTCATCCACAGATGACGATATTGATGCACGAATAGGAAAGGCATGGCTGGCTACAAACAAATTGTCAGTCATATGGAAATCTGATCTCACTGACAAGCTAAAGCGACATTTCTTCCAGGCTGTAGTCATATCAGTACTGCTGTATGGCTGCACCACCTGGACCCTGACGAGGCGCCTTGAGAATAAGCTAGATGGGAGCTGCACAAGAATGTTGCGTGCAGTTTTGAACAAGTCGTGGAAACAGCACCCCACAAGAAGCAACTATATGGTCACCTGCCCCCTATCTCACAGATCATCCGAGTGAGACGGACTAGGCATGCAGGACACTGCTGGAGAAGCAAGGACGAACTAATAAGCGATGTTCTCCTGTGGAAGCCAACACATGAACATGCTAGTGTGGGCCGCCCAGCAAGGACCTACATTGACCAACTATGTAAAGATGCTGGCTGCAACGAGGAAGAACTCCCAGGGGCGATGAATGATAGGGAAGGTTGGCGAGAGATTGTCATGGATATCCGTGCTGCCTGCACGACGTGATGATGATGAATTCGTTTTTAAAACTCTTAGCAGACGACAAAAAAGGGTAATCCTAGAATAATTATATCTATCTATTAGGCGCACTCTAAGGCGACAGCTACACTTATTTTTTTTTTGAATAATCATATCGCAGTGCAACATCTGGGATCGTACAATGACCTTTGTTTTCTCTTTACGTCTTTTGATAGATCATTAAAAAAAAACAAAAAAAAACTTATGATCACTGAATAAAAATTCCAATCAATAAATGGGACGCAGTTTCAATTGATAAAATTTCCCCCTTTGTACTTTGAAAATCATTTTTTTTATTTTATTTTTATTTTTATTTTTTTTAACATTCGATTGTAAATTGATGAATACTAAACTAGACTGACAGCTGGGAAGGCGGGACTTATTTTTGTCGCGGTTGTTAGACATCATCATCATCATCAGCAGCAGCAGCAGCAGCAGCAGCAGCAGCAGCAGCATTATCGTCATTATCATCATTATATATACTAGTACAAAATTTAAAAAACACCCCCGGGCGATGTAAAAATAGATTTTCGAAACATATTGCCTGAGGGGTGGGAGTTAAAAATTCAAGGTCAGCGAGTTTGTACCCTAAGTAAGTAAAATCATCAAATTCATTAAAGGATTAAAAAATAAAACAATTTGAAATGTAAACTTTAAATATGTATTAAAATAAAACAAACTATATATAGATATATAATACCAGTCATGTATTTATTAAAACTTGTTTTAAAAAACAATGAGGACTGTCTAATGTAGCATGTTCAAATTTTGAGTGTATTTATTCTATGTTATGACGATTTTGGGTAATGTGACGTAAGCAGTGACGTAATTTTTGTTACAGAAAAAAAACGGAAACGAATCTCCATTATTAATAGATTTATCAACCCCTCCGCGCGAGCAGGATGTGACACAAGGTCAATTTATTAAGCGGAGTTTAACAGGTTTGAATTCAGAGTTTTCCTTCTCCTAGACTGGTTACCTAGCCATCGTTAAAGAGCTCAGTCTACCCTGCTACTTACCCATAGCTGGAGGGAGAATTGGATTCATACCTTTCCCAAGGGTATTAGCGCTATGTGAAATACCAACAGCTTCGTCCAGAAATTGAACTCGGGTCGACGAGTCCATTTCCTATGACTCTAACCATTAGACCACGCGCCTCCATCATCATTATGGTGTCCTGAATATGACACCAGCATGCATCTGATGGTGAGGGTTTAGTTCTGGTTGGCTGGCTGGCTGGTTGGTTGTTTGGTTGATTTTACGGCATGTCAACCCTTGTTGGTTTATTTTATGCCGAAGACCTTTTGTGTTGTATACCTCCTAACATCGTTCATGTCTTTGTGTTAGTGTCCATCTATGGTGGCCTGGGGAATGTGGAGCACCCTCTTCATCACCATTGCTCCCTGGTCCACTCTGACCCGGAGTGGTAGTACCTGTTAGGGTCCATCTATGGGTTAAATAGAAAAAAGTTCATAAAAATTGAGTATCCATGAAGAATTAATTTATTTCAAATCTTTGTCTGCATTAAATGACCCACTGAGGTTGATATGCCATAAAGTAAAACAAACCAAACCAAACCATCGTTCATGTGGTATATAATGGGAGAGAGAGAGAGAGAGAGAGAGAGAGAGAGAGAGAGAGAGAGAGAGAGAGAATGTGTGAGAGTGAAGATTGTGTGAGAGATTGTGTGAGAATGAGAGATTGTGTGAGAGTTGTGTGAGAGATTGTGTGAGAGTGAGATTGTGTGAGATATTGTGTGAGAGTGAGATTGTGTGAGAGATTGTGTGAGAGTGAGAGATTGTGTGAGATTGATTAGGGGTTCTTACCTGCTTACTCATCAACTGGCTACTGCTGTTAATTCGTCTACATCGTCGGCCATCTTCTCAGAGCTGTTTTCTTGGGTTGCCTTTACTTCTTTCATTTTGGGTTGTCATCTCTTGTTTTAATGAATCAATAAATCAAGACTTGTTTTTCTTTTAAGTATTTTATTTAAAACAATCCAGCTCGCAAAACCGCAGTGGATAGATGTGGTGGGATTATCTTCCCTTTGCCTGGAAGAGTTATCTTCCCGCTGGGTTTCCGTGCCGGCCACCAGGAGACTTTTGGTATTTAAGCGCGAGGTCCAAACTCTTCTTCCTCTTTTAGCTACATCTTCTCGTATGAGCACAAGGGTTAGACCATTGTCACACCCTTCTCATGGGGGTTTCGGCCCCAACTCTATGCAACTCTCCTGGGGTCTTCGCCCCCCCCATCACTAGTAAGTGATTTTGTATGTACGGACTCTCCAGTCCTTTTATCTCTACTCTTGTATGTTTATGTACATGTATTTTATTGTTATTGTATCTTGTCTTATTTCTGTGCTGTGATATATAACATGTTTGGTCCCACAAGCGTGTCGGAGTTGTATGTTCATATATTAACCATGAATCTTACAGATGCGACATCTCGAGAGACACCCTCTCACGTCGAATGTCTAATCGCAACTAAAACTAAACTAAAAATTAATTTTCACGCCTCTAATGGCGTATTTCTGGAAAGGTGAAGTCGGGGTCATCACCTGCCAATAACCGTCGAGGTAATTTTCCACTGAACCCCGTTCTATTGAATCTAACGAACTCTGATCTTAAATATCTAACTATAGTACGTACATAATTCATAAGCTGCCTATGAATTATGTAACATTTTTTCTATTCATGTTTGATGGGTATTTGTTAGGGAGAGTTAACTCCCCTAACGATTCGAACCGGATACTCTCTAAAAAGGAGGAGGACAAAATACTGACAGCCAGAGAGACAAGAACCGAGCCGGTTCATTTTGGACTTATGTCCACCCAGACTTATCGTTTTACTGACCCAACAATCCCTTCATTGCTATTACTCTGACCCAAAGTGGTAGCCGCCCTGTTGTGGGGATTTAAAATAATAAAAAGTTCTGAGCGTCTGGACGCTAGCAGAGTGTGCAGATTTGATCCTAGGCAGAGTGCGCTGATTTGATCCTAGGCAGAGTGTGCTGATTTGATCCTAGGCAGAGTGTGCAGATTTGATCCTAGGCAGAGTGTGCTGATTTGATCCTAGGCAGAGTGTGCTGATTTGATCCTAGTCTTGATCTATACTTCAAAACAGTCGTGTCTTGTTATTTCCCTTCATCACCTCATATCATAAACCCTATAAATTGGTGATCTACCGACGTGATTCGAACAACACCACCATAAACCGATGTAATTTAAAAAAAAAAAAACTTAAAAGTTCATCGCAGATTTTATTATCAAAATAACTGTTGTACCGGCCGTTCCTACAGTGGAGAACATGCACCGGTTCTCACTATAAATAGTGAGACACGAGTGGAAAGGAGAACTGTCCCGTTAACGACAAGCTAGTCGTACATGTACCATTAATTGTAAATACACTTGTCTTATTTTACCCCATCTCGACTTGACTTCTTTTTACTGTTGGGACTAACATCACAACAATATCACATCATGGAAGCCGCACGACATCGAAGAGAATGCCTCCCGCTACAAACAGCAACAAAAAAATTGACACCGATGAAATGTACATCAAGAAGAAGAAAAGAAGAAAGAAGAAACGAGAGAAAATATAATTTACCGACAAAACAAAAAAAGAAAACAAAAAGAAAAAGAAAAAGGGGGCTGATAAAAAAATAGAAAATAAAATAAAATAAAAGCGTCTGGACGCTAGCGTTCAGACTTAACGGCCAGAGGGAAAAAGTCTTGATCTATACTTCAAAACAGTTGTGTCTTGTTATTTCTCTTCATCACCTCATATCATAAACAGTATACGTTAGAATGCACCAACTGCACCTCTGCAGAGGGGCAAGACTCCCCCAATGGGTCCACCTGTTGGCCGTAGGTGACGACCCGTGATGCTCAAGGATAGAACCCAGGTGGTTGAGCAGTCCATGAGTTGCAATATTCCACTTTAGGCTTTTCTTGGGCTAGACGGGCGGTCGGAGAGGCCTCCTCCGATCAATCAGCTGGTCACGTCAAGCCCTAGCTCCTATATGATTGCCCCAGCGCTATTGCCATCAAGGCAAGCCCCAGCCCTTTTTATCATATGGGTGCTAGTGGCTGTGGGTCTACATGTTCTGTGAATGATGTTAAACTATCTAATGGTGAGGTTCCAGTTCTGGAGATTTATGGAATGTGGAGTACCCCTTCATCACAAATGCTCCCTGGTCCACTCTGACCTGGAGTGGTAGTACCTGTTAGGGTCCCATCTATGGATTAAACAGAAAAACATGAGTTTATAAACAAAATTGTATTATCCATTAAGAATTGATTTATTTCAAAACTTTATCGACATTAAATGACCCACTGAGGTTGTTATGCCGTAAAACAAAATAAACCAAAGTGTTAGTGCTTGTCAGGGTACCACCTATAATGTTTATTATTTTGCCAATATTTTTGTTTGGTGTAATAAATTTGAAAACTTAAAATATTTTTAGTGAACTTATTAACATAAGCATATCTGAAGCTCGCTCGTACCTCAAATTTTAGCTCTATGCACAAAGAATCGACCGTAACTCGGAAAACTCGTAAGTTAAGGCACTCGCAAGTCAAATTACCACTTTGTCTCGAAAAAATAAAACATTAAAAAACAATCTTTATCTTTAAGAAAATTTGTTACAAATGCAAAAACTGAGAAATATCTAAAAACCGATAAGTCACGGAAATGGCGATTTAAATATACATGAGTCAAGGTCAAATGAGATTAGAAAGAAAAGTGCATTATACATTAAAAAAAATATATCAGACACTACATCTTGATCCTTGTGAAGTGTGCAGATTTGATCCTAGGCAGAATTTGTGTGCAGATTGATCCTAGGCAGAGTGTGCTGATTTGATCCTAGGCAGTGTGCTGATTTGATCCTAGATTTGATCCTAGCCTGATTTGATCCTAGGCAGAGTGTGCTGATTTGATCCTAGGCAGAGTGTGCTGATCCTATTTGATCCTAGGCAGAGTGTGCTGATTTGATCCTAGGCAGAGTGTGCTGATTTGATCCTAGGCAGAGTGTGCTGATTTTTGATCCTAGCAGAGTGTGCTGATTTGATCCTAGGCAGAGTGTGCTGATTTGATCCTAGCAGAGTGTGCTGATTTGATCCTAGGCAGAGTGTGCTGATTTGATCCTAGGCAGAGTGTGCTGATTAAATTTGATCCTAGGCAGAGTGTGCTGAATTTGATCCTAGGCAGAGTGTGCTGATTTGATCCTAGGCAGAGTGTGCTGATTTGATCCTAGGCAGAGTGTGCTGATTTGATCCTAGGCAGAGTGTGTTGATTAAATTTGATCCTAGGCAGAGTGCTGATCCTAGAGCAGAGTGTGCTGATTTGATCCTAGGCAGAGTGTGCTGATTTGATCCTAGGCAGAGTGTGCTATTTGATCCTAGAGTGTGCTGATTAAATTTGATCCTAGGCAGAGTGTGCTGATTTATCCTAGCAGAGTGTGCTGATTTGATCCTAGGCAGAGATTGATCCTAGGCAGAGTGTGCTGATTTGATCTAGGCAGAGTGTGCAGATTTGATCCTAGGCAGAGTGTGCAGATTTGATCCTAGGTAGAGTGTGCTGATTTGATCCTAGGCAGAGTGTGCTGATTTGATCCTAGGCAGAGTGTGCTGATTTGATCCTAGCAGAGTGTGCTGATTTGATCCTAGGCAGAGTGTGCTGATTTGAACCTAGGCAGAGTGTGTTGATTTGATCCTAGCAGAGTGTGCTGATTTGATCCGAGGCAGAGTGTGTAGATTTGATCCTAGGCAGAGTGTGCTGATTTGATCCGAGCAGAGAGTGCTGATTTGATCCTAGCAGAGTGTGCTGA
This sequence comes from Doryteuthis pealeii, assembly GCA_023376005.1. Lineage (NCBI taxonomy): Eukaryota > Metazoa > Mollusca > Cephalopoda > Myopsida > Loliginidae > Doryteuthis > Doryteuthis pealeii. The sequence continues at coordinate 43,566,227 of CM042174.1, read as the reverse complement.
TTTGATCCTAGGCAGGAATGTGCTGATTTGATCCTAGGCAGAGTGTGATTTATCCTAGGCAGAGTGTGCTTGATTTTAATCCTAGCCGAGGGTGCTGATTAAATTTGATCTAGGCAGAGTGTGCTGATTTGATCCTAGGCAGAGTGTGCTGATTGATCCTAGGCAGGTGTGTTGATTTGATCCTAGGCAGAGTTGCTGATTTGATCCGAGGCAGAGTGTGTAGATTTTGATCCTAGCAGAGTGTGCTGATTTGATCGAGGCAGAGAGTGCTGATTTGATCCTAGGCAGAGTGTGCTGATTTGATCCTAGGCAGAATGTGCTGATTTGATCCTAGGCAGAGTGTGCAGATTTGATCCTAGGCAAGTGTGCTGATTTAATCCTAGGCCGAGTGTGCTGATTAAATTTGATCCTAGGCAGAGTGTGCTGATTGATCCTAGGCAGAGTGTGCTAATTTAATTTGATTTATGTTGCTGATTTGATCCTAGGCAGAGTGTGCTGATTTAATTTGATCCTAGGCAGAGTGTCTGATTTGATCCTAGCAGAGTGTGTGATTTGATCCTAGGCAGAGGTGTGATATTGATCCTAGGTAGAGTGTGCATTTGAGATTTGATCCTGGCAGAGTGTGCTGAATTTGATCCTAGCAGGAGTGCAGATTTGATCCTAGGCAGAGTGTGTAGATTTGATCCTAGGCAGAGTGTGCTGATTTGATCCCAGGCAGAGTGTGCTGATTTGATCCTAGGCAGAGTGTGCAGATTTTGATCCTAGGCAGAGTGTGCAGATTTGATCCTAGGCAGAGTGTGCTGATTTGATCCTAGGCAGAGAGTGCTGATTTGATCCTAGGCAGAGTGTGCAGATTTGATCCTAGGCAGAGTGGCTGATTTGATCCTAGCAGAGATTTGTGCTGATTTGATCCTAGGGGCAGAGTGTGCTGAGTTGCTGATTTGGGATTTGATCCTAGCAGAGTGTGCTGATGATCCTAGCAGATGCTGATTGATTAGCAGAGTGTGCTTATTTAAACCGATTAGAAAGAGTTAAAACAAGAAATACGTGAAAACAACCTGGGTTTCAAAATAACACTCTATTGATACACTTGCCTTGCCGTATATAAATGTATCTCCCGTCACGTACGAAAATAAATATGTCATCGTTTTCACACCTTGCGGAACGATTTTTAGTACCAACTTGTACCCACTTGGGGAGGTTACTTTAAGCCTTCAGTGTTAATATAACTCCCCTCACATGTTATAAGCTTAGAAACAAGAAATACGTGAAAACAACACTAGGATTTAAATAACACTCTTTGTTACATTTAGGCATATGTAGCGATGAATGTAGAATTAACAAGCGGTTGGGATCCGTTTAAAACCGGTAGCCTGGGTGGACATAAATTCAAAACCGATATCTTCCCTTGCTGTGGTTATTCGCCGATAGGTGGTGTTGGTATTGGCCACAAGTGGGAATTCTGAATTCCTGCCTCTTTTCCACTCGGCCGGCAACAATAAACATGCGTCTAGGCGCCTGCCGCCTCTAACCTCCAAACTCTTCTTCCGCTTTTAGCTACATCTTTCGTATGAGCCAAGGGTTAGACCATTGTCACACCATTCTCAGGGGGTTTCGAGGCCCAACTCTATGAACTCTCCTGGGGTCTTCGCCCCCCCCCATCACTAGTAAGTGGATTTTGTATTACGGACCTCGTCCTTTTATCTCTACTCGTGTATGTTATTACATGTATTTTATTGTTTATTAGTAATCTTGTTTTTATTCTGTGCTGTGATATATACATGGTTTGGTCACAAGCTGTGTCGGGAGTTGATGTTCATATTAACATGATCTTACAGATGCGACATCTCGAAGCACCCTTCACGTCGAATGGCTAATCGCAACTAAAACTAACTAAAAATAATTTCCACGCCTCTAATGAGCGTAGTTTGAAAGGTGAAGTCGGGGTCATCACCTGCCAATAATCGTCGAGTAATTTTCCATGAACCCCTTCTATGATCTAACGAACTACTGATCGTAAATATCTAACTATAGTACGTACATAATCATGAAGCTGCCTTGAATTATGTAACATTTATGTTTCTATTCATGTTGATGGTTTATGTTAGGGAGAGTATAATCCTCCTAACGATTCGGAACGGATAGCTTCGTGCTAAAAAGGAGGAGGACAAAATCACTGACAGCCAGAGAGACAAAGAAACCGAGCCCGGTATCATTTTGGACTATGTCCACCCAGGATTATCGTTTTACTGACCCAACAATCCTTCATTGCTATTACTCTAGACCAACGGTAGGTAGCGCACCTGTTCGTGGGGATTTAAAATAAATAAAAAGGTTCTGCAGCGTCTGGACGCTACAGAGTGTGCAGATTTGATCCTAGGCCAGAGGCGCTGAATATTGATCTAGGGCAGAGTGTCTGATCTGATCCTGAGGCAGAGGTGCAGATTTATCCTAGCAGAGTGGCTGATTTTGATCCTAGCAGAGTGTGTGATTTGATCCTAGTATTGAGCTATCACTATCAAAACAGACGTCGTGTCTTGTAATTTCCCTTTTCATCACCTCATATTCATAAACCCTATAAATGGTGATCTTACCGACGTTGATTCGAACAACACACCATAAACGATGTAATTAAAAAAAAAAAAGCTTAAAAGTTCATCGCAGATTTTATTATCAAAATAACTGTAGTTCCGGCCGTTCCTAACAGTGAGAGAAAATGCACGGTTCCACATAAATAGTGAGGACACCGAGTTGGAAAGGGAGAACTGTTCCCGTTAACGACAGCTAGTCTACATTGTACATTAAATTGTAAAATACACTTGGTCTTTATTTTACCCCATCTCGACTTGACTTCTTTTTTTACGTTGGGACATAACATCACAACAATTCAATCATGGACAGCCGCACGACATCGAAGAGAAATGCCTCCCGCTTACAAACAGCACAAAAAAAATTGACACCGAATAAATGTACATCAAGAAGAAGAAAAGAAGAAAGAAGAAACGAGAAAATATAATTTACGACAAAAACAAAAAAGAAAACAAAAAAGAAAAGAAAAAGGGCTTGATAAAAAAATAGAAAATAAAATAAATAAAAAGCGCTGGCGCTAGCGCCCCCCCCCCCCCCCCCTTCAGAACTTATACGGCCAGAGGGAAAAAGTCTTGATCATATACCTCAAAACAGTGTGTCGTGTATTCTCTTCATCACCTTCATATCATACAACAGTATACGTAGAATGCACAACATGCACCTCTGCCCAGAGGGGCAAGGACGTCCCCCATGGGTCCACCTGGTGGCCTAGGCTGACGACCCGTGATGCCTCAAGGATAGAACCCAGGGGTTTTGAGCAGTCCATGAGTTGCATATTCCACTTTAGGCTTTCTTGGGCGTAGACGGCGGTCGGAGAGGCCTCCTCATCAATCAGCTGGTCCACGTCACAGCCCTCAGCTCCGTATATGATTCCCCAGCGCTATTGCCATTCAAGCAAAGCCCCAGCCCTTTTTGTCATAATGGGGCTAGTGGTATATGGGGCTCTACATGTTCTGTGAATGAACGTTAAACTTCTATTCTGATGGCTGAGGTTCCAGTTTCTGGAGTTTGGGGAATTGGAGCACCCCTTCATCACCAGTGCTTCCCTGGTCCACAATCTGACCCGGATGGTAGTACCTGTTAGGGTCCATCTATGATAACAGAAAAAACATGAGTTAGAAACAAAATTTGATATATCCATTAAGAATTACTTTTATTTCAAACTTTATCGACATTAAATAAACCCACTGAGGTGATATGCGGTAAAACAAACCAAACCAAAACAAACCAAACGGTAGCTGCTTGTCAGGGTACAACCTATAATGGTTTATAATTTTGCAAATATTTTTGTTTGGTGTAATAATTTGAAACTTAAAAAATGTTTTTTAGTGAAGCTTATTAACAAAGCGCCTGAAGCCCGCTCTACTCAAATTGTTAGCTCTACTCACAAAGAATCGACCCGTAGACTCGGAAAACTCGTAAGTTAGGCACTCGCAAGTCAAATTTACCACTTTGTCTCGGATAAAGTAAAACATTAAAAACAATCTTTATCTTTAAGAAATTTGTTACAATGCAAAAACCTGAGAAATATCTAAAAACCGAGTAAAGTCACAGGAAATGGCGCATTTAAATTATACATAGTCAAGTTCAAATGAGATTAGAAGGAAAAGTGCATTATACATTAAAAAAAATATGTCAGACACTACATCTGATCTGATAGGTGAAAGTGTGCAGATTTGATCCTAGCAGAGTGTGTTTGATTGAATCATAGGGCAGAGTGTGCAGATTTGATCCTAGCAGAGTGTGCTGATGTGAAATTATCCTAGGCAGAGTGTTGGCTGATTTCATCCTATGGCAGAGATTGCTGATTAGATTGATCCTAGGCTAGAGTTGCTGATTTGGATTCCAAGCAGAGTTGTGCTGATTTTGATTCCTAGCGGAGTGTGCTGCATTAAAATTGATCTAAAGCTAGATGGGAGCTGCACAAGAATGTTGCGTGCAGTTTTGAACAAGTCGTGGAAAACAGCACCCACAAAGAAGCAACTATATGGTCACCTGCCCCCTATCTCACAGATCATCCGAGTGAGACGGACTAGGCATGCAGGACACTGCTGGAGAAGCAAGGACGAACTAATAAGCGATGTTCTCCTGTGGAAGCCAACACATGAACATGCTAGTGTGGGCCGCCCAGCAAGGACCTACATTGACCAACTATGTAAAGATGCTGGCTGCAACGAGGAAGAACTCCCAGGGCGATGAATGATAGGGAAGGTTGGCGAGAGATTGTCATGGATATCCGTGCTGCCTGCACGACGTGATGATGATGAATTCGTTTTAAAACTCTTAGCAGACGACAAAAAAGGGTAATCCTAGAATAATTATATCTATCTATTAGGCGCACTCTAAGGCGACAGCTACACTTATTTTTTTTTTGAATAATCATATCGCAGTGCAACATCTGGGATCGTACAATGACCTTTGTTTTCTCTTTACGTCTTTTGATAGATCATTAAAAAAAAACAAAAAAAAACTTATGATCACTGAATAAAAATTCCAATCAATAAATGGGACGCAGTTTCAATTGATAAAATTTCCCCCTTTGTACTTTGAAAATCATTTTATTTTATTTTATTTTTATTTTATTTTTTTTTAACATTCGATTGTAAATTGATGAATACTAAACTAGACTGACAGCTGGGAAGGCGGGACTTATTTTTGTCGCGGTTGTTAGACATCATCATCATCATCAGCAGCAGCAGCAGCAGCAGCAGCAGCAGCAGCAGCATTATCGTCATTATCATCATTATATATACTAGTACAAAATTTAAAAAAACACCCCCCGGGCGATGTAAAAATAGATTTTCGAAACATATTGCCTGAGGGGTGGGAGTTAAAAATTCAAGGTCAGCGAGTTTGTACCCTAAGTAAGTAAAATCATCAAATTCATTAAAGGATTTAAAAAATAAAAACAATTTGAAATGTAAACTTTAAATATGTATTAAAATAAAACAAACTATATATAGATATATAATACCAGTCATGTATTTATTAAAACTTGTTTTAAAAAACAATGAGGACTGTCTAATGTAGCATGTTCAAATTTTGAGTGTATTTATTCTATGTTATGACGATTTTGGGTAATGTGACGTAAGCAGTGACGTAATTTTTGTTACAGAAAAAAAACGGAAACGAATCTCCATTATTAATAGATTTATCAACCCCTCCGCGCGAGCAGGATGTGACACAAGGTCAATTTATTAAGCGGAGTTTAACAGGTTTGAATTCAGAGTTTTCCTTCTCCTAGACTGGTTACCTAGCCATCGTTAAAGAGCTCAGTCTACCCTGCTACTTACCCATAGCTGGAGGGAGAATTGGATTCATACCTTTCCAAGGGTATTAGCGCTATGTGAAATACCAACAGCTTCGTCCAGAAATTGAACTCGGGTCGACGAGTCCATTTCCTATGACTCTAACCATTAGACCACGCGCCTCCATCATCATTATGGTGTCCTGAATATGACACCAGCATGCATCTGATGGTGAGGTTTAGTTCTGGTTGGCTGGCTGGCTGGTTGGTTGTTTGGTTGATTTTACGGCATGTCAACCCTTGTTGGTTTATTTTATGCCGAAGACCTTTTGTGTTGTATACCTCCTAACATCGTTCATGTCTTTGTGTTAGTGTCCATCTATGGTGGCCTGGGGAATGTGGAGCACCCTCTTCATCACCATTGCTCCCTGGTCCACTCTGACCCGGAGTGGTAGTACCTGTTAGGGTCCCATCTATGGTTAAATAGAAAAAAGTTCATAAAAATTGAGTATCCATGAAGAATTAATTTATTTCAAATCTTTGTCTGCATTAAATGACCCACTGAGGTTGATATGCCATAAAGTAAAACAAACCAAACCAAACCATCGTTCATGTCGGGTATATAATGGGAGAGAGAGAGAGAGAGAGAGAGAGAGAGAGAGAGAGAGAGAGAGAGAGAGAATGTGTGAGAGTGAGAGATTGTGTGAGAGATTGTGTGAGAATGAGAGATTGTGTGAGATTGTGTGAGAGATTGTGTGAGAGTGAGATTGTGTGAGATATGTGTGAGAGTGAGATTGTGTGAGAGATTGTGTGAGAGTGAGAGATTGTGTGAGATTGATTAGGGGTTCTTACCTGCTTACTCATCAACTGGCTACTGCTGTTAATTCGTCTACATCGTCGGCCATCTTCTCAGAGCTGTTTTCTGGGTTGCCTTTACTTCTTTCATTTTGGGTTGTCATCTCTTGTTTTAATGAATCAATAAATCAAGACTTGTTTTTCTTTTAAGTATTTTATTTAAAACAATCCAGCTCGCAAAACCGCAGTGGATAGATGTGGTGGGATTATCTTCCCTTTGCCTGGAAGAGTTATCTTCCCGCTGGGTTTCCGTGCCGGCCACCAGGAGACTTTTGGTATTTAAGCGCGAGGTCCAAACTCTTCTTCCTCTTTTAGCTACATCTTCTCGTATGAGCACAAGGGTTAGACCATTGTCACACCCTTCTCATGGGGGTTTCGGCCCCCAACTCTATGCAACTCTCCTGGGGTCTTCGCCCCCCCCCATCACTAGTAAGTGATTTTGTATGTACGGACTCTCCAGTCCTTTTATCTCTACTCTTGTATGTTTATGTACATGTATTTTATTGTTATTGTATCTTGTCTTATTTCTGTGCTGTGATATATAACATGTTTGGTCCCACAAGCGTGTCGGAGTTGTATGTTCATATATTAACCATGAATCTTACAGATGCGACATCTCGAGAGACACCCTCTCACGTCGAATGTCTAATCGCAACTAAAACTAAACTAAAAATTAATTTTCACGCCTCTAATGGCGTATTTCTGGAAAGGTGAAGTCGGGGTCATCACCTGCCAATAACCGTCGAGGTAATTTTCCACTGAAACCCCGTTCTATTGAATCTAACGAACTCTGATCTTAAATATCTAACTATAGTACGTACATAATTCATAAGCTGCCTATGAATTATGTAACATTTTTTCTATTCATGTTTGATGGGTATTTGTTAGGGAGAGTTAACTCCCCCTAACGATTCGAACCGGATACTCTCTAAAAAGGAGGAGGACAAAATACTGACAGCCAGAGAGACAAGAACCGAGCCCGGTTCATTTTGGACTTATGTCCACCCAGACTTATCGTTTTACTGACCCAACAATCCCTTCATTGCTATTACTCTGACCCAAAGTGGTAGCCGCCCTGTTGTGGGGATTTAAAATAAATAAAAAGTTCTGAGCGTCTGGACGCTAGCAGAGTGTGCAGATTTGATCCTAGGCAGAGTGCGCTGATTTGATCCTAGGCAGAGTGTGCTGATTTGATCCTAGGCAGAGTGTGCAGATTTGATCCTAGGAGAGTGTGCTGATTTGATCCTAGGCAGAGTGTGCTGATTTGATCCTAGTCTTGATCTATACTTCAAAACAGTCGTGTCTTGTTATTTCCCTTCATCACCTCATATCATAAACCCTATAAATTGGTGATCTACCGACGTGATTCGAACAACACCACCATAAACCGATGTAATTTAAAAAAAAAAAAAACTTAAAAGTTCATCGCAGATTTTATTATCAAAATAACTGTTGTACCGGCCGTTCCTACAGTGGAGAACATGCACCGGTTCTCACTATAAATAGTGAGACACCGAGTGGAAAGGAGAACTGTTCCCGTTAACGACAAGCTAGTCGTACATGTACATTAATTGTAAATACACTTGTCTTATTTTACCCCATCTCGACTTGACTTCTTTTTACTGTTGGGACTAACATCACAACAATATCACATCATGGAAGCCGCACGACATCGAAGAGAATGCCTCCCGCTACAAACAGCACAAAAAAATTGACACCGATGAAATGTACATCAAGAAGAAGAAAAGAAAGAAAGAAGAAACGAGAGAAAATATAATTTACCGACAAAAACAAAAAAAGAAAACAAAAAAGAAAAAGAAAAAGGGGGCTGATAAAAAAAATAGAAAATAAAATAAAATAAAAAGCGTCTGGACGCTAGCGTTCAGACTTAACGGCCAGAGGGAAAAAGTCTTGATCTATACTTCAAAACAGTTGTGTCTTGTTATTTCTCTTCATCACCTCATATCATAAACAGTATACGTTAGAATGCACCAACTGCACCTCTGCAGAGGGGCAAGACTCCCCCAATGGGTCCACCTGTTGGCCGTAGGTGACGACCCGTGATGCTCAAGGATAGAACCCAGGTGGTTGAGCAGTCCATGAGTTGCAATATTCCACTTTAGGCTTTTCTTGGGCTAGACGGGCGGTCGGAGAGGCCTCCTCCGATCAATCAGCTGGTCACGTCAAGCCCTAGCTCCTATATGATTGCCCCAGCGCTATTGCCATCAAGGCAAGCCCCAGCCCTTTTTGTCATATGGGTGCTAGTGGCTGTGGGTCTACATGTTCTGTGAATGACGTTAAACTCTATCTGATGGTGAGGTTCCAGTTCTGGAGGTTTGGGGAATGTGGAGCACCCCTTCATCACCATTGCTCCCTGGTCCACTCTGACCCGGATTGGTAGTACCTGTTAGGGTCCCATCTATGGATTAAACAGAAAAACATGAGTTTATAAACAAAATTTGATTATCCATTAAGAATTACTTTATTTCAAAACTTTATCGACATTAAATAACCCACTGAGGTTGATATGCCGTAAAACAAACCAAACCAAACCAAACCAAACCGGTAGTGCTTGTCAGGGTACCACCTATAATGTTTATAATTTTGCAAATATTTTTGTTTGGTGTAATAATTTTGAAAACTTAAAATGTTTTTAGTGAACTTATTAACATAAGCGCATCTGAAGCTCGCTCGTACCTCAAATTTTAGCTCTATGCACAAAGAATCGACCGTAACTCGGAAAACTCGTAAGTTAAGGCACTCGCAAGTCAAATTACCACTTTGTCTCGAAAAAATAAAACATTAAAAAACAATCTTTATCTTTAAGAAATTTGTTACAAATGCAAAAACCTGAGAAATATCTAAAAACCGATAAGTCACGGAAATGGCGATTTAAATATACATGAGTCAAGGTCAAATGAGATTAGAAAGAAAAGTGCATTATACATTAAAAAAATATGTCAGACACTACATCTTGATCCTTGGTGAAGTGTGCAGATTTGATCCTAGGCAGAGTGTGTTGATTTGATCATAGGCAGAGTGTGCAGATTTGATCCTAGGCAGAGTGTGCTGTGTGATTTGATCCTAGCAGAGTGTGCTGATTTGATCCTAGGCAGAGTGTGCTGTGATCCTAGCAGAGTGTGCTGATTTGATCCTAGGCAGAGTGTGCTGATTTGATCCTAGCAGAGTGTGCTGATTTGATCCTAGGCAGAGTGTGCTGAAATTTGATCCTAGGCAGAGTGTGCTGATTTGATCCTAGGCAGAGTGTGCTGATTAAATTTGATCCTAGGCAGAGTGTGCTGATTTGATCCTAGGCAGATGATTTTGATCCTAGGCAGAGTGTGCTGATTTGATCCTAGGCAGAGTGTGCTGATTTGATCCTAGGCAGAGTGTGCTGATTAAATTTGATCCTAGGCAGATGAGAGTGTGCTGATTTGATCCTAGGCAGAGTGTGCTGATTTGATCCTAGGCAGAGTGTGCTGATTTGATCCTAGGCAGAGTGTGCTGATTTGATCCTAGGCAGAGTGTGCTGATTTTGAGTGTTGATCCTAGGCAGAGTGTGCTGATTTGATCCTAGCAGAGTGTGCTGATTTGATCCTAGGCAGAGTGTGCTGATTTGGCAGATGCAGATTTGATCCTAGGCAGAGTGTGCAGATTTGATCCTAGGTAGAGTGTGCTGATTTGATCCTAGGCAGAGTGTGCTGATTTGCTGATTTGATCCTAGCAGAGTGTGCTGATTTGATCCTAGGCAGAGTGTGCTGATTTGATCCTGATTTGATCCTAGGCAGAGTTGTGCTGATTTGATCCGAGGCAGAGTGTGTAGATTTGATCCTAGGCAGAGTGTGCTGAATTTGATCCGAGGCAGAGAGTGCTGATTTGATCCTCAGAGTGTGCTGATTTGATCCTAGCAGAATGTGCTGATTTGATCCTAGGCAGAGTGTGCAGATTTGATCCTAGGCAGAGTGTGCTGATTTAATCCTAGGCCGAGTGTGCTGATTAAATTTGATCCTAGGCAGAGTGTGCTGATTTGATCCTAGCAGAGTGTGCTGATTGATCCTAGGCAGAGTGTGTTGATTTGATCCTAGCAGAGTGTGCTGATTTGATTGATTTGATCCTAGGCAGAGTGTGCTGATCCGAGTGCTGATTTGATCCTAGGCAGAGTGTGCTGATTTGATCCTAGCAGAATGTGCTGATTTGATCCTAGGCAGAGTGTGCAGATTTGATCCTAGGCAGAGTGTGCTGATTTAATCCTAGGCCGAGTGTGCTGATTAAATTTGAAGTGTGCTGATTTGATCCTAGGCAGAGTGTGCTGATTTGATCCTAGGCAGAATGTGCTGATTTAATTTGATCCTAGGCAGAGTGTGCTGATTTAATTTGATCCTAGGCAGAGTGTGCTGATTTGATCCTAGGCAGAGTGTGCTGATTTGATCCTAGGCAGAGTGTGTAGATTTGATCCTAGGTAGAGTGTGCTAATTTGATCCTTGGTGAAGTGTGCAGATTTGATCCTAGGCAGAGTGTGCTGATTTGATCCTAGGCAGAGAGTGCAGATTTGATCCTAGGCAGAGTGTGTAGATTTGATCCTAGGCAGAGTGTGCTGATTTGATCCAGGCAGAGTGTGCTGATTTGATCCTAGGCAGAGTGCAGATTTGATCCTAGCAGATGTGCAGATTTGATCCTAGGCAGAGTGTGCTGTGTAGGCAGAGAGTGCTGATTTGATCCTAGGCAGAGTGTGCAGATTTGTGCAGATTTGATCCTAGGCAGAGTGTGCTGATTTGATCCTAGTGATTTGATCCTAGGCAGTGTAGATTTGATCCTAGGCAGAGTGTGCTGATTTGATCCTAGGCAGAGTGTGCTGATTTGATCCTAGGCAGAGTGTGCTGATTTAAACCGAGTTAGAAAGAGTTAGAAACAAGAAATACGTGAAAACAACCTGGGATTTCAAATAACACTCTATTGATACACTTGCCTTGCCGTATATAAATGTATCTCCGTCACTTACGAAATAAATATGTCATCGTTTTCACACCCTTGTCGGAACGTTTTTATGTACACACTTGTACCCACGTTGGGAGGTTACTTTAAGCCTTCCAGTGTTAATATAACTCCCTCACATGTTATAAGCGTTAGAAACAAGAAATACGTGAAAACAAACTAGGATTTCAAATAACACTCTATTGTTACATTTAGGCATATGTAGCGATTGAATGTAGAATTAACAAGCGTGTTGGGTCCGTAAAACGGTAAGCCTGGGTGGACATAAATTCAAAACGAGTTATCTTCCCTTGCTGTGGTTCATTCGCCGATAGGTGGTGTTGGTATTTGGCCACAAGTGGGAATTCTGAATTCCTGCCTCTTTTCCACTCAGGCCGGCAACAAGTAAACATGGTCTAGGCGCCTGCCGCCTCTAACCCTTAGGTGGGGGGCTCCCCCCAACCAGCTACCAGTAAGTGACATTCCCTACGACGCAAGTCGTACACCTATTTCCTCTTATAGAGCGTTGTGTACCTGTTTTGTATATCTTTGTCTTAAACGTATCGAATAAATATGTTATCGTTTTCACACCCTTATCGGAATGTTTTTATATACACACTTATACCCACGTTGGGAGGTTACTTTAAGCCTTCCAGTGTTAATATAACTTCCTCAAGCGTTAGAAACAATAAATACGTGAAAACAAACTGGGATTTCAAATAACACTCTATTGTTACATTTATACATATGTAACGATTGTCTTCCCTTGCCGCCAGGACTTGCCACTAGATGGCAGTACTACCTAGCTCTTTAAACTCAACCCGGGAAACTATCTGCCTCTCTTTCATCTGGCATCCACTTGTCTCTGGCATCCACAATGATGCTCTAAACGAGTTTTGTCTCTGTACATTAAAGTTTGAGGGGCATTGCCCCCCCCCCCAACAATAGGTTTGTGCCCATGTGTGTTCGTAGCCCTTTATAGACCCGAACCCTGTGGGTCATATACAGTAAGTGACTCTTCTACTGTATAAGAACTCTTTCTTACTTCCTAGAGACTTTCATCCTAACTGGATTAAAATAAATAAAATAAAAATTTAAAAAAAACGCCAGCAAACACCCACGAGGCCTTCACCGGAAGAACGCTCCGCGCATGTTCGACAAAAAGGACTGACTCCCTACACCCAAAAAAATATTTCGTCTATTTGAATTTAGGCCGAAACCGAGTGGAGTCACTCCAACTAGCTATGAGGGATATCCCCTTGCTACAGGCGACTATGACCCGCTCAATAAAGCCTAATTCATAAAGCCACCTTCTGCCTTTGTCTCTTTCCTTTCCCGTTCTTTGAATGCCTTCTTTTCAGCGCGACCACCAAAAAGAGATGGGGTTAAAAGCAAATCCAAGGAACACGCACCAAGAATATTCGGACCATATGACCTTTAGGCACCCCTTTTTGACCTCGATTCAGAAGGACATGTTTTTCATTTACACCTTCAATATCCAGTTGTTTGTTAACAGACGATTTTTAGAGGTTTTTTTAATTATAAAATTAGCCCCTAACCCTAATCCCTAACTCTAACTCTAACGATAATCCCTAAACCTAACTCCTAACCCTAATCCCTAACAAACAACCAGATATTGACGGTGTAAATGAAAAACATGTCCTTCTGAATCGAGATCAAAAAGGGGTGCCTAAAGGTCATATGGTCCGATTATTCAAATACCTACAGTTAACCTTAAAACACCCAAAACCACAAATACCCCATAATTTACTTTAACCCTATTGTATAGCATTCAATTCTAAGACTAACAACAACAAGAAAGGAATTAATATTTCCTTTAATTCAAACAATTTATTGGCTAGACATAAAACAACAACAATATAAAGCCCTTCCTGTATATAAAGTTGAGTTTAAGGGACTTGCCGGCGCGTTGGAGAAGATATCTTTGGGTGGTTTCCTAGAGCCCCTGAATTCGCTGCCCCTCTGGTGCTGCTGGTAGAATCTGTCTGCCTTGGCTTTTTGGATATTGCGCCTAAACTCTGGGCTATCACGTGATTGGTATATCCAATCACAGAGCCTCTCGCTCGCTCACTCTATATACAGGAATAACCATTTTACTAACCCAACAACCCCATAAAGTCAATGAAGTTGTATAAAAAACTGTTGGCGTTTTGGGGATATAAGGTGTGTGCAAGATGCCCACTTCTACTTATAGACTCACCAATAACCATGTGACCAACCTATTGGCCAATCACTGGCAGTATTCTGCTGCTGATATTGTTATTTATACTGACTGTTCTGGTCATATCTACGCACATTGCTTTGAACCTTCGTGGATGACGGAACATAGGATTATATAACTGGATCTTTGACACTACGTAGGATTCCATAACTTAGGACTTATTCACTTACCAAAGGATTCCATAGTTCAGGACTTACTTACTTTAAGTCCTTTCAACTGGCCAAGGATGGCGGTCAGAAACTTAACAGCAACATACATGAATACTTACACAAAAAAGAAAGAAAAGCACGCGTATTTAGGGTGTAGCGTGATTATTAATGTCCACCGGAGTTTGAAAGTGGTAATAAAGCTGTGAGCGGACTGCTATAGAAAGAGAGGAAGAAGAAATAAGAGAAAATAAAGGTTAAAAAAGGAGGAGTGGATACACAACAGGATGCCGGTAATTTGACCGAGGGATAACACCGGAAGAGGAATTGAAAGTTGACCGGAAATTCTGGGTATCGACCGGAAGCGGAAGTGACATGGTGATGAGGAACGAGGATGAACAAGATCGGCCTTTTACCTTTCGGCTTCGTAGGATTCAGACGGGTCTGCTGGTCCCTAGTGATGGGACAGCGAGATAGTTGGTACTATGTTAAAAGGTACAGTAATTTAACCACCCCCTTCTCTTTCTCTCTGTCTTTCCTTGCCGAAACAGAGCCCACGACGCGAGCCTGAGAATAAATGCTAAGCCCTTGTGACCATATATCCCACGTGTCTGTTGTGCCTTTTTTATCGACAATGACGACCGCTACGTAACAAATCCCTTTTTGGTACCGTGCCATATTATTATACAAGGGTTTAAAAAAAAAGAAATTAACAACAACCAGCAAACACGCACGAAGACGGCCAGAAACCCTCTAAATCAATGACCTTAGACCATTCTCTTTAAACTCGTTTTTTTTTGCACGAACGAGATAAATTGTTTTATTAGATCATCAGTCCAGTGCAGGAATGATACAACTCATCCCCAACCAAATATTTGTATCTTGATGTTAGATAACGCATAGAACGGGTTATCAGTTTAGTATAGAATGACTCATCTTACGATAATGTACTATTCTTTCGCAAGGTCACACTACCTTGTTATGCAAACAACGAAAGATTGATTTTAACGGCATGCCAACCCATCTTGGGTTATTTTATGTCTTAGAGGTTAGGAAATCTTGCTTGCTTGATTGATTTTAACGGCATGTCAACCTTTCTAGGGTTATTTTATGTCTAGAGATTAGGGAATCGCGTACATTGTTTGATTGATTTATTTCAACGGCATGTCAACCCTTCTGAGGTTATTTTACGTCTAGAAATTAGGGAATCACGTTCAGCATGTCAATCCATCTAGGGTTATTTTTTATCTAGAGGTTAGGAAATGGCGTACATTGCTTGATTGACTGATTTTAACGGCATGTCAACCTTTCTAGGGTTATTTTATGTCTAAAGGTTAGGGAATGGCGTACATGGCTTGATTGACTAATTTTAACGGCATGTCAACTCTTCTGGAGTTATTTTATGTCTAGAATTAGGGAATCACGTTCAGTGCTTGATTTTAACGGCATGTCAATCCATCTAGGGTTATTTTATGTCTAGAGGTTAGGGAATGGCATACATTGCTTGATTGACTGATTTTAACCAAATGGCAACACGTCTAGTATTAATTTTAATTTTTTGGACTGTTGATCTCATCTTTATTGTTGTATGTATAAACATCACGTTCAAGCCGCTGTATCTTCGAGCCTTGTTCAGGTGTTCCTGAAGATACGGTGACCTGAACGTTGTGTTTATAGATACCACAATAAAGATGAGGACAACAGTCCGAATCATCAAAATTATTCACATCAAGCCTCATCTCAAAAATACCGATAAATAACGTTTAGAGTTATTTCTTAAGCTTTTTTACACACACACACACACACACATATATATATATAGGTTATTTCCTTTAAGTCTAACATAAACAAAGGGGAACCACTCTTGACTGATAAATTTATTTATTTTCCCATTAAACTAACTAAACCCTAAACCCTAACCCTAAACCCGTCTTCTTTTTTCCTAGTAGATCAATAAATAAATAATTTATCAGTCAAGAGTGGTTCCCCTTTGTTTATGTTAGACTTATAGGAAATAACCGAAAACAAAACTATTTTAAACATGCAGAGAAAGGTTTTGAAATTCATCGATTTTTTACACGGTTATCTTTATAAAAGGACACACGAACGGTCGTTGTACAAACAAACGTACAGACAGACAGAATATTTCATAAATATATGTAGAATCTGTAGAACATATCAGATGGTTATTTAAAAAAAAAACCCAAAGCTATTTAAAACGTGCAGTGAAGGATTTTGAAATTCATCGATTTTTTTTTACACGTCAAACCTGAAATAAGAGTTGCAGCATTAAAGACTATATAACTGGCAAGAAAGACTTTAAGCCAATCAGTTGGGCCTGAGCCAAGAAAGAGTCATTTGCTTCTGTTTCTGCTGCTGCTGCTGTTGCTGTTGCTGCTGTGGGAGAGGATTTCTTAAAGCCCCCCCCCACATGCATCCTTAAGTCAGTGGAATTTTGTTTATTGTTCTCTTTTGTAAAAATACTAATGCTCAAATTTGACGAATGCTGTAGAATGTAGAGCAAATATACAAGCTGTTATTGATGCAGGCTTAGAGCTCCCCCCGACCCCTCCCCCGGGCCAGGAAACCGTCCCCCATCCCACAATTCGCCGCCATCCAGTCCCAGGTCAAAATCTAAACTTGTTTGTTAAAGATGGATCATTGGCCTTATCCCCCCACCTGTTGTAGAAAACAACAACAACAACAATGGAATCATACTTTGAAGGAATAAAGATTTTACAAGTATATGTATGGACATTATTGTGGGGGAGGATTTCCTTAAAGTTCTAATATTATATATATCACGTGACCAGAAATCACATGAGAGAGAGAGAGAGAGAGAGAGAGAGAGAGAGAGAGAGAGAGAGAGAGAGAGAGAACAATTTCTATTTTCAGTATTGCCATATATATATATATATATATGTATTATTTACTCCTTTTGAGTTTTCACATCATTAGCTGATGGTCTTTCACTGGAGTCTGAGTGACAGCAAGTCTCCTCAGGTCTCCAGGACTCTTCTGAGTATTCTGGCAGATTGCAGCAGTGCAGTGTTCTGAATGGTTTCAATTCTTCCTCTGATTTCCAGACTTTCCAAACCCTTTTCCAATCCTTTTGGACCGTTCCAAGTGCACCAACTACAATTGGCATCACTTTGACTTTCGTATTCCATAACTTTTTCAGTTCTCTGGCAAGGTCCAGGTATTTGTCCATTTTTTTCATTTTCCTTTAGCTTCACCCTGTGATCTGCTGGAACAGCAAAATCCACCAGTTGACAAGTTCTTTCTTTTTTGTTTATCAACACGAGGTCTGGTCTTCTTGCTGGGATAAGGTGATCCGTTTTTATTTCAAAGTCCCAGAGAATTTTATGTGTTTCGTTCTCAAGAACAGATTCTGGTTTATGCATATACCATTTTGTTGTATGGTCAAAATTTAAATTTTTTGCATAATTCCCTGTGGATCACCTTCCCAACCCAGTCGTATCTAGTTTTGTACTCCCGTTGTGCTAGTTTGCTACATTCGCATAGTATATGGTTTACAGTCTCATCTCTATTAACGCATAGTCTACATTTACTATTTTGTTGGGTCTTAGCAATTTTTGCTTTGATATAGTTTGTCCTTATGGCATTATTCTGTGCAGCAATTATTATTATTATTATTATTATTATTGGCATTTCAGTCTCGAAAGACTATGATAAAGTTTTTGTGCCCCTGAAGTTACAGCGCCTCCTGTGACTGTGAAATCCGATGTTTGAAAAACATTTTCGACTACAGATGTCGCATTTGATGGCTGTCCCTGAAGATGTTGATGTTCCGGTGCTTTGTTGCCGCTGCTTTCTTCTAGACCTCTTAGCTTCATGGTGTTGCATCAGGGTGACTTCTGACATGAACAATCCTCTACGGAGAGCCTGCTGCCACCGAGGGTGGTCCTGAGCCAAATTTTCCCAGCTGGAAGGGGCAATGCCAAAACACCTGAGATCATTCTTGCAGACATCCTTGAAAAGCAGCTAGGGGTGACCAATCTGTCTCTTACCAGACAAAAACTCTCCATAGAGGATGTCTTTCGGGATTCGTCCATCATCGATCCAACGTACATTACGCAGCCATCGGAGACGACGTTGTCTCAATAGAGAGTACAAGCTGGGGAGTTGAGCTCTCTCTAGAACTGCTGTGTTAGTGATCCTGTCCCTGCAGGTGATGCCCAGTATACGTCTAAGGCAGCGAAGGTAGAAGTTATTTAGCCGCCGCTCTTGGTGGGAGTATAAGGTCCATGTTTCACTTCCAT
Source organism: Doryteuthis pealeii (assembly GCA_023376005.1). Classification (NCBI taxonomy): domain Eukaryota; kingdom Metazoa; phylum Mollusca; class Cephalopoda; order Myopsida; family Loliginidae; genus Doryteuthis; species Doryteuthis pealeii. Next base: position 43,547,894 of record CM042174.1, on the reverse strand, counting down.
ACATGAGGGTGCTGATAACACATGCCCTATACACTTGTACCTTTGTACGGATAGTGAGCTTGCTGTTGTCCCACACTCTCGCTGTATATATATATATATAGTCTTTTTTAGTGAATTGAAAATAAAGTGCTCGATTACGGGTGTAAGAGCAGTATTTATTTATTATAGTGTACAATATATTCAAGGTGTAATTGTTACCATTGTTTTCCAAGCTGTATGTTAGCCACTTTTCTTCAAGACAATGCGCCTGTTAAGAAATGCAGGGAATGTCAATTAATTTATATATACGAATTGACATTCATTGCATTTCTTAACAGGCTTGAAGAAAAGTGACTAACGTGCAGCTTGGAAACCAATGGTAACAATTGCACCTTAAAGGTATTGTACACTAATATATATATATCTATATATATAAAAGAAAGTTTGGTATGTATGTGTCGACCTATAACTCTAAAAAGAGACGTCACTCAGATTCCAAATCTTGCATACACCTTAATATCCTTCTAACTAAGAAACGCACCAAATTTGGTTATTGATTTTTTTGATTAAGGGATATAATTAATTAAACAAAAATCAAACGATTTTCAGAAAGCATCATATAGCTGCTGCTGCATCAGCAGGAGCTTGCCTGCTGGCTATATCAGCTACTTGCCAGTTATATCAGCACTCCTTGGTGTTTCTAAAAATGTTTTCGTCTGGTCATGGACCAGGTACTTTTACTAGTATATATATATATATATATATATATATATATATATATATATGAGTTTCGTCTATTTTGATATGAACGTGTCGACTTATAATTCAGAAAAGACATGTCATTGAGGATTAAAATTGCGCATACACTTTAATATGTTTATAATAAGAAAAGGTACAGAATTTAGTTTTTGATTTTTACTGATTAAATGATATAAATCTATAATTAAAAATCAATCAATATGTGAAGTACAAAATGCACGTTCAACTTGTGGTATAATCTAAAACCTGTAGACCGAGACCCAGATCTATATACTAGTCATGGAAGCACGTGGTCTAATGGTTAGAGTCATAGGAAATTATAATACTATGTGCTGGGGCACGGTCTCAAGGTATGTATGTATGAGAACGATGCTCTGGCTCAGTATTACAGTCGTCGAAACTGCCCGTTCCAACCTCCCGTTCTTGTGTTGTCTGTTGATTTACCGGAAGGCTGAAAAAGAGCTGGTTTCGTTCCTTTTAACAATTCAAAAATGAATAACATGAAGAAATATTCCCATTTTTCTTATCCCTTTTTCTTCATCTTATATATATATATATATATATATACCACATAACTATCTCTCTATGTTATGTCTCTGTGTCTATCTCTTTATACATACACAGACACACACACATATATATATATGTATATATATAACTCAATGCAGGTTTTATTAGAAAATGATTGTTATATATATATATATATATATATATAATATATATATGTGTGTGGGGGTGTGGGGGGTGTATAAAGAGATAGACACAGAGACATAACATAGAGAGATAGTTATGTGGCATATATATATATATATATATTGATTAATAATCAATCAGCTGACAAAGAAATCACCTCGCTCCTTTGTAAAATAAATGTATATAAATTGTACATAAGCATAAAAAAAGGCGTTGTGTTCAATTGTTTTGTTGATCCGTTGACAGCTTTTGGTTATTTAATCTTATTTCAGCCGAGTTGGTAAAAGGAACGAAACCAGCTCTTTTTCAGCCGTCCTGTAAATCAACAGACAACAGAAGAATGGGAGGCTGGAACGGGCGGTTTCGACGACTGTAATACTGAGCTGGAGCATCGTTCTCATAACATAACATACATACATTGAGACTGTGCCCCAGCACGTTATTATAAAATGGACTCGTCGACCCGAGTTCAATTCCTCGACGAAGCTGTTTGCATTTCACATGGCGATAATACCCTTGGGAAAGGTATGAATCCAATTCTCCCTCCAGCAGTGGGTAAATAGGACAGACTGGGCCCTTTAACCATGGCTAGGTAATCAGTCTAGGAAAAGGAAAACTCTGAATTCAAACCTGTTAAACTCCGTTTAAGAAATTGACCTTGTGTCGCATCCTGCTTGTGCGGAGGGTTTGGAATATATATATATATATATTATTATTATTATTTATATTTTTGCTTGAAGGCAATTACAATGTGTATATCGCATAAAATTCAATAATTATAGAAGATAATAATGACAAGTGAATTTCAGTAAAGAATTATTCGGTGTGTAGAACATCGTACAGACTGTTTCAACTTTATTAAGTCTCATCAGCGATGTATACTAACGATTTCCCTCCGACAGAAATCGAAACCGGGACTTCAACAGGATAGTCAGAAACCATACTGCCTCGGCCACGATACAGCACGGGACAATCCTTGCGAAATTAACCTGTCAATGACAATTTCGATTTCTGTCGGAGGGAAATCGTTAGTATATATTGCTGATGAGACTTAATAAAGTCTGTACGATGTTCTACACACTGAACAATTCTTTGCGGAGATTCACTTGTCATGATTATTTTCTATAATTATCAAATTTTATGTGATATACGCATTGTAATTGCCTTCAAGCAAAAATATAAATAATAATATATACTTTATTTATACAATGCTTCTAAAAAAAAAACAAAAACAAACATCCAAAAATCTTATAAATATATAATATATATACTAGAGTCATTCAATATATAAGGTGAATTTTGTCTAAGGAGTTGGCAATAGGAAGCACTGTTTACAGTTGCATCTTTTTCAAAGAAAACAATAGAGTGATGAACCCTTTTATGTCCCAGAATACTGTCAGCATGACCTTATTTACTGACCAATGTGCCCAAAACTTTTACTTTACCTGTGAGTCAGTGGAGTCTGTCTTTTCAACTCAGGCTCATAATGACAAACCCATGTTTAACCCATTTGTTAACTTTTTTTTTATTTACTAAAGGCCGTAGGCTTCAATGAAATACTCTCTGACGTACGGGAAACAAGGGAACTTGACGACATCAGTCGGTCAAGAACGTCCGACTAGGAACCACAAGTTTTCGGGTTTTGATACCGGTCCTCACCAACTCATCGGATGAGTAGCAGTGATCTGTGCTGTAAAGTGAGAAGCTGATGGGGGGGGGGGTCTCAGGGGCTGGGCAATAAACCCAGCCCTGCCCCTTTGATTTAAAGGGGCAGGTATTTGCCTGGGGGGATAGCCTCTTGGGATCGACGCCGTTAATTATAGCAATCCCCACTTGAGGGGCGGGTTTGCATAAGTGGAGTGTTGCATGTCATGGACTGCTCATCCGCCTGGGTTCCATCCTTAAGCATTTACATCAACCAACAAAAAACTTTGACTATTAAATCGGTATCTTTTTTTTTTTTTTACAAAGGATTTTATTTCAGAAAAAAATGTACATTGAAAAAAAAAAAAAAAAAAAAAAAAAAAAAAAAATTACAACATAGGTCGATGTTTTATTGGGGTGTGTGTGTGGGTGGGTGTCCAACAAAATGATGAAGGGTTTATCGACCATTACCTATTATGGATCTTTTTCTTCTTCTTCTTTTAGACTAATAAAGTTCCCAGATATCCCGTGTGATAGTGAAGACATCAGGAGATCCCTACATGGATCTGTGTGATGGAATTGTGCATCGATCACATGTTCATCAGCAACACCACTGGGCAGTGGTCACTACCCATTTCAGTTTTATGGATTAAACTGTCACACAGTTTCGAGGTCAGTTTCTCAGAAATGACAAAATAATCCAGACGCCTGGAAAGAGAAAGAAAAAACGGAAAATAAGAAAGAATTAAACAAGTTGTTTTTCTATTAGAAACAAACTCAGCGGATAAAACTTTTGGAGATATAGCAATAATAAAATTTAAAAAACAGAAGAAAGTATTGAATAGAAGAAATGAAATCATATTCAAATGTAAGCATGCTAATAATTTTAAACTTATATATAATAAAATTTTCTTTTTAAAAACATAAATGTGTATATATGCAAAACCCAAACAATCAATACAATTAAAACACATATATTCACAAGTAAAAAATCAAATATCGAAAGTCTGACGTCACAGCATAGTCAACACACGCAGATCATTAAGTCTATAGAAATCGTGTATCTAACTACCTTTAACAATCAAGAAAGAATAACATGAAAAATATCCATTTTTCTTACCCCCTTTCTCATATAACAAAATATGTACTACTCGGAGAATGAGCCAACAGACAAGAAATTCAATATCAGGCTTAGCTAATGTTTGGTGGAGTGACACTCGATTGATATTTAAGTCGGAATCTAACTCCTATTGGAGTATCAGAAAATTACACATAGCTGGAAGAGTCAGTATAACTGGATCACTATTGTGCAGTGGGAGTACTTGGAATCGCTATTGGCTCTAATCAAGATAATTTAGTGTTCGCAGAGGATGTGAAGAAAAAGTTGCTCTTTTGGCATGTGAGGTCTGGTTGAGGTGACTCGTGTGGGTGGACTGACCTTGGGGGGACGTGGTAGTGCTAGAGTGTGGGTAATGGGCAAAGTGATGAACTTTCTATACTGTGGATATAGTATTATATATAATGCACATAACTACCGTCTCTATGTTGATTCGTCGTGTGCTATCTCCTTATACATACCGAGCAGACAAGGCACACGATAATATTAAGGATATATAGGGTATAATAACTCTAATGCAGGTTTTATTAGCAAATGATTTGTTATATATAATATATAGTATATATATATTATATATATATGTTAGGTGGGGTGTGGGGGGTGTATAAAGAGGATAGACACAGAGACATAACATAGAGAGATAGTATGTGGGCATATAATATATATATATATATTGATTAATAATCATAGCTTGACATAAGAAATCACCGTCGCCTTTGGTAAAATAAAGTATATAAATTGTACAATAGACATAAAAAAAAGGCGTGTTGGGTCTTATCAATTTTTTGCTTTGATATAGTTTTGTCCTTATGGCATTGCTTCTTCTGTGCAGCAATTATTATTATTATTTTATTATTGTTATTATTATTGGTAATTAACAGGTCAGTCTCAGAAAGACTATAATATAGTTTTTGCCTTTTCTGGAAGTTTACAAGGCGTCCGGTATACTGACTGTGACTGTTGAAGTCTTCGATTAAGGTATTTGTGCAAAGAACATTCTCAACACAAGATGTCGCATTTGATTGACTGGTTCCCTGGAAGATGTTGATTGTGCCAGTGCTTTGTTGCCACTGCTTTCTTCTGGACCTCTTAGCTTCATGGTGTTGTGTCAGGGTGACTTCTGACATGAACAATCCTCTACGGAGATTCTGCCGCCACCGCGAGGCAGTCTTGAGCCAAATTTTCCCAGATGGAAGGGGCAATGCCAAAGCATCCAAGATCGTTCTTGCAGACATCCTTGAAACGCAACAGGGGGCGACCAATTTGTCTCTTACCAGACGAAAGCTCTCCATAGAGGATGTCTTTCGGGATTCGTCCATCATCCATCCGACGTACATGACCCAACGATCGGAGACGACGTTGTCTCAATAGAGAGTACAAGCTGGGGAGTTGAGCTCTCTCTAGAACTGCTGTGTTAGTGATCCTGTCCCTCCAGGTGATGCCCAGTATACACCTAAGGCAGCGAAGGTAGAAGTTATTTAGCCGCCGCTCTTGGTGGGAGTACAGGGTCCATGTTTGACTTCCATACATGAGGGTGCTGATAACACATGCCCTATACACTTGTACCTTTGTTCGGATAGTGAGCTTGCTGTTGTCCCACACTCTCGCTGTATATATATATATAGTCTTTTTTTAGTGAATTGAAAATAAAGTGCTCGATTACGGGTGTAAGAGCTGAATTTATTTATCATAGTGTACAATATATTCAAGGTGTAATTGTTACCATTGGTTTCCAAGCAATATGTTAGCCACTTCTCTTCAAGACAACGCGCCTGTTAAGAAATGCAGGGAATGTCAATTAATTTATATATACGAATTGACATTCATTGCATTTCTTAACAGGCTTGAAGAAAAGTGGCTAACATGCAGCTTGGAAACCAATGGTAACAATTGCACCTTAAAGGTATTGTACACTAATATATATACATATCTATATATATCTATATATAAAAGAAAGTTTGGTATGTATGTGTCGACCTATAACTCTAAAAAGAGACGTCACTTAGATTCCAAATCTTGCATACACCTTAATATCCTTCTAAGAAACACACCAAATTTGGTTATTGATTTTTCTGATTAAGGGATATGATTAATTAAACAAAAATCAAACGATTTTCAGAAAGCATCATATAGCTGCTGCTGCATCAGCAGGAGCTTGCATGCTGGCTATATCAGCTACTTGCCAGTTATATCAGCACTCCTTGGTGTTCCTAAAAATGTTTTCGTCTGGTCATGGACCAGGTACTTTTACTAGTATATATATATATATATATATATATATATATATATATATATATGAGTTTCGTCTATCTTGATATGTACGTGTCAACTTATAATTCAGAAAAGACATGTCATTGAGGATTAAAATTGTGCATACACCTTAATATGTTTATAATAAGAAAAGATACAGAATTTAGTTTTTGATTTTTACTGATTAAATGATATAAATCTATAATTAAAAATCAATCAATATGTGAAGTACAAAATGCACGTTCAACTTGTGGTATAATCTAAAACCAGTAGACCCACACACAGATCTATATACTAGTCATGGAAGCGCGTGGTCTAATGGTTAGAGTTATAGGAAATTATAATACTATGTGCTGGGGCACGGTCAAAAGGTATGTATGTATGAGAACGATGCTCTGGCTCAGTATTAGTCGTCGAAACTGCCCGTTCCAACCTCCCGTTCTTATGTTGTCTGTTGATTTACAGGAAGGCTGAAAAAGAGCTGGTTTCGTTTCTTTTACCAACTCGGCTGAAATAAGATTAAATAATCAATCAGCTGACAAAGAAATCACCTCGCTCCTTTGTTAAATAAATGTATATATTTTGTACAAAGCATCAAAAAAGGCGTTGTGTTCAATTGTTTTGTTGATCCGTTGACAGCTTTTGGTTATTTAATCTTATTTCAGCCGAGTTGGTAAAAGGAACGAAACCAGCTCTTTTTCAGTCTTCCTGTAAATCAACAGACAACATAAAAATGGGAGGTTGGAACGGGCGGTTTCAACGACTGTAATACTGAGCTGGAGCATCATTCTCATACATAACATACATACAGTGAGACTGTGCCACAGCACGTTATTATAAAATGGACTCGTCGACCCGAGTTCAATTCCTCGACGAAGCTGTTTGCATTTCACATGGTGATAATACCCTTGGGAAAGGTATGAATACAATTCTCCCTACAGCTATGGGTAAATAGTAGGAAAGCCAGGGCTCTCTAACCATGGCTAGGTAATCAGTCTAGGAAAAGGAAATCTCTGAATTCAAACCTGTAAAACTCCGTTTAAGAAATTGACCTTGTGCCGCATCCTTCTCGTGCGGAGGGATTGGAATGAATAAATAAATAAATATATTATAAAATAATAAGAAATTTTAAGAAAGGAAAAAAAAAAGAAAGAGAGAAATAAGAAATTACAGTTATTCGCCCATTCATAAAGGAGGAGAAGAAGAAAGAGAGGAAAAAAGGAGAGGAAAAGGAAATAAGAAGAGAAATTATAACCACACAAATATAAAAAAAAAAACATAAGCACGTCATTTCTGAAATCCGTTTAACAATGCTTCAAGCAAATTACCAATTACTTTTAAATAAATATATATATATATATATATATATATATATATATATATATATTATTATTTATATTTTTGCTTGAAGGCAATTACAATGCGTATATCACATAAAATTCGATAATTATAGAAGATAATAATGACAAGTGAATTTCAGTAAAGAATTATTCGGTGTGTAGAACATCGTACAGACTGTTTTCAACTTTATTAAGTCTCATCAGCGATGTATACTAACGATTTCCCTCCGACAGAAATCGAAACCGGGACTTCAGCAGGATAGTCAGAAACCATACTGCCTCGGCCACAATACAGCACGGGACAATCCTTGCGAAATTAACCTGTCAATGACAATTTCGATTTCTGTCGGAGGGAAATCGTTAGTATACATCGCTGATGAGACTTAATAAAGTTGAAACAGTCTGTACGATGTTCTACACACTGAACAATTCTTTGCGGAGATTCACTTGTCATGATTATTTTCTATAATTATCAAATTTTATGTGATATACGCATTGTAATTGCCTTCAAGCAAAAAATAAATAATAATATATACTTTATTCAACAATGCTTCTAAAAAAAAAAAAAAAAAAAAATAAACATCCAAAAATCTTATAAATATATATATATATATATATATATATATATATATATATACTAGGGTCATTCAATATATAAGGTGAATTTTGTCTAAGTTGGCAATAGGAAGCACTGTTTACAGTTGCATCTTTTTGAAGGAAAACAATAGAGTGATGAACCCTTTCATGTCCCAGAATACTGTCAGCATGACCTTCTTTACTGACCAATGTGCCCAAAACTTTTACTTTACCTGTGAGTCAGTGGAGTCAGTCTTTTCAACTCAGGCTCATAATGACAAACCCATGTTTAACCCATTTGTTAACTTTTTTTTTTACAAAAAGGCCGTAGGCTTCAATGAAATACTCTCTAACGTATGGGAAACAAAGGAACTTGACGACATCAGTCGGTAGAACGTCCGACTAGGAACCACAAGTTTTCGGGTTTGATACCAGCCCTCGCCAACTCATCGGATGAGTAGCAGTGATCTGTGCTGTAAAGTCAGAAGCTGATGGGAGGTGGGGTGGGGAGCGCCTCAGGTGTTGGGCAATAAACCCAGTCCTGCCCCTTTAAATCAAAGGGGCAGGTATTGCCTGGGGGGGATAGCCTCTTGGGATCGACGCCGTTAATTATAGCAATCCCCACTTGAGGGGCGGGTTTGCATAAGTGGAGTGTTGCATGTCATGGACTGCTCATCCACCTGGGTTCCATCCTTAAGCATTTACATCAACCAACAAAAACTTTGACTATTAAATCGGTATTTTTTTTTTTTTTTTTTACAAAGGATTTTATTTCAGAAAAAAATGTACATTGAAAAAAAAAAAAAAAAAAAAAAAAAAAAAATTACAACATAGGTCGATGTTTTTATTGGGGTGTGTGTGTGGGTGGGTGTCCAACAAAATGATGAAGGGTTTATCGACCATTACCTATTATGGATCTTTTCTTCTTCTTCTTTTAGACTAATGAAGTTCCCAGATATCCCATGTGATACTGAAGACATCAGGAGATCCCTACATGGATCTGTGTAGGAGGAGGCAAGATGGAATTGTGCAGAGATCACATGTTCATCAGCAACACCACTGGGCAGTGGTCACTACCCATTTCAGTTTTATGGATTAAACTGTCGCACATTTTCGAGGTCAGTTTCTCAGAAATGACAAAATAATCCAGACGCCTGGAAAGAGAAAGAAAAAAAGGAAAATAAGAAAGAATTAAACAAGTTGTTTTTCTATTAGAAACAAACTCAGCGGATAAAACTTTTGGAGATATAGCAATAATAAAATTTAAAAAACAGAAGAAAGTATTGAATAGAAGAAATGAAATCATATTCAAATGTAAGCATGCTAATAATTTTAAACTTATATATAATAAAATTTTCTTTTTAAAAACATAAATGTGTATATATGCAAAACCCAAACAATCAATACAATTAAAAGATATATTCACAAGTAAAAAATCAAATTTCGAAAGTCTGACATCACAGCATAGTCAACACACGCAGATCATTAAGTCTATAGAAATCGTGTATCTAACTATGTTGAATTAAAAACAAATTCTTATGCAGGGTCGTCCACAAAGCGTTTCTTCACTGACTACTTGTCTCAGCACTCCACTCACTTCAGTTATTTATGGGCAGAGTTCCCCAAACATCCGGGCACATCAGTTGAACCTCGTGCCCGTGCAACGCACAATTCTCATGCATTCGGATGAACACATGTAGGCCCCCAGCATTCGGGCACCTGAATTGCACCTCGCGTCCATCCAGCACCTGAATCGCATTTCTTTGCATTCGGGAGGGCACGGGTTCAACTCCAGCAGGCAAGACAATGTCTTGCTCTTTTTCTAAATGAGTATGGTAGTACTCGTTCTCCGTCACACTAACAAATGCTGAATTTTGAAAAAAAAAAAAAAAGGAAAAAACAAAAATAGAACTGAAAAGACAATATGCTGAAATAAATTTATATTCTAAACAAGGTATATATCCATTTTTATATATAGATAAATATGGGCCGGTTTAGCTCAGTTGGTAGAGCACTTGCCTAGGAATCGCAAGGTTCCTGGTTCGATACCGGCACTCACCAACTCAACGTATGAGTAGAACAGGGAACTGCGCGGTAAAGTGCAGAGCTGACGTTAGGTGTGGCGCTCCACTTCAGATACAAAAACGATCTCCTTGGTCTAGCACTAGTGAAAAGAGGATAGACTCCTTTGCTGTCTGGCTGATACAGACATTAGGCCATCCCAATGATGTTATATATATATGTGAGGTATCGAAAACTTGGTAGTAAGGGATGATTCTATATGTGATTTCTAAGACACACTCTATTATTATTGTATGATCCAGTATGTATAAATACAGTGAATCTTTAAATCACTACAGAGAGCTCAATGTATAATAATCTTTTTAGATTATATAGAGAACAATATTTATCTTCGAAAGGAGGGAAAAACTTGACACCAATTTTGGTCCAAATAAATTTATTATGGAATAATGGTGTTGAGTTTTTCCTTCCTTTCAAATATATATTATATATATAATATATATATATATTATATATATTATTGGGTAGGTCATTTTTCTGTTTTTTTTTTTTTTTAAATCAAATTACATGAAACACCAAAAGTTGTTTATTGGTCAATTAATTACTGATAGCAAAAATTAGATGTTTCACATGAACCAATTTTTGAGGAAATGGCATCAAAGAGCGTAGACAAAAATGCAATGAAAAATCTTCGTTTTTGTAAAATTTGGCCAAATAATTGATCAGAAAATCTAACAATTTCAGTATTTAAATTGGGGAATCTATATACGAGATATCTGAATATACTAATTAATATATACATTAATAATAATAATAATAAATAATTTATATATATGTATAAAAACAGTTGTCAGGGTGACCTTAAGTTGCTATCAGCCAGACAGTAAGGGAGTCTATTCCCTTTTCACTACCGCTACACCAAGGAGATTGTTTTTGGTGCCTGAGGTGGAGCGCCACACCGGCCATCAGGTCCTCACTTTACTGCACAGATCCCTGTGCTATTCATACGCTGAGTGGATGAGGACCGGTATCGAACCAGGAACCTTGTGGTCCAAGTCCGACACTCTACCGACTAAGCTAAACTGGCCCTTTATATATATATATATATATATATATATATATATATATATATAAAAAGATAATCTACTGAGTCAGACGAACCTACTATTAGTTTCGCATAAAGCTCTTCAGGGCTAAAATCTGACTCTTGGCTCTACTTAGGTATCGAGCACTTTTTACAAATTAGCTTCTTCTAGCGGTTATATGAATATATATATATCTTATATACATATATATGCATATAAATTGTTTTTTCTTTTCTCCGCAAGGATCTACCAACACGCTTGGTATATTATATATATATATAGAGAGAAAGAGAGAGAAAGAGAGAGAGAAAAAGAGATAGAGAGATAGAGATAGAGATAGAGAGAGAGATAGATAGAGAGAGAGAAATCTATTTGACCTGTTGGAGGTTTAACTGAATAATAATTTCCCATTTCCCATAAAGTTAAATTTGTGTTCATCATTTCCATAGCATCGACTACAGGAAACAGACACATTTAGACATTTGGTTTAAATTACATATGATAGTTATTAATAATAATATAAGTTAATATATACATTAATACTGTTTGCATTTCACAAATAAATGAGATATTTGAATAGATTAATTAATATATATATCTTATTATAATGGAGATTGTGTGTTTTTCTGTCTGTAACCGAAACTATATCGCTACTCAAATAACAATTCCCTTAGTTATTGACATCTCATTCCCAATGATTTTATTTTTACTTAATCCTCAATTATTAATAAAATTGTTTCACATTATTAATACTGTTAACCATATCTACATACAAACAACATGCAATTATATTTATATATACAACAAAATAGCGGTTTACAGTGTGAATGGGAAGGCTAATTTGCATATTGATACTAAAAAATTGATTTTAATAAATATGTGCTTAGTATTATTGATTACTAATTGTTTGGTTTTATCTTAATGAATATGAGAAAAAATCTCTTCAATGAATTTTAAATGAAATCCATTAACAAGAAAAAATAACTGTCATTTTATTCTTTACTTCCTATTTTAACTAAATAGTTAAATTAGAAAAAATAACAATGAAAGACGAGAGTAAGTTTCAGTTGTTCTATTTTTCGATTATACCCCCTCTGTTTTAAATCTTTCTATCTGCATTCTTATTTAGTTTCATTAACCTTTCTAATTTAATATAATATTTTATTGCATTAAAACTTAAATACTTGCACCCGGAGGGTGCATATATTTGCTAGTATATATATATATTATATATAATATATATGTAAAATGAAACTGGAAGTGAATCCAACAGTATGTTGAAAAGAGAAATAAAGGAAAGAAAGTATTGAATGGATAAATAGATAAAAATTGATTAGAATATCCTATTTTATCCATTGAATACTTTCTTTCCTTTATTTATCCTTTCAAAATATATATATATATATATATATATATATATATATATATATATATAAAGTAAAGTCGTCGGGGCGGCCTAAAAATAAAATTTATTGTTATTTTAACACAATATATGCATTTTTAATTTAAATAAGTTCCGGCTCCGAACTTGAATGTTCACACAAACATTCGTTTGTACCTTCGTATCTTTTAATGGTTTATTTATTTCCATCATATATATTTCGCTCTTGAAGAAGACCGCTAAAGGTTGAAACAGATTCTGTCAGCGATTATCAACATCATTTGTTTTTTCAAAAAATGTTTAATTCATATATATATATATATATATATATATATGATAAGTTGTAAACACGGTTTTTTTGGAATGGCTTTTTGCCGACAATTTTTGGGAGAATAAGTGCTTAATTGGAGTCGTATCTAATTTTGAAAATTAATTAATTAATAATGAATTAGGCGGGAATACCTATTTAAATGTATGGCTAAACAAATCGAGAAAAATCAATCTCTGTATGTACATTTCGGCCTATTAGGCCTCATCAGGCTTCCGATCTATAGCTCTGCTGATGAGGCCTAATAGGCCGAAATGTACATACAGAGATTGATTTTTCTCGATTTGTTTAGCCATACATTTAAATAGGGATTCCCGCCTAATTCATTATTAATTAATTAATTTTCAAAATTAGGTACGACTCCAATTAAGCACTTATTCTCCCAAAAATATATATATATATATATATATATATATATATATATATTAATAAATCTATATAATGTGGTAAGCTTCATATTTGACCTGTTGGAGGTTTAATTGAATAATAATTTCCCATTTCCCCAGAAAATTAAATTTGTATTTATTGGTTACATAGCATCGACTACAGGAAATAGACACATTTAGAAATTTGGGTTTAAATTCGGTCAGGAACATTTACAACTTTTATTATTTATTTGAGGGCCGGGTTAGCTCAGTCAGTAGAGCGTTCGGCTAGAAACCACAAGGTTCCTAGTTTGATACCGGCCCTCGCCAACTCAGCATATGACTAACATAGGGATCTGTGCGGTAAAGTAAGGAGCTGATGGTAGGTGTGGCGCTCCACCTCAGACACAAAAAAACAATCTCCTTGGTGTAGCACTAGTGAAAATGGGATAGGCTCCCTCACTGATTGGCTGATACTGACTTAAGGCCACCCCGACGACTTTATTATTTATTCTGATGTTCTAGTCATAATCTCTAGGTACCACCAATTTTCCCTGTGAAATTTAACCCTACTCTATATTTAGCACAATGAAATTTGTATAAAGGTTAATATTATCTGATCATGTGACGTATTTTGGTGGTACCTAATAATCTCTGCCTGGATTACATACTGCATATGAGGAAAAGGGGGTTGGAACGAGTCCGACAGAATGAGGTAAAATATAAGGAATGAAAGAACAAAACTCAGACAAGAATATGTAGTATATTTCGCTGGAGTTTTGAACTTGGCTTCGTCAGCATTTATTGAATTACCAGGATCATACAAGTGTTTTATAGAAGGGGGAAGTAGGTAGGTGGAAAAGATTTGATTGGTTATAGGGGAAATCAAATGGGAAGAGAGTTGAGAGCTGAAGAAGCCGAGTTCAAAACTCCAGCAAAATATTCTACACATTTTTGTCTGAGTTTTGTTCTTTCATTCCTCATATTTTACCTCATACTGCGTATGTTCCTGGATCCAATGAAGGAAAATGGGAGGCTATTGTATTAGAGACCAATGCTTCTTGCTGTATTCTGTAGGCTACAAAGAAAAGATTTGGGTTGGGCAGGTGTATTTGCAGGAAATGCTAAGTCAACCGCATCTGTTACTGTTTGTACAGGATATAGCCGACTTATTGCTTTGTTTTTAGTGTGAAACCATTTTCAGTGCTATGGTATTAGATTCATTCTGGATTCTGTGCTTTTAATAAAGCTATGCCAATTTCTTTTCTTTTCTTTGCCAATTACTGGTGGGAAAATTTAGAAATTTACCCTGCACTCGTTCTATTTTGATATACTATTTTTTTTTTCCAGATTTTGGTTTGGTTTGTTTTATGGCATATCAACCTCAGTGAGTCATTTAATGCTGACTAAGTTTTGAAATAAATTCTTTCTTAATGGATAATCAATTTTTTTTTATAAACACATTTTTCTATTTAAACCATAGATGGGACCCTAACGAGAGAGAGAGAGAGAGAGAGCAGAGCGAAGAGAGAGAGAGAACTAAACAATTAAAACAATCAAAACTTTTCTAACTTTTTTACATATTGAACCAATTTGCAATTGGTTTAATTTTGTTTTGGTTTATTTTGTTTTACGGCATAATAACTTCAGTGGATCATTTAATGCCGATAAAGTTTTGAAATAAATCAATTCTTAAATGGATACTCATTTTTTTTTATAAACTCATGTTTTTCTATTTAACCCATAGATGAGACCCTAACAGGTACTACCACTCCGGGTCAGAGTGGACCAGGGAGCAATGGTGATGAAGGGGTGCTCCACATTCCCCAAAACTGGAACCTCACCATCAGATAGAGTTTAAAGTCATTTCCAGGACATGTAGACCCCCAGCCACTGCCTTCTAGCACCCATATGATAAAAAGGGCTGGGGCTTGCCATAAGGGCAGTAGGGTTGTGGCAATCATATAGGTGCTAGAGCTTGATGTGATCAGCCAATTGATCGGAGGGGGCCTCTCCGACCGCCCATCAAGCCTAAGTAAGGGTCTAAGTGGAGTGTTACAGGTCATGGACTGCTCATCCACCAAGACTCCATCCTTAAGCATCATGGGTCACCACCCACAGCCAACAGCGGACCCTATTCAGGGAAGTCTTACCCCTCTGCAGAGGTGCAGTCGGTGTATTCTAAAGCCCCAGGTGACAGGGCAGGAAATGTACTGAGTATCTATCTTAAAATATCGAAAATTTCGGGGGGGGGGGGGGGGAATGTTAAATTTTTACATTTACTTGTCAATAAAAAAAATGAAGGAGGGGGGGGGGTCCTAAAATAAAGCTTTCTTCATGCATTAATTTGTCGATAAAAATGCCTTCAAACCGCTTGTTGGTTAATAACTAGCACAGGTGAAAAATTCACCATGCGTCACTTAGCATATTTTAGGACAGGAGGCTAGGACAACAAAACCAAGAAATACCTGGGTTTCCAGCAGAATAAAATAGGTTGTTGCTTAGTATTATCTGTGTTATTCAGACTATTGTCCCCATCTTTATTGTTATTTGTACAACGTTTCGGCCGATATGCCCTCCGGCCTTCTTCAGGTATTTCTTGTCGGACTCGGAACAAGAAAGTTCCCGAGTTCGAAAAGAAGGTTCCCAAGTCCGACAAGAAATACCTGAAGAAGGCCGGAGGGTATATCGGCCAAAACATTGTACAAATAACAATGAAGATGGGGACAATAGTCCAAATAACGCAGATAATACTAATCTTCAAGCCTCATCTCAAACATTCAGAGAAATAGGTTGTTGCTTGTTTGGTTGGTTTTTATGGCATGTCAACCCTTGTTGGGTCATTTTATGCCGAATACGTTTTGGTTGATTAATTCTTGATAGGTACACAGTTATTTTGTAAACTCAATTTTTCTTTTTAAACACACACAATATATGCATATATGGTTGGTTGGCATTGGTCTGTCTGCAAAAGACGATGCCGTAGTTTTTTTTTTTTTTTTTTTTTTTTTAATAGGTAGCCTGGGCGGGTTGTTTTGGAGGATGTGTTGTTACCCAAGCAGTGGAGCCCCCCTCTCCATACTGCCACTGCCAAAGGAAAAGATAAGAGCCTATGCAGTTTGGTAATGGCAGTGTCACAGGAGTTGCTGTGTAGTACTGAAATTCAGCGTTACTCTACCTTAGGGACTTCGGCTCCAGATTTGTTTTTGGGGTTTACTCCCCTGAATAATAATAATAATAATAATAATAATAATGAAATTATTGCATTTAAAATATTCCCACTGAATCATACAAAGATGCATTCTAAAACCATCATCATCATCATCATCATCATCGTTGTTGTTTAACCCTTTTCACACTCACCATCCAACGTCTTTGGCTCTTGCATTCATCATGTACGTCCAAAAGGTGTAGGCACCCTCTTTGTCCGGATAAAGATGGCGGTAGGAATCCATAAATCCATTTTCAAGAATGTTGGTGAATCCATCTCTCTCTTCGATGGTGAATCCGGCATTTTTCTTGTTTGTCTTCGGATTCTTCAGATCTGGAATCGAAAGAAAGAAAAAAAAAAGAAGGTAAAATATAATGGCTTCCTTTACTGCAATTCAATAGATTTTTGCAACAACAACAACAACACACACACACAAAAAAAAAAAAAAGAGAAAGAGATAGAAAAGATTTCGACTCCCCATGGGGAAAACTTTAAATAAGGGGAAGGTATGTTGGGTGAGCGATATCGTGGGAAAGCAAAAAGCAACTGCAAAGAATTGAATAATGTTTCGTAAATGGTCTGAAACCAGAAGTGGATTTCATTTCCCCATAAATCAATACAACTGCAGGTTTCAACATGAAAATATCATAAAACATGTTCTTAATAACAATTAAGTTCATTTCAAATAATGCGCAAGCACAAATAAGTGAAACAAACAAGGGGAGGTTACTCTCATTTATGTAGCTAATGTTCAGATTCCACACTCTTTAGAACTGGAGCCTCACTGTCAGATGCAGTTTAGTGTCATACTGAGTAGACCACTTTTTTTTTTGAGCAATTCTTAAACAATTTTCTTTTACAATAAATTATTTTGGGAATTTTTTAATAAGAACTTTTTTTTTTTTTTAACAATAAAATTTTAAAACTTTTTTTTAACAATGAACCTTTTTTTTTTAATAATAAAATTTTAAAACTATTTTTAAACAATGAACCTTTTTTTTTTAACAATAAAATTTTAAAACTTTTTTAACAATGAACCTTTTTTTTTAACAATAAAATTTTAAAACTTTTTTTAACAATGAACTTTTTTTTTAACAATAAAATTTTAAAACTTTTTTTAACAATGAACCTTTTTTTTAACAATAAAATTTTAAAACTTTTTTTAACAATGAACCTTTTTTTAAACAATAAAATTTTAAAACTTTTTTTTAACAATGAACCTTTTTTTTAACAATAAAATTTTAAAACTTTTTTTAAAATGAACCTTTTTTTTTAACAATAAAATTTTAAACTTTTTTAACAATTTTTTTTTTAACAATAAATTTTAAAAATTTTTTTTTAACAATTTTTTTTTTAACAATAAAATTTTAAAACTTTTTTTTAACAATGAACCTTTATTTAACAATAAAATTTCAAAACTTTTTTAACAATGAACCTTTTTTTTTTTAACAATAAATTTCAAAACTTTTTTTTAACAATCAACCTTTTTTAACAATAAAATTTCAAAACTTTTTTAAACAATGAACCTTTTTTTTTAACAATAAAATTTCAAAACTTTTTTTAACAATGAACTTTTTTTTTAACAATAAAATTTCAAAACTTTTTTTAAACAATGAACCTTTTTTTTTAACAATAAAATTTCAAAACTTTTTTTAAACAATGAACCTTTTTTTTAACAATAAAATTTAAAACTTTTTTTAAACAATAAAATTTCAAAACTTTTTTTTAACAATCAACCTTTTTTTTTAACAATAAAATTTCAAAACTTTTTTTAACATGAACCTTTTTTTTTTTTTAACAATAAAATTTCAAAACTTTTTTTAACAATGAATTAACTTTATTAGTTTTGTAAACTATCTACAAAATTACACCTGTAAAAGGAAACTTGATTACCAACTTTTATCTCACACTCTAACACTTTTTGGCATTAAATAACCCACTGGGTTGATATGCCATTAAACATTAATAACATATTAACTTATTTCATAATTCAGATGAAAAACAAGTTAGACCGTCGTGAGACAGGTTAGTTTTATCCTACCGATCAGCATGTGTGTTACGTTGGCCATGGCTATCCCGCCCAGTACGGTTGTTTGTTAACAGATTATTTTTAGAGATTTAAAAAAAATTTATAAAACTAACCCCTAACAAACAACCGGATGTTGATGGTGTAAATGAAAAAAAAAAATATGTCCTAATGAAACGAGATTGCAAAAGGGGTGCCTAAAGGTCATATGGTCCAATTCATTTACAAACGAGAACAATATTTTTAAGAATTTAATTTCTCACCAATTTCCTTGTGTGCCACATTCAAATCTCCGCAGAGAATGACGGGTTTTTTCTCTTCCAATTTCTTCAAATATTCCAAGAAATCCACATCCCATTCTTTGCTTCTGTAATCCAGACGGACTAATTTCTTGCCAGCGTTGGGAACATCTACAAAAAAAAGAGTCAGATAGGAAACACACACAAAAAAGAAGGCATTTAAAACACACACACAAAGGGCATTTAAATTTTTTTCAGTTATTTCCTATAAGTCTAACATGATCAAAGGGGAACCACTCTTGACTGATAAATTTATTTATTTATTTATTGATCTACTAGGAAAAAAGAAGATAGGGTTAGGGTTTAGGGTTAGTTTAATGGGAAAATAAATAAATAATTTATCAGTCAAGAGTGGTTCCCCTTTGATCATGTTAGACTTATAGGAAATAACCTTTTTTTCTCAATATTATGACTTGAAATTTTAAAATATATTTTTCAATTGGTTTGGTGGTTGGTTTTGAAGGCTATCACAATGCAAGTATAAAGAAAAATAAAATAATTATGATGTTGTTAGTTTACCGTTGATTTATTTTCTTAATATTTCAAAGATAAACACCAAAACAATATAAACAAAATGCTTCAAGCAAATTATAAAACTGTTTTATATTTTTCAATATAATGACTTAAAAGACATTAAAACATGAATTTCATTTACTGCTAAGTTTCCTTTTGATGAAACATCAGCTGGCAACATGTTGGAAACGAACAAAAGTTATTAAATGAGAAATAACCAAGAAAGAATTGAAATGAAAGTTATTTACTATTTCTCTGAATGTTTGAGATGAGGATTGATGATTAGTATTATCTGCATTATTCAGACTATCCAATTGGACACATGGCCTAGTGGATAAGGTAGTTAGGTTAAGACAGTTCTAAGTGACAGTTATCTCTGGATTCCGGGTTCAATCCTGAGTAGAGGCAGTAACATAGAAAAATAATTAACACAACTCCTACACCAGCTAGGGTTAGCGGAATGAGAACAGGATACCCCTGTGGACTAAATAAAGGGTTAGGTTCGAAGTTCCGTGATGGC
Source organism: Doryteuthis pealeii (assembly GCA_023376005.1). NCBI lineage: Eukaryota > Metazoa > Mollusca > Cephalopoda > Myopsida > Loliginidae > Doryteuthis > Doryteuthis pealeii. Next base: position 43,527,786 of record CM042174.1, on the reverse strand, counting down.
TCCCAATTACGACAAGAAAGTTCCCGATTACGACAAGAAATACCTGAAGAAGGCTGAAGGCCATATCGGCCGAAACGTTGTACAAATAATAATAAAGATGGGGACAATAGTCCGAATAATGCAGATAATACTGAAAGTTATTTAATTAGGTTTGGTTTGGAGGTTGATTTTGAAGGCTATCACAATGCAGGTGTAAAGAAAAAATAATAAAGTAACAATGGTGTTGTTTGTTAACCTGTGATTTATTCTTGATATTTTGAGATAAAATCTCTTTTTCAGAAGAACACTGGAACTGAAGTAGTTGTCGTCTTGTTATGGCATTTTTAATTAAATGGAATTTTTTTATTTTATGAAAAATGTTACAGATGGTATTTTTTTATAACTGTATTCTCGTGTTGCATGTTTACGTGAATGCCTTTTTTTGTTTGTACGTGTGCATATGTTTAAAAAAAAAAAAAAATTTCATTTAACTAAAAATGCCATAACAAGACGACAACTACTTCAGTTCCAGTATTCTTCTGAAAAAGAGATTTTATCTCGAAAATTCAAGAATAAAATACAGGTTAACAAACAACACCATTGTTATCTTATTATTTTTTCTTTACACCTGCATTGTGATAGCCTTCAAAATCAACCTCCAAATCAATATATACACAATGCTTCAAGCAAATTATAAAACCCTTTTAATTAGGTTTATTTAATTCAGAAGAAAATAACTTCCAAAACAATTTTAACACCTTAAAAATACCCAAATGAAATAATTCAAATATTTCTAAGTAATAAAATATCACAGTAAACCTTCACAAAGTCTTCAAGAAAATAACCAAGTAGTTATAAACCTTAAATCAAATTATTTTTAATATACAACATATAATAATGATCAAATTTTTATGGATCATTCTTAAATAGATTGTAATTTTCGTCATACAACGTGTGATAGCACGTGCGATACCCTGTCCTCGTCAGCTGTCGACTAGGAGTGATAACACAGTTTCGGTAGCTACGACAGGACTGCCACTTCCTAGCGCTACCAAGCAGCTTTCGCCACCGGACAGGGTATTAAAAAAAATTGTATATATGTATTAAACAGAGAATAGATTATATCATCCGTTCATTGGAGATGTTTCTTTATCAGTGCAGTTTGTTATTTGAAAACGCGTTTGTTTTTGGCCGTTGAGTTGATTACGCGATTGCAGATGTTACGTAGCAAACACGGGAATGATGATTCCGCGCGCGTATCATTCGTGCTGTAAACTTCTAAATCTAGACCAGATCCAACTAGATGCATTTTGCACCGTAGATTGAAGACGATGTGAGGCGATTTTCAGACAGCGGCCAGTGATTCCTATTTTTGATAGAAACGAAATGACTGAGTGTCCTAGAAATCCACGACACCCAATCTCAATAGGAATAACATGGCATGTCCAACCCTTTTCCACGCAGTCGGCACGCAGTGATTCGTATCGGTTCTTTTTCCGCTCGTGTGCTTCCTCCTGGTTTTCCTCCCACGGTACGGTCAATTCGATGAGGAGGACACTCTTTTTTTTTGTGTCAGACCACGCTACAATGTCTGGGCGCTTATTTGTTTGAAGAATGTGAACTGGGAATTTTAGGGATGTCTTGAGATCCACCGAAACCTTCCAGTCACCAGCTCCATTCAGCAGTTTCATATTTGGAGTTTTTTGTTTCTTCACGGGGCATTCACCTTCCTTGTGAAACTGAATGTTGGATTCCCGGGCTCTGACAGGCTGTTGGTTTGCTGTCTCACATTGTTTTTTTATCATCTCTGTGATCACCTCCAATACCTTGTTGTGTCGCCACGTGTACATCTGGAGCGATTGTGGACATGCGGATAGCACATGACGCAAGGTACCTCGATCCCGTTTGCACGAAAAGCACAGGTCCGACACGGTATATCCCCATAATTTCAAGTTGGTCGCATTTGGTAGGAGATCATATGTGGATCGAAGGAGGAATGATATCGCCAGTGGCTCCATCGAAATTAGAGTATATCTAATTAAGTATCAGATTGGATAGCAATCTTTCTAACAATTTAATCTTATTGAACAATAACCTAGAAATCTCTGAGTTAGTTTGGCTGTTCCTAATAATTCCTTGAACTTGAAACATCTATTTAAGGGGGGGGGGGGTTATCTTCAACTTTTTATTCGTAAATTCCTACCATAAAATTTTTCTGAGCAAATATCAATGGAGACAATTCATTTTCCCTTTTCACGAGTAAAAAATTGAAGATTACCAAAAAAGGTTTGCCTAGTGAATATGAGATCTTAATAAACAATTCAACAGATGACTAAAAATTGTTAAATAAAACTGATAAAAACGAAAAAATAAATGAAGCTGATCGTTTGCTTATCTATAATTTCATGTTGCCATGTCCTCTTTAGAGAATTTATATAAAAATTGGGCAGACCTGAACTTTCAACCCCCCCCCCTAAAATCTTTGTTTTTAATCTTTTTTTTTTTTTTTCAATGGATTATGATCGATTGCACACCAATCTCTCCGATTGTAAAAAAAAAAATTTAAAAAAGTTATTTATTTTTCGAGTTTTCAGGGGTGCTCAGTTCCCCTTATAAGTTTATCATAAACTGATCCCCTATATCGGAACCGTGGAAAAATATTTTTCTTTGTAACTTCTTTTCTTTTTCTTCAATGGATTATTATCGTTTACACACCAATCTATCAAATTGTAAAAAAAAAAAAAATTCTAAAAAGTTCTTTATTTTTCGAGTTTTCAGGGGTGCTCATTTCCCCGTATAAGTTTATAGTAAATCGACCCCACCATATCGGAACCGCTTGATAATAAATAATTTGGGTTCTGTTTTTTCTGGGTCACCCTAACTTTGACACCTTTGCGCCAGTTTCCTTTCAAGCGGTTCCGATATGGGGGATCAGTTTACGATAAACTTATATGGGGTCTGAGCACCCCTGAAAACTTGAAAAACAAAGAACTTTTTAGAATTATTTTTTCACAGACTGATAGATTGGTGTGCAATCGATAATAATCCATTGAAAGAAGAAAGAAAAAAAAAATTAAAAACAAAAATTTTAGATGGGGGGGGGGGGGGTCTGAAAGTTCAGGTCCGCCAAAAATTGCAACAAAACAAAAATGATAGGAAGTATTATTCTATAATAAGAATTTAAGAGTTATCTCCCTTGAAAAATGAAGAGTTGAATAAAAAAAAAAAGAAACTTACAAGCAGTGACAATATAAAAAGTGTCATATTCAGCAGTTATGACTCGCCCTTCTGTATCGTGTTTCTTTATACCTGGAAAAAAATAAAATAAATTAAAATATATAATCAGGAAAAAATCGAAATAAATCCGATGATACATAAATATATGAAATGTGAAAAGACAAAGTAAATATATAAATTAAAAATAAAATAAAATAAATAAATCAAGGTATTCAGGGGATGAATAATTAGATCATCTTCTGAATACCTTGTGTATATATATATATATATACATATGCATATACACAGACGCACACACATATACATACACACCAGAATAGATTAAAAAAAAATCAAAATCTGTAAATAGTAAAAAAAAATATTCTTTTAATTAAAATCTTTATGTACTAAAATTTAAAAAAGATTAAAATCCTTACACAGTAAAAAAGAAATTAAAAAAAAAAAATAAAATCCTTACATAGTAAAAAAGAAATTTAAAAAGAAATTAAAATCCTTATCCAGTAAAAAAGAAATTAAAAATAAAATAAAATCCTTATCCAGTAAAAAAGAAATTAAAAATAAAATAAAATCCTTATCCAGTAAAAAAGAAATTAAAAATAAAATAAAATCTTTATCCAGTAAAAAAGAAATTAAAAATAAAATAAAATCTTTATCCAGTAAAAAAGAAATTAAAAATGAAATCTTTATACAGTAAAAAATAATTCTTTTAATTTAAAATTTACACACAGTAAATTTCTTTCAAAATTAAAAGTTCTTAAAAGTAATTTTTTTTATTTAACATTCTAACAATAAAAACATTTTTTAATAAGAATCTTAACCAAATTTTCTTTTTTACTTTGTAATGACTTAATTTTCAAAATTTTCAGTGTATAGATTTTAATTTTTAAAAATTACACACACACACACAATATATATATATATATATATATATATACTAAAATTTAAAAAATAAAATGTTTACACAGAAAAGAAAACATTTTTTAGTATTTTTTTTTTTATCTACTCAACCCAGAGATGGGACCATAACAGGTAATACCACTTCGCACCTCCACAGGAGGACACAATCAGTGTATTCTAAGCCCTGACATAATAGGGTGGTAATAAATGAAAATAAAAAAAATGTAAAATCTTACCGATTCCATTAGTCACAGACAAAGGTTTTGTTTTGGAATAGAGTGCACAACCTGAGTAACCCTCTGTTTCTGCAGAGTTCCAATAGTCAAAGTAGCCATCAATTTTACATTCTTTTGGGATTTTTTCTGTTGAACATTTTGTTTCTTGCAGACAAAAAATATCAAGATTCTCTTTCTTCATATAATCAAATCCATTTTTCTAAAAAAAAAAAAAAAAAAAAATTTTTTAGGTTATCTTTAATAATTTTTATTTTTCAGACTGTTGTACTCATTTTATGTTGAATTAAAAACAAATTCTGATGCAGGGTCGTCCACAAAGCTCCACTCACTTCAGTTATTTATGGCATAGTCCCCCCCCCAACATCTGGGCACATCAGTTGAACCTCACGCCCGTGCAATGCACAATTCTGGTGCATTTGGATGGATGCGTGTAGATCCGGACACTTGAATTGAACCTCGCGTACATGCAGCGCCTAAATCGCATTTTTTTTGCATTCAGGAGGACGCGGGTTCGACTCTGGCAGGCAAGACAATGTCTTGCTCTTTTTCACATCTTTATTGTGGTATGTATAAACAAAATGTTTATGACAATAAAGATGAGGACAACAGTCTGAAAAATAAAAATTATTCACATAAAGTCTCATCTCATAAATAAATAAGTAAAACCTTTTTCCTATTTCTCTCCCCCCCCTCTCTCTTTCTAAGCTGCACACACACACACACACTCTCTCTCTCACTCTTTCAAAAAAGATGAGGACAACAGCCCGAATAATCAAAACTATTCATATCAAGCCTTTTTCTCTTCTTCTCTCACACACACACACGTTCTCTCTCTCTCTCTCAAAAAAGATGAGGACAACAGTCTGAAAAATCAAAATTATTCACATAAAGTCTCATCTCATAAATACAGACAAGATGACTTATTTTAAGGTAATTTAAAAAAAAAAAAAAAAAAACTCATCTGAACAAAACCAGAAGTTACAGTGGCCTGAATGTTGTGTTTATACACAAAGAAGAAGACAACAGTCTGAAATATCATAATTATTCTCATCAAGCTTCATCTCAAAAATACAGAAAATTAGGTTATTTTGTTAGATGATGCATAGGCAAAGCCTATCATTTTCAGCAAGTAGTGTAGGATAGTTTAAAATAGTTAAATGTTGAAAATTACAGTTGGATTTAAATAGTTTGATTGCCAAAGTGTCGGCTCTGAAATGATGTTCTCATTGGCTTAGAGAGTCATGTGACCAGGGGATGCTGGGAAAGTAGAACTAAATTTTACAGAGTTGAGGCCAGCACCCATTAGGGGAAGATGTGTCTTTCTGTCTTTGCTGCTTCTACCCACACGTGTATCAGGGGAATAAAATCAAAGTGTGTACACCAGAAAATGTCTCCATGTTGTTCCCCCTGACTAAAAATTAAGAAAGATGGATGCACAGAGAAACATTTTCTGACGAGAGCATTCCACATTTTACAAAGAAAAAACCTCCTGGCAATGGTGGAGGGTTTTAGTAAATACCTAACTGGTCAAGGGGAGATAAATGCTTGATAAAGGGAGATAAAAAGATTTTAAAAAAGAATTGTCTTCAGTCTGATGACCAAGAAAGTTATTTTGTCTGTAGAGTTTTAAATAGGTTGGTTGATTGTTTTATGGCATATCAACACTTTTCGGGTTATTTAATGCCAAATCAAGTCATTTTGATAAACAAAGGATTCAGGTTGGTTGGTTGTTTTGTTTTATGGCATATCAACACTTTCTGGGTTATTTAATGCCGAATTAAGTCATTTTGATAAACAAAGGACTCAGGTTAGTTGGTTGGTTATTTTACGGCATATCAACACTTTCTGGGTCATTTAAATGCCGAATCAAGTCATTTTGATAAACAAAGGACTCAGGTTAGTTGGTTGGTTGTTTTACGGCATATCAACACTTTCTGGGTCATTTAATGCCGAAACAAGTCATTTTGATAAACAAAGGATTCAGGTTGGTTGGTTGTTTTGTTTTATGGCATATCAACCCTTTTTGGGTCATTTAATGCCGAAACAAGTCATTTTGATAAACAAAGGATTCAGGTTGGTTGGTTGTTTTGTTTTATGGCATATCAACACTTTCTGGTCATTTAATGCCGAAACAAGTCATTTTGATAAACAAAGGATTCAGGTTGGTTGGTTGTTTTGTTTTATGGCATATCAACACTTTCTGGGTCATTTAATGCCGAAACAAGTCATTTTGATAAACAAAGGATTCAGGTTGGTTGGTTGTTTTGTTTATGGCATATCAACACTTTCTGGGTCATTTAATGCCGAAACAAGTCATTTTGATAAACAAAGATTCAGGTTGGTTGGTTGTTTTGTTTTATGGCATATCAACACCCTTCGGGTTATTTAATGCCGAATCAAGTCATTTTGATAAACAAAGGACTCAGGTTAGTTGGTTGGTTGTTTTACGGCATATCAACACTTTCTGGGTCATTTAATGCCGAAACAAGTCATTTTGATAAACAAAGGATTCAGGTTGGTTGGTTGTTTTGTTTTATGGCATATCAACCCTTTTTGGGTCATTTAATGCGAATCAAGTCATTTTGATAAACAAAGGATCTTTTGGGTCATTTAATGCCGAATCAAGTCATTTTGATAAAAAAAGGATTCAGGTTGGTTGGTTGTTTTGTTTTATGGCATATCAACACCCTTCGGGTCATTTAATGCCAAATTAAGTCATATTTGATAAACAAAGAACTCAGGTGGGCTGGTTGTTTTGTTTTATGGCATATCAACCCTTTTTGGGTCATTTAATGCCGAATCAAGTCATATTTGATAAACAAAGGACTCTGGTTGGTTGGTTGTTTTGTTTTATGGCATACCAACACTTTCTGGGTCATTTAATGCCAAAATAAGTCATTTTGATAAAATTTTCTGTTTCAAGTTCTTAATATCTTCAAATTGTTATAAATAATTTTCATTAACTTCATTTGGTTTGGTTTGTTTCTTTTACGGCATATCAACCCTTTTTGGGTCATTTAATGCCAAAAAAATCAATTTGATAAAGATTTTCTATGTTTCAAGTTTTTGATATCTTCAAATTGGTATAAATAATTTTCATTAAATTAATTTGGTTTGGTTTGTCTGTTTTATGGCATATCAACCCCTTTTGAGTCATTTAATGCCAAAATAGTAATTTTGATAAAAGTTTCTATGTTTCAAGTTCTTGATATCTTCAAATTGGTATAAATAATTTTCGTTAAATTAATTTGGTTTGGTTTGTCTGTTTTATGGCATATCAACCCCTTTTGAGTCATTTAATGCCAAAATAGTAATTTTGATAAAAGTTTCTATGTTTCAAGTTCTTGATATCTTCAAATTGGTATAAATAATTTTCGTTAAATTAATTTGGTTTGGTTTGTCTGTTTTATGGCATATCAACCCCTTTTGAGTCATTTAATGCCAAAATAGTAATTTTGATAAAAGTTTCTATGTTTCAAGTTCTTGATATCTTCAAATTGGTATAATAATTTTCGTTAAATTAATTTGGTTTGGTTTGTCTGTTTTATGGCATATCAACCCTTTTGAGTCATTTAATGCCAAAATAGTAATTTTGATAAAAGTTTCTATGTTTCAAGTTCTTGATATCTTCAAATTGGTATAAATAATTTTCGTTAAATTAATTTGGTTTGGTTTGTCTGTTTTATGGCATATCAACCCCTTTTGAGTCATTTAATGCCAAAATAGTAATTTTGATAAAAGTTTCTATGTTTCAAGTTCTTGATATCTTCAAATTGGTATAAATAATTTTAATCAACTTTATTTGCATGAGTAGCACACTCACGATCAAAAGAAAGAAAGAACAAAGTTGAATAAGTTTGTCAAGAATGTAATTATAGTGAATTAGTGATTCTTTTATTAGTATTTCTAATGTGTTTAGTTTGGTTTGTTTTACGGCATATCAACCCTTTTCGGGTTATTTAATGCCGAAACATATAATTTTGATAACATTTTCTATGTTTCAAGTTCTTAATATCTTTCAATTGTTATAAATAATTTTCATTAACTTCATTTGGATTTTGTTTTTTTTATGGCATATCAACCCTTTTTGGGTTATTTAATGCCAAAACAAGTAATTTTCATAAAAGTTTCTATGTTTCAAGTTCTTAATATCTTTAAATCTTATTATAATGGAGATTGTGTTTTTGTCTGTCTGTAACCGAAACTAAATCACTACTCAAGTCACAATTCCCTTAGTTATTGACATCACATTCACCATGAATTTATTTTTTATTCAAACCTCAATTATCGATAAAATTGTTATATCTTATTAATACTGTTGGATCTACATACTAATAACATGCAAGTATATTTATATATTCAACAAACTAGCGGTTTACAGTGTGAATGGGAAGGCTAATTTGCATATTGATATTAAGAATTTGATTTTAATAAATATATGCTTACTATTATTGATTTCTAATTGTTTGGTTTTCTCTTAATGAATCTGAGCAAACATCTCGGGAATAAATCTTAAAAGAAATCCATAAACAAGACGAAAGAACTGTAATTTTATCAAATAATTCATAATCTAACTAAATAGATTAATTAGGAAAAATGAAAGACGGGAGTGATGGAAAATGATGGAAGAGCTAGATTTAAAGCTGTTCTATTTTTCGATTATACCCCCTCAGTTTATCATTTTCTAAATAGTTTCTAATTCAATATAATATTTTATTACATCAAAACCTAAATACTTGCACCCAAAGGGTGCATATATTTGCTAGTTGTTATAAATAATTTTCATTAACTTCATTTGGTTTGGTTTGTCTGTTTTATGGCATATCAACCCTTTTTGGGTTATTTAATGCCAAAACAAGTCATTTTCATAAAAGTTTCTATGTTTCAAGTTCTTAATATCTTTAAATTGTTATAAATAATTTTCATTAACTTCATTTCGTTTTAGTTTGTTTTACGGCATATCAACCCTTTTTGGGTCATTTAATACAGAGGCAAGTCATTTTGATATCAGGTTTCTTACAGTACCTGATGTTGCCTAAATGGACACCCATCTAAATAGTGAACAAGCTCCTCACTGCTTAACTTTGGTGATCTTGTGGGAACCAGTGTTTTGTGACTTAACAATAAACTCTCTTAGACTGGTTACCTTACAAAGACTAAATAACTCTGGCCAACTAGCAGTAAAATGGTCACTTAACCACCATCACCAAAGAAACTAAATCTCTCGAGATCCAAGAAACAAATTTTTATTTTTACTTACCCCTAACCAAGCTCGGATTCCATTCACATTCCAAGAAGCAATTTTTAAATTCCATTTCTTTTCAGAATCTTCAGAATCTTTTGGTTCTTCTGTTGATTCCTCAGTTTCCTGAAATTTGAAGAATTTTGGAGAAAAAGATTCTTAGCTCTTTTTATTGTTAAAAATCAATTTTATTTAGTGGAACTCAAAAACCTTTAAAGGAAGAAATAAACAAATCCTGGATTTTCCCACCCACAAATAAAGACACATTTTTTCTTCTTTCTCATTTTCTCCCCCCACACCTAATCCCCCCCTCCTCTCTCTCTCTTTTGGAGACCCTTACTCTACTTCACTCATTTTAATTTGTAGGTTTCCTTGTTTAGCTGACTATTATATACAAGGAAAACACACAATTCTATTTGAAGATTGTGTCTGCTAATAAAAGCCATTTTATTCGGAAGTCACAAAAATTTCTATTGTTAAAATCTTTTTAAAGCTAAAAACAGAATTTTAAATAATCGCTTCTTTTCTTTATCATATTTCAAACAGTCTCAGATTGTTGAACATCAACATTTCATTTTTGCTGTTTGCAAAGCAAAGAAACCATTATCTTTCAATGCAGCCTAATGTGTTCAATTTATAGACATTCGATTAAACATTAAATGCTGAATAACAAATTGTTAAATGTTTTCCAACTGGAGTCTGTTCAATTGAACACAGTAATTCCTTTCGCCATCAGTACAGTCTCTACCAACTGTGCACGTTACTCTCACTTCCTGACACCCAAAACACAGTAGTCGTCAAATTTCACTTCTGTCCCAAACACTTGCTTTTTTGCTGACTCACAGTATCAGCCACTGTTCGGTTTTTTTTTTTTATAAAAATTCTATGCCGTTTATGTTGAGGGGATTGGGGTGGGTGGGTGTTCATGCCCATTACACAAATAAAGACACATTTTTAATTCAGCACGCTGAATGTTGAAAAAGAAAAGATAGCTTAAACCTATTATTTTCTCCAATGTGACATAAACATATATATTGAACAAATCCTGACAAAGAGTTATAACAAATAGACTTATAAGAAATAACCCAATAAAGCCTAACGTAAACAAAGGGGAACCACTCTTGACTGATAAATTATTTATTGATCTATTAGGAAAAAAGATGGGGTTAGGGTTTAGGGTTAGTTTAATGAGAAAATAAATAATTTATCAGTCAAGAGTGGTTCCCCTTTGATCATGTTAGACTTATAGGAAATAACTATTTTTTTCTTAGAAAAATAATCAAACTGAAAAACTTAAAAGAAAAAGAAATAAACTATTCATAGAATAAACAAATAATTTTCATTTGAATTAATACAGATACATTTTTAATTCCGAGCTTCTTTTTATTGTCACATTTTTAGGGGGAAAAAAAGAAAATAAATCAAATGAATACATTTTTTTATCACTTTAACTCAACAAGTAATTAAGAACTGAATTTAAATTCATATGTACAAGAAAATTTTTTTGAAAAATAAAATTGTTTCAAAACTTTCAAAAGTTGAGGGTTACATTTTTAAAAAATAACATTTCAAATGCAAATAAAAAACAATTAGGCTGTTTATGGATCAATTACTTCTAGTTATTACATTTTATTACTAGTTCTACTCCATCATATTGTTGCTTTTTATCCCAACATTCTGGTTAGATACACTCTTCATTATTACTATTATTTTATTGCTAGTTTTATTCCATCTTATTATTGTTGCTTTTTTATCTCAACTTACCACTTTTAATTTTTTGGTTTCTTCAGCTTCATCATCAGAACCCTGAAAGAAAGAGAAAATAAAAAACATGAAAAAATGAAATAAATTATACATGACTTTCATGAAAGACATTTTTATTTTGGAAAAGTAGAAAATCTCTTCCCATAATTATTTCATAAATTTGCTTTCTTTAAGTAACCTTGAAAAATACAAATTATTTCTTTTTGAAAAACCTGAAGTATTGTACATGTTCTTCAGTTACAGGGAAGATAAATTCTCATGCTTCATTGTGTGTGTGTGTATATATATATACACACACACACACATAGGGTGCGGCATAAGTAACAGGCGTTATGAGACGTGATACGGTTGAAACACGGTGTCTGTGGATGACTATATATATATATATATATATATATATATATAATATATATATATATATATATATATATATAAAAATATAAATATGCGTGTATAGATAAAAGGGTATGAAAACACACAATATTGTTAAAATGAAAATATTTTATATAATTTTCATAGCTAATATTGAACAATATTTCGATTTATAAAATCAGAGCTTGTTTTTAATCCGGACTCATCGAGAGAGAAGCAGAAAATGTTAGATGTATATATACATACACACAACTATATATATATATATATATATATATATATATATGACCCTTGACTGATATGTATATATCACACGTACAATTAGCCTATATATACAGGGTGTGGCATAAGTAAAGGGCGTTACTTACGCCACACCAACACACACACATATAGGTTGTCAGTTTTTGTGTAGAAAGCCTTGTGTAAATAGGTACGCGGAAAAACAGATGCATGGCATTTGTTGTTCAAACCTTTTATTTCATGTTCCTCACACACTATGTGACTCTTTTGTAGTTTGGGTTGGGAAAATTTTTTTGGTTATTTCCTATAAGTCTAGCATGATCAAAGGGGGAACCACTCTTGACTGATAACTTATTTATTGATCTATTAGGAAAAAAGAAGACGGGGTTAGGGTTTAGGGTTAGTTTAATGGGAAAATAAATAATTTATCAGTCAAGAGTGGTTCCCCTTTGTTTATGTTGGACTTATAGGAAATAACCAATTTTTTCTTAGAAAAAATAATCAGTCAAACAGAAAAACTTAAAAGAAAAAGAAATAAATTATTCATAGAATAAAAAAATAATTTTCATTTGAATTAATACAGATACATTTTTAATTCCAAGCTTCTTTTTATTGTCACATTTTTAGGGAAAAAAAAAGAAAATAAATTAAATGAATACATTTTTTTATCACTTAAACTCAACAAGTAATTGAGAACTGAATTTAAATTCATATGTACAAGAAAATCTTTTTGAAAAATAAAATTGTTTCAAAACTTTCAAAAGTTGAGGGTTACATTTGTAAAAAATAACATTTTAAATGCAAATAAAAAAACAATTAGGCTGTTTATAGATCAATTACTTCTAGTTATTACATTTTATTACTAGTTCTACTCCATCATATTGTTGCTTTTTATCCCAACATTCTGGTTAGATACACTCTTCATTATTACTATTATTTTATTGCTAGTTTTATTCCATCTTATTATTGTTGCTTTTTATCCCAACTTACCACTTTTAATTTTTTGGTTTCTTCAGCTTCATCATCAGAACCCTGAAAGAAAGAGAAAATAAAAAACATGAAAAAATGAAATAAATTATACATGACTTTCATGAAAGACATTTTTATTTTGGAAAAGTAGAAAATCTCTTCCCATAATTATTTCATAAATTTGCTTTCTTTAAGTAACCTTGAAAAATACAAATTATTTCTTTTTGAAAAACCTGAAGTATTGTACATGTTCTTCAGTTACAGGGAAGATAAATTCTCATACTTCATTGTGTGTGTGCGTGTATATATATACACACACACACACACATAGGGTGCGGCATAAGTAACGGGCGTTATGAGACGTGATATGGTTGAAACACGGTGTCTGTGGATGACATATATATATATATATATATATATATATATATATATATATATATATATATATATAAAAAATATAAATATGTGTGTTTTCATAGCTAATATTGAACAATATTTCGATTTATAAAATCAGAGTTTGTTTTTAATCCGGACTCATCGAGAGAGAAGCAGAAAATGTTAGACTTATAGGAAATAACCAATTTTTTCTTAGAAAAAATAATCAGTGAAACTCAAAAATTAAAAAAAAAAAAAAAAAAAAAAAAAAAAACTATTCATAGAATAATAAAATAATTTTCATTTGAATTAATACAGATACATTTTTAATTCTGAGCTTCTTTTTATTGTCACATTTTTAGGGAAAAAGAAAAAGAAAATAAATTAAATGAATACATTTTTTTTATCACTTAAACTCAACAAGTAATTGAGAACTGAATTTAAATTCATATGTACAAGAAAATATTTTTGAAAAATAAAATTGTTTCAAAACTTTCAAAAGTTGAGGGTTACATTTGTAAAAAATAACATTTTAAATGAAAATAAAAAAACAATTAGGCTGTTTATGGATCAATTACTTCTAGTTATTACATTTTATTACTAGTTCTACTCCAACATAGTTGCTTTTTATCCCAACATTCTGGTTAGATACACTCTTCATTATCACTATTATTTTATTGCTAGTTTTATTCCATCTTATTATTGTTGCTTTTTATCCCAACTTACTGTTAAGTATCTGGTCGGTATCCTAGGTTCCAGATGTAATAAGTAAGTAAGCAAGCCAATAAGAATCCGGTTTTAGAGTATTCTTTGTAAGTCCTACGTCCAAGAGAATCCAAATGTCAATGAAATAAGCTCAGAATGGTGCCTCTATTAATACAGCAGCAGCAGCAGTGCCAGTGATTGGACAATAGAAATCTACCCCAGGTCACGTGGTAGTCAACGAGTCTATATTTAGGAGTGACCATTTGCCCCATGCCTTATATCAAACAATTCAACACTTACCACTTTTAATTTTTTGGTTTCTTCAGCTTCATCATCAGAACCCTGAAAGAAAGAGAAAATAAAAAACATGAAAAAATGAAATAAATTATACATGACTTTCATGAAAGACATTTTTATTTTGGAAAAGTAGAAAATCTCTTCCCATAATTATTTCATAAATTTGCTTTCTTTAAGTAACCTTGAAAAATACAAATTATTTATTTTTGAAAAACCTGAAGTATTGTACATGTTCTTCAGTTACAGGGAAGATAAATTCTCATGCTTCATTGTGTGTGTGTGTATATATATACACACACACACACATACGGTGCGGCATAAGTAACGGGCGTTATCAGACGTGATACGGTTGAAACACGGTGTCTGTGGATGACTATATATATATATATATATATATATATATAAATATGTGTGTATAGATAAAAGGGTATGAAAACACACAATATTGTTAAAATGAAAATATTTTATATAATTTTCATAGCTAATATTGAACAATATTTTGATTTATAAAATCAGAACTTGTTTTTAATCCGGACTCATCGAGAGAGGAGCAGAAAATGTTAGACTTATAGGAAATAACCAATTTTTTCTTAGAAAAATAATCAAACTCAAAAACTTAAAAGAAAAAGAAATAAACTATTCATAGAATAAACAAATAATTTTCATTTGAATTAATACAGATACATTTTTAATTCCGAGCTTCTTTTTATTGTCACATTTTTAGGGAAAAAAAAAGAAAATAAATTAAATGAATGCATTTTTTTATCACTTAAACTCAACAAGTAATTAAGAACTGAATTTAAGTTAATATGTACAAGAAAATCTTTTTGAAAAATAAAATTGTTTCAAAACTTTCAAAAGTTGAGGGTTACATTTTTAAAAAATAACATTTCAAATGCAAATAAAAAACAATTAGGCTGTTTATATTTATTTTTCTTATATTTTATTTACATTTTATTATTGCTAGTTTTATTCCATCTTAATATTGTTGCTTTTTATCCCAACTTACTGTTAAGTATCTGGTCGGCATCCTAGGTTCCAGATGTAATAAGTAAGTAAGCAAGCCAATAAGAATCCGGTTTTAGAGTATTCTTTGTAAGTCCTACGTCCAAGAGAATCCAAATGTCAATGAAATAAGCTCAGAATGGTGCCTCTATTAATACAGCAGAAGCAGCAGTGCCAGTGATTGGACAATAGAAATCTACCCCAGGTCACGTGGTAGTCAACGAGTCTATATTTAGGAGTGACCATTTGCCCCATGCCTTATATCAAACAATTCAACACTTACCACTTTTAATTTTTTGGTTTCTTCAGCTTCATCATCAGAACACTGAAAGAAAGAGAAAATAAAAAACATCAAAAAAGGAAATAAATTAGACATGACTTTCATGGAAGACATTTTTATTTTGGAAAAGTAGAAAATCTCTTCCCATAATTATTTCATAAATTTGCTTTCTTTAAGTAACCTTGAAAAATACAAATTATTTCTTTTTGAAAAACCTGAAGTATTGTACATGTTCTTCAGTTACAGGGAAGATAAATTCTCATACTTCATTGTGTGTGTGCGTGTATATATATACACACACACACACACATAGGGTGCGGCATAAGTAACGGGCGTTATGAGATGTGATACGGTGGAAACACAGTGTCTGTGGATGACTATATATATATGTGTGTATAGATAAAAGGATATGAAAACACACAATATTGTTAAAATGAATATATTTTATATCATTTTCATAGCTAATATTGAACAATATTTTGATTTATAAAATATCATCATCAGAGCTTGTTTTTAATCCGGACTCATCGAGAGAGAAGCAAAAAATGTTAGATATATATATTATATATATATACATACACACAACTAACATACATATATATATATATATATGACCCTTGACTGATATGTATAGATCACACGTACAATTAGCCTATATATACAGGGTGCGGCATAAGTAAAGGGCGTTACTTATGCTGCACCATTTTTTATATATATATATATATATATATATACACATATATTCAGTAACTCCTCAGTACAAGCAGAATGAATATGAGGGTAATTTGTTAAGGGAGGGTGCCTCAGGCACTGGGTAATAAACCCAGCCCCCCCCTTTAAATCAAGGGGGCAAGTATTGCCTGGGGGGGATAACCCCAGGACCAGGGTTGAAGACAATGCAATAATCAACATGGGAGTATGTCACTTTGGATAGATGAGTAGGAATTAACTCCACCTCATGAAATGAAACTCTCCAAATTTGATTTTTCTGAAAAGGAAGAGCCACACACTTCACAAGAATGTGACTTCTCTTCTATTGTGAAGTGTGTGGCTCTTCTTTTTCCAAGAAAATCAAGAAGTTGCCAAATTTTGATTAAGGAAACAGAGAAGTTTAAAAAAAAAAAAAAATCAACGTAAAAATGATTCATTTTTATTTTTAACTAGCAGAGCCACCTAGTGTAGCTTGGTTTTGTTTTGTTTTACGGCATATCAACCTCAGTGGGTCACTTAATGTCAACAAAGTTTTGAAATAAATTAATTCTTATTGGATACTCAATCTTTTTATATACATATTTTTCTATTTAACCCATAGATGGGACCCTAACAGGTACTACCACTCCGGGTCAGAATGGACCTGGAGCAATGGTGATGAAAGGGTGCTCCACACTCCTCAAATCTCCAGAACTGGAACCTCACCATCAGATAGAGTTTAACGCCATTCCCAGGACATGTAGACCTGCAGCCACCGTCTTCTAGCACCCATATGATAAAAAGGAGTTGGGGCTTGCCATAAGGGCAATAGGGTTGGGAAAATCATATAGGTGCTAGGGCTTGACGTCACCAGCCGATTGATCGGAGGGGGCCTCCCGACTGCCCGTCTAGCCCAAGATAGGGCCAAAGTGGAGTATTGCATGTCATGGAGTATAGCCTGGGATTTAAAAATTTCTATATAAAGTTAGTCTCGTAGATCCATCATCACAAAATCACGAGTGGGAAGCCCCATTAAAATCCCTACATAAAAAACAGGCCTTGTGTTGATCCGGCCTGGTGTCAAAAAAATAGTGCGCAGACACTCTGAAAAGAAAATTTAATGGGCTATTTCCTATAAATCCAACACAAACAAAGGGGAACCACCCTTGACTGATATATTATTTATTTATTTATTGATCTACTAGGAAAAGAGATGGGGTTAGGTTTAGGGTTAATTTAACGGGAAAATAAATAATTTATCAGTCAAGAATGGTCAATTAATGTCTCCTATTCAAATACAACCCCCCCCCCAAAAAAAAAAACATGCTGTTAATATTTAAATTTTTTTTTATTGCTGTTTTTTTAAAAATCTTCCCAAATATAAATCAAATCTTCATTAATTTTGTTCAAAAAGCAAGATCTGCTGATAGTGTATGTGTATATATATATATATTTACTTTGTCGTTAATTGTTTTATTGTCATAGTTTGCTCTGACCATACTGTTATAGGTGATATAACCTATCTACATAATGGAATAATCCTACTACAACTATAAGTAGCAAAGACAATTGTAGCTTGGGGAACAAGTGACACGATTCAGTTTTAGACTGTATTGTCGGATGTAACTTCACTTTCCTTCTGTAAATTCTACTTTCTTTGTTCAATACACTTGTGTAGAAGTTATCCCCCAGATATCATAGAAACAATATATAAGGTATAGTGTTGGCGGACTACAGGAAGCATGGAGGCTTTGGAAGATGCAGTGTTTCGGCAGCCCACAACAGACACGGGCAGCTTATTCCATGCCTTCGCAATTCTGAGTGTGAAGAAATGTTTTCGAAAGTCACGTGAGCAGTGCTGTTTTCTGACTTTGTAGGCATGCCCATGTGTGTTAGAAAGATGGGGATCAAAAAGGTGCTCAAGGTTGCTGTTGTTAAGATGATTAATGACCTTATGAGCATTTACCAGGTCAGTTGCCAGACGCCGAAGTTTCAAAGAATCCATTCCCAGGGCAGCGAGACGTTCAGAGTATGGTAGATGCCTGATGGAGGGTATTCGTTTGGTTGCACGTCTCTGTACAGTTTCTAGGAGGTTAATATTCTGAGCAAGATAGGGGTTCCAGACTGGTGATGCAAATTCCAAGTGTGGCCGCACCATAGCTTTAAATAGATAGCCGGTGAACGGCTGAAAAAGGTCTTGCTGAGTGACGCTAGGACACCCTCAGTCTTTTTGACAATTTTGAGAATATTCTGCTCATAACTTAATCTCCTTGTATATCAAATCAATTTCCCCCTTTGAAATAAACTGAAATGCCATTAATCCATTCCAGCCACCCCCCAACACCTTAATTTTTTTTGTTACATTTTTTTAAACAAGAAAAATAGCAGTGTATTGTATAAAAAAATAATAAAATAGAATGTAATGAATTATGTGCTTGTGAGAAAAAATAAAATTTTAATCTCAATTATGATTTTTAAAAAGAATAGATCTCTTTTCAAGTCATTCCTATTTAGTCAACAAAGTCTGTTTATGATGGTGTTGGGTCAATAAAATGGTGATTCCTGTATATAGAGTGAGTGAGGGAGAGGCTCTCTGTGATCGGGGATACCAAACACGTGATGAGCCCAGAAGTTTAAGCGCAAAATCCAGACAGATTCCGCCAGCAGTTCTACGAGGCAGCAATATTAAGGGCTCCAAGAAATCACCCTAAGATACCAGATATCTTCTCCAACGTGCTGGTAAGTCCCTTAAACTCAGCTTTATATGCAGGAAGGACTTTATATTGTTATTCGTTGTTTCATTTGCTGGCCAATAAATTGGTTGAATTAAAGGAAATATTAATTCCTTTCTTGTTGTTGTTAGTCTTAGAATTGAATGCTATACTAACACAATTAATTATCACTCACTCTATATACAGGAATCACCATTTTACTGACCCAACAATGGTAATAGATTGTTGTCTTTTATTGTCATCACAATTCTGTTCTATAGGCAATAAACTTTATATCCATTACATCAAACTGATCAACTGAAATCACTCCAACCTGTTTATCATTAAATAAACCATTACATTTTTCAACTGTTTCAACTCAGTACGAATAGAACAATAATGTTTGCCTCTTAAACCCTCTTTCATTATTTCTTTTCAATAAAAACATTATTCCAGTGACGAGGAAGTGAAATCTGTAGTGAACAAGTGGCTCAAAGAACAGTCAACAGAATAGGAACACATGCTCTCATTCGAAGTTGGAACATTGCTATTGAGAGAAACAGTGACTGTGGGAAAGTAAGGATGAGATCCACAGAGGACCAGCTTCATTTTGATGTATGATACATGTTCCTGTGTTGGCAATTATACCTGTCCTAAACAAAATGGCATTACCTTTTGACTCAGCCTCGTATTTAATTTTTTTTTTTTAATTGATAAAAACAATATTATTGAATAGTTTAAGAAGTCACTGAGCACAATATCAACATTTGAGAGTTCATGGAGCATTAGGATGATTGTCTTTATAATCTTTCACTGAGATTCTGCATGTACATAGATAAAAACTCTGAACTTGGCAGGGTCATATCTTCTAAAGTAGACTTGAATCCCTCACAAAATTCTTTGGTGAACTTGGGCAGGCATAGTAGATGTTAGGAAAAAAATATTATGAAAATTGAAGACAGACTGACCGTAAGTTACATAGGGGAAAAGTTGTTGATTTTGAAGTCATGCCTTTGAGTAAGCAAAAGAAATTTTTTTATCAGGTATAGGGTTAAAATAGTTGGATATTTGGATTCTACAGTCCTTATTTACCCTACATACCAAATTTCAGAAATATTGAATGTTTGGAAGTTTTTTTTTAAATTAAAAAAACAAAACAAAAACAAACACTGAGATTCTGTAACACAGCACAGCCTTAAAAAAGGCAAAATAGGAAAATTATACCCCCCCTCTAAAATCGGAATGGTAAGGTTTAACACAAAATAACTTGGCACACTTTTCTAACTCATGAAGGGGAACATCTGTGTCAAATTTCAAGTAATTCGGTGTTGGTGGGTGCAGATTTCAACTTTTTGCTGGTGTTTTGACATGGAATGACCCAACCCAAAATGACAATAATAAAGATACTAGCAGGACCTGTGGATACACCACAGTATGATAATTTAATTATCATGTTTGATATGTTTACTTAAGAGCTATTGCACAATAGTTCAATTTGTAAAAAGTATAATAATCTTGATTTAACTCTTCCACTTTTTCTTATTGTATATTCTTAATTAATAGGTACCACCAATTTTACCCTGTGAAATTTACCCCCCCCCCTACATTTAACACAATGAAACCTGCAGAAAAATTAATATTTCCTTGAAAATTTTTTTTTCCAATCGAAAGAAAAAACATTAAACAAACCCCTGATGATTTTTAAAATTTTTTTCAGCTTACGAAAATAATGAAAATTATGATTGAAAAACAATGTTTTCATTTTTGCACTGTTAAATCAACTGAAATTTAACATAGCTAAAAACAAGTTACGATAAGAGGTTTTTTAAAAAATTCTATGAAAAATCAATTAATAATCTGATTTTCACGAAAATTTCCATAAAAGTTTACCATTGGATGTAAATACATCTGAAATAGTTTTTTTCTAAAATGTATTAGGGGAAATATTATTTTACAAGGTCTATCACCCCCCCCTTTCTTTCTTTCCATCTTTTTGTTATTGAAACAGATTAGTGTTATCGCTTCCATGCACTCACCCCCTCTCTTTAACTTTTCCCTACTTTCTTTCTTATCATATTCTTCTGTGTAGCATGTCCTTTCTTTTATAAAAATACCTGTGCCGAGTCGTATGAACAAACAAACATACAGAATCTTTCTTTTATATATAGAAGATGATTAGGACCACACAATCTTACTTGTGCAAAAAAAAAAAAAAAAATCAAAAAAAATCACTGCATCGTTACAGTAATAACTTTATTTATATCATATACGTATGCAAAATAAAAAAAAAAAACTTTGCATATTAAAAACAATATTTTAAACCAGTGTGTGCAAAAATATTTTAATGTCATTTTTGTGTTTATTCATTCAATTTTTTGGATTTTATGGCATGTCAACCCTTGTTGGGTTATTTTATGCCGAAGATGTTTTGTTTTATTTATTCTTGATGGGTACTCAATTTAAAAAAAAAAAAAAAAAAATTCTTTTAAACTCATTTTTTTCTATTTAACAATATCGATGAGATCCTAACAGGTACTACCACTCCAGGCTGGTTGGTTGGATTTTACGGCATGTCAACCCTTGTTGGGTCATTTTATGCCGAAGATGTTTTTGTTTTATTCATTCTTAATGGGCACTTTCAAAACTCAATCTTTTCTCTCTCTTTTAAACACATTTCACTCCCCAGAGATTAAAAATTGGAACTAAACTGAAGTTAGGCAAGTGGTAATGGTAGCTCCATATAGGCTAATCTCTTTCCATTTCTTTTTCGGATGGCTGGAACTTCAAATCGGTATTTAAGATTCTTCTGACGGTTCGATCAGATAATCCCAAATCGGAAGCAAGTTTACGGGCCGAACGTGTTGGAAATTTCTCAATAGATTGTTTCAAAGTCTGGACATTTTCTAGAGTTCTGGCACTCCGAGGTCTTCCAGGTGGCTTTCTTTTATTCCATGAACCTGTGGTTTTGAAATTTTCGACCCACAGAAGTATCGACTTTCTATCAGGAACAGCATCATTCCGCCGTAAATTGAAATGAGCACGAAAAGCTCTCTGTGTTGCAATCATAGATTCAGTCTTAATAAATGTTTCAACAGCAAATGCACGGTGTGCACCAGTCCAACCTGATTGTATCTGAAAGACAGAAAAATGGTAAGACGTTAGCTAGATGCAGCTACCATTACCATTTGCCTAACTTCACTTGCACCGGACAGATGACAGTTTAAAATGTAGGAGATATTTCTGTCGCACCCTGTATAAAGAATCATTTAATTAAAAACCAAGGGAGATAACCTATATCTGTTCAAAATGAGAGTAGCCTCCCTTGGTTTTCAAAAATATTGTAATTTCAAAAAGGTTTAACTGGCTTTCTTTTTCCCCCCCCCTTTAAACGTTATATAAGAAAAGTCTGATACCCCAGCAGTTTATTTGGATAAAGAGCAAGCCAATCCTTTTAGTTGGTTAGATTTTACGGCATGTCAACCCTTGTTGGGTTATTTTTGTCTTATTCATTCTTGATGGGTACTCAACTTTTTTTCTAAACTCAATTTTTCTATTTAACCCATAGATGGAACCCTAATAGGTACTACCACTCCAGGTCAGAGTGGACCAGGGAGCAAGAAGACCCTCAGCCACCACCTTCTAGCACCCATATGATAAAAAGGGTTGGGGCTTGACATTGGGGTAATCATATGTGCTAGGGCTTGATGTGACCATCCGATTGATCAGAAAGGGGCTCTCCGACCACCAGTCTGGCCTAAGTGGAGTGTTGCATGTCATGTACTGCTCAGCCACTTGGGTTCTATCCTTAAGCATCATGGGTTGCTACCCACAGCCAACAGGTGGCACTATACTTTGTCTTTATTTAGGAGATCAATGGAGCGTAGGCCATCCTTTAGTTATTTGTTAATGTCCTGTCAACGATGTCGATCAATAATTGGTAGGGAGTAGCAGCGACCGAGTCTCTTAACACTTTTTTCGGAAATTGTGGGGATTTCATTCCCATCAACAAAGAACCTAAGCCTCCATGCTTCCTGTAGTCTGCCGACACGGTACCTGACACACATATGCACACACATACATGCATGCATATTACTACTGTACACTATTCATGTTCCTGACACTAATACATTATTCTGTGTACTAGACATGAGACTTTGATGAGTTGTGGTGCACCTGAGTACTGTACACATACATGTATATTATTACTGTATGCTATTCATGTTCCTGACACTAATACATTATTCTGTGTACTAGACATGAGACTTTGATGAGTTGTGGTGCACCTGAGTACTGTACACATACATGTATATTATTACTGTATGCTATTCATGTTCCTGACACTAATACATTATTCTGTGTACTAGACATGAGACTTTGATGAGTTGTGGTGCACCTGAGTACTGTACACATACATGTATATTATTACTGTATGCTATTCATGTTCCTGACACTAATACATTATTCTGTGTACTAGACATGAGACTTTGATGAGTTGTGGTGCACCTGAGTACTGTACACATACATGTATATTATTACTGTATGCTATTCATGTTCCTGACACTAATACATTATTCTGTGTACTAGACATGAGACTTTGATGAGTTGTGGTGCACCTGAGTACTGTACACATACATGTATATTATTACTGTATGCTATTCATGTTCCTGACACTAATACATTATTCTGTGTACTAGACATGAGACTTTGATGAGTTGTGGTGCACCTGAGTACTGTACACATACATGTATATTATTACTGTATGCTATTCATGTTCCTGACACTAATACATTATTCTGTGTACTAGGCATGAGACTTTGATGAGTTGTGGTGCACCTGAGCACTGTACACAATAAATTTAATTATTATTATTACCTAATTTCTTTGCAGATTCTGTTCACTAAGGAAAGACTGTGGCATTTAGAAGGCTTTATCTTCATCACAGCCGATTTGAAGGCGATTCAGCAGTTGTTTCATATGGGATCCGGATTCTGCGACGAGGGTTACATTTGAAGAGCTCCTGTAGGTGATTCATATGTTAAGGAATTAGGTACCCCCCAACCATTTTCCTTTTTACATAATTACTGATTGTTTCAACATTTGTCAGTGATTCCTCACATATTTGCATAGGCCATGATAATTTATGAATTAATCCAAAATAAATGCCTCATCATCATCATCATCATAAGCACGGATATCCATGACAATCTCTTGCCAACCTTCTCTATCATTCATTGCCCCAGGGATGTCCGCTGCGCAGCATCCAGTATCCGTGCAGAGTTGTCAATGTAGGTCCTTGCTGGGCAGCCCACATTAGCATGTCCATGTGTTGGCTTCCACAGAAGAATGTCGCTTATGAGCTCACCCTTGCTCCTCCAGCAGTGTCCAGCATGTCTTGTCCATCTCATTCGGATGGTTTGTGAGATAGGGGGCTGGGTGGCCGTACAGCTGCTTCCTTATGGGTGCTATTTCCACGACTTGTTCAAGACTGCATGCAACATTCTTGTGCAGCTCCCATCTAGCTTATTCTCCAGGCGTCTCGTTAGGGTCCAAGTGGTGCAGCCATACAGCAGCACTGATACAACCAAAGCTTGGAAGAATTGTTGTTTTAACTTGTCAGTGAGATTGGATTTCCATATGACTGATAATTTGTTTGTGGCCGACCATGCCTTTCCTATTTGTGTATTAACATCACTTTCTGTGGATGAGATATTACTACCTAGGTATGTGAATTGTTCTAGAGGCTTACCGTCGAGTGTGGAGATATCTTCTTTCTTTTTGAAACACGATACTTTGTCTTTATTTAGGTGACATTTATCAATGGAGCGTAAGCCATCCTTTAGCTGTTTGTTTATATCCTGTCAACAATGTCTATCAATAATTGGTAGAGAGTAGCAGTGACCGAGCCTCTTAACACCTTTTTTGCGGATTGTGGGGATTTCATTCCCATCAACAAAAAACATAATTTCTTTGTAGATTCATTCTACTATGCAAAGACTGCGACATTCCGAAGGCTTTATCTTCATCCCAGCCCATCAGGGTATATGAGATTTAAGAAAAATGGAAGTTAATCCAATGGTATTTGTCCTGTTGTGGTGCAATGATTAGTTTTACTGAAATTCAAGTATATGGGAAATATATATCAAGGGAGGTAATTCATGGTTTGAGTTATCACTCCTTTTCAAAATAGATATTCATTTTTCAATAAATATTAATTTACAATTTAGCAAAAGTTATGGAAGCCTAGATATTAAAAAAAAAAAAAAAAAAAAAAAAAAATTACATGACATAGCTAAAACATGTAGGGAAAATAACAACACAGCAAGGGTATGTGCATTGTTGGTTCAAGCACCAGTCTAAAAATCCTGATATTTTGTAGAAAAAAAAAGGGGAATAACTTAAGTCCCTTTAGTCTTCCATAAGAAAAAAGAACTATCGTTAGTAACAATCTTTTAAATATGTTGCGCATTTTTAAGCTTACACTTTTAGATAGATTAAATAGAACTCTTTATCTCTGGTAAAAATACTGACTTAAACATAAATGCTTCAAGATTTTTAAAGTTAACTATTAAATTTTTAAAATAGGCTCATTGAATAGGAGAAAATATTTTTTTTTGTATCAATTCAGAGAAAAGATTGTTTTTAAACGAATTGGCAAAAAAATTACATATTTGACAACATATAAGATGCACCCCCATTTCAGCAGGTCAGATTCAGGAAAAAAAGTTTTTAATGTATTTAAACATATATTGTTGAAAACAGTCTAGCTGTGCATTACACTATGGTACATAAATTATTTTTTGAGTTATAAGAAAATAACTTATAAATTTTCAAATCCCTTTTTTTAGGTATTGATTTTTTATTAAAATTTTTTAAATTTTTTTTAAATGTTCTTCAAGATTTTATCTTTTTAGAAATGTAAAAATTAGTGACCGGAATTTTCCCCCCTTCAATTCAGAGAAAAATATTGTTTTTAAAACTATGATAAAAACAAAACAAAAACATGCCCCCTATACATTTGGAATTGATAAAATAAAGTTTTGTTCTTCCAAATTATTTTAATAAAATAAGCTATTCATTATAAAAATTAAGTCATTAATGAATAATTTGGCAAACATTTAATTAAAATCGGACAATTCCCTGATTTTGGTTATAGCAAAGATGTATGTGTATTGATGCATAAAAATCTAAAAGGACTAAAAAAAATCGTATCCATGCATCCCAGTGTTTTTCTTTTCTTCCCCCAACAAACTGTAAATACATTTCAATATTTTCTTGGAAACGAATTACACTGTATAGGGTACAAGGTAAGGGTTGGCTTTAGTTGTTCATAGATAAAAACTCTGCAATTTATTAGGAAACTTTAGTTGGGACCCATCAAATTTTCCATGGACTCATTAAAATCAAATCCGTGCGTCCTATAACACACCAAATTAAATTTTCAAACTATTACAGTGATTGTAATACTTTGAAAATTTAAAAAAAACAAAAACAAAAAAAAAACAAACCCTTACGGATTTTGTGCAACCCTAAATAAATACATTCTCTGAATATTTGTTTATTTTTTCATATTCTTATTGCTTACTTATATAAGAAGAAATTAAGAATTATATATTCTTAATTTAAATATATATCAAATTTAAATTGTATATTCTTAATTAATCTAAATTAAATATATATTTACACGGCAAATAAAATAAAATTGATGAAATAATTTTTGTGGTATTAATAAAAAATCCAAATAAAATAAACAAACAAAAACCAAATAAAAAATTTCTTTGTGTTGGTAAAATGACAATTTCACAATTTGAAGATTTTTTTTTTTTACCGTTATTTTAAAATATTCATTTAATTCGTTTATTATGATCAAATTTTAGCCCCCCCCCAACCAATAAATAACAGAATATATTTAAATATTTTCTATTGACTAAAAAACCCGGCCTTTTTGTTTGACAAATTCAAAGAAACAAAATTAATGATATTTTATTTGAGTCACAAAGAAAAATCGGTTATTTTGATCTTTTGTCGTCCCGGCCTCCTGCCCTAATTAACGCTATGTTTTAGCGGGCCGGCGTCAGGCGAATTTCCAGCCCAACTTTAATATTTTCTGAGTCGGGTTTTTGGTTAAGCGACTGTTCTGTTTGTTTGTAGAAATTTGTTTCTTGTTTGATAGATTGATTTTTTTTTAAAATTAAGGGTAATCATTAACTTTTTCCTCGTAAATTCTTACCATAAAATAAACTGAACCCTCATTTTATGTCCATGTTTTTGCAATAAATGTTTTATTTTTCTTGCACCCGTTATTCTACAATATTGAATATATTTTCTTTATCTAAAAACATATATTGCAAAAACACAGACATAAAATGAGGGTTCAGTTTATTTTATAGTAGGAATTTAAGAGGAACAAGTTGAAGATTACCCAAATTAAGAGACAGACCGAGCGTACGGTATGAACATTATTTTGAAATTGGAATTTTCTAAAAATTTAATTGAAATTTGTACAGTACAAAATTCAATCGAAATTTTTTTTTTAAGTGTGGGGGTTGTAGAATATCTACATTGATTTGCTGATAAAAATCGCGGGGAGGGGGGGAGTGGCGTGAAAAATATCTACATTAATTTGCCAACCCCCCTCCCCACCCAAAAAAATGTCTCGGAAAAAATTTAAGTTGGGTCGTAAATTCGCCTGACGCCGGCTCGCTAAAACATAGCGTAAATTAGGGCAAGGGGCCGGGACGACAAAAGATTAAAACACCGGATTTTTTTTTTACCGGTATTTTAAAATATTCATTTAATTCGTTTATTATATCAAATTTTAATTTCAGTTATTTATTTCTGACTCAGAAACGAAAGATTATATCTTAATATTTTCTGAAATAAAATATAAAATCTTTGACAAAGAAAAAACCCGGCTTTTTTCTTTGACAAATTCATGGAAACAAAATAAATGAAATTTTATTTCATTCACAAAGAAAAAAAAGAATCTTATCATTATCACTATTAAATAAATTGATAATATTTTATACAATAATAAGAAAACTCAGGGTTTAAATCTAAGAATTTCTTAATTCAGGAAATTAAAGATTTTTTTTAATAAACAGGAAATTTATAAACATTATTAAAAATAAAATTCGTCTTGAGCGCCATGCGGTTTTCGGGCGGTAAGGGTAACTCGAAGCCGAATTGTTTTAGAGCTTATTTTTCCGATGCAGGTATCATTGGGGAACGAGAAGTTTTGGTAAACAGACCAGGCTTTGACCAGTTTACCTAAAGTTTTCTCGTTCCCCAATGATACCTGCATTGGAAAAATAAGCTCTAAAACGGTTCGGCTTCGAGTTACCCTTATGGCGCTATTAACCTAGACTATTAAGAGTGTTTAATGCTTAATATTAAAACACATATTGCATTGTTTTTTGCAATTTCTGAACCCATTTTTTAATCCCAATTGATTCCTACCTTTCGTTTTGCACTAACAGGGGCCATTTTTGTCAAAAGACGATGATTTCTTAATAAACTGTTAACAGAAAAAAGTTTTCTGGTCCAAAGGAAAACTTCAACGAGCGCCAGTCTTCGTTCACCACGTGATTTGCAATAAAGCGAAAACCTGGGAAGAACCGGTGTAAAAACAAAAAGCGTTACGTATAAAAAAAATTCCGGGGGAATTAATTAATTAATTAATTTATTTTTTGCATTTTCATCATCTGACAATGCGTAACCATGCAGAACCTGGTTTGTAGGTACAGCGATTATTCATTTGACCCTCATTGCCAAGATCGAACTTTTGTTGGAGGTCGTGGTGTAATGGTTAGAGTCGTAAGAAATGAACTTGTCGATTCCGAGTTCAAATCCTGGACGAAGCTACAGTTCACATAACGCTAATATCCTTGGGAAAGGTATGAATCTAACTACTGTCCCTCCAGCTATGAGTAAATAGTAGGACAGACTGGGCTCTTTAACCTTGGTTAGGCAACCAGTCTAGGAGAAAGTGTAGAGGTCTGTGTTGCGTGTTCCGACTTCACAAATAATATTTAAAACGACGATAAAAAAACAAGACACAGTTTATGCCGAAAATACAGAGAAATAACAAACACAAGGCATGTATTTAACAAATAACAAATGAATTTATTCTGAGGTTATTTTGTCAGTAGAATAAATTTGGATGAATGAAGTGTGACGGAGAACGAGTACCACCGTACTCATTTGGAAAAAGAGTGAGAGTGTCTTGCCTGCCGGAGTCGAACCCGCGCCCTCCGGAATGCAAAGAAATAAGATTTTGGCGCTGGATAGACGTGAGGTGCAATTCAGGTGCCCGATTGCACGAGAATTGTACACGGGCGCGAGGTTCGACTGATGTGTCCGGATGATAAGAGGAAACGGCAGTATAAGTAGAAGTGGGGTGACGACAGTAAGAGTGTTGCGACTTCAGCTGCTGGTAGACGACTACGACAACAGTGTTGTAGCCTGCGAATAAGGCGTTTGACCCGCTTCTTTTTGCCCCCCACCCTCAACAAAGAACATTTACTTGAAACGCCATAATTGTGCAAAGAAACCAAACAAATATTAAACAGACTGGAGATCGAAAGACTGATCATAAGCAGAACAAACAAATATTTATTTCGCCCCCTCCCTCTACCTTTTTCCTTTCTATATAAAGAAAACTGTAATGTTCACAACATAAAAATGAATGTCAAATGTGTAAGTAAAAATAGCAAAGCAGAATTAGATTTGTTCGATAGAAATTTGGACAAATAGAAAAAACAAGTTTTTGTGTTTACAACCTGAAAAATGAACGTCTGATGTTGATCGCAGTGGCACGACGATATAGATAGTACATAGTAGTAAACATGAAAACTGCCTTGACTCAGAAAGTTGAAGTTTGTTTTTCTAATCAGCAGTTGAATTGTTCGCTCGAAGTTGAGTCGCGTACATCTGTTTTTTCAATGACAAGCTGGTAGCCGCGAAGGTTGATGTTGTGGTGGTTGATAATGAATGGATATATATAGGTATACCCTTTTTGTCGTCTGCAACACATTTTAAAAACGAATTAAAATTAATTAAATCTATTATTTAAGGTCAAACTTTTGTCTAAATCGATAAGTAGTAACATAATGACCATCATTAAAAAAAGAAAAATATCATTACATATACAGTTTATTTTTAATACATTTAAAGGGATTTTTTTTGGTCAATTTCGACGCGATCCGCCATTCTGTCTCTTTTTCAATGGTTTTAGGCGCTTGTTTACAATTTTAATGTAACATTCGCGATTGCACCCCCCCCCCAAAAAAAAAATCAGGTAATTATCCGATTTTAGTGAAATTTTCAGTATTGATCTATCAATTAATGAATTTTATAATGCATCAGTTATTTTATTTTAAAACTTTAATTTTTTGCTATGAAAAATTAATATATAAAATTCATTTAAAATATGAAAAGCCTGATGTTAAGTTTAAAATGTTATATTTTTAGATTCTAAAAATAAATATCTATTTAATGCAAACCTTATTTTATTACATCAAAGTATACTTTTTGAAGAAAACTCGATTTAAGCAGAAAAATATCGATGTATAATATCCAATGAAATAATTATTGAAATGAGTAAAAAAGAAATCTCTAAATAATTAATTATTTATTATTTTTTTACATTTTATTTTTCGATTTTCGGTACTTATTTTCTCATAGAAAAGCCACCATAAAAAAAAATTTCTATTCATAACTTCGGTCTTTTATCTCTTTATTTATACTGTAATTAGAAAACTATAAGACCAACTCGCAAAAATGTTACACCCCCAACATAAGGGCGGGGGGGGGGGGGTTAGGGGGGTTCAAAATTAAGTGACCTGAAAAAAATGAGAAAGTTTTGAAATAAAATAAATAATGTATTATAAAGATCATTCATTGATAAATAAACACTGAAAATTTCATTAAAATCCGATAATTCCCTGATTTTTGGTAAATTATTTTGTCAAAAACGCGGTTTAGCCTCATTTTGGGTATACCTAAATATATCTTTTGGTAATTACAAGAAACACATCATAAGGTCACATGTATTAAGATAGAAAAACAAATAACTCATAAATTCAACAAATAAAATGTGTATTAAACAAATATGTTATAGTAGTCGAAATACTGATCAAAGTCCTGCAGAATATGCTTTTT
Organism: Doryteuthis pealeii; assembly: GCA_023376005.1. Taxonomy (NCBI): domain Eukaryota; kingdom Metazoa; phylum Mollusca; class Cephalopoda; order Myopsida; family Loliginidae; genus Doryteuthis; species Doryteuthis pealeii. The sequence goes on along the minus strand of CM042174.1, from coordinate 43,496,628 downwards.
TAAAAGTTCATGTAATTGGAAAAAACAAAGTGTTGAGTTAACTCCAATAGAGAAAAGAAAGGGTAATACTCTCTATATCAGCAGTGAAATAACTTGTAAAGAGAGAAAGATATAGCTTGTAATATCTTCAGCAGTAGGCAATTATTTCTGAGTCGAGCGACATGGAATAGGTAGGCATAAGTTTATCTTCTCCACTGTTCTTCGAAAACATTCGCTATTTATAGGACTCCCTTGGATCGAAATCGGTCTTTTTAAAAATTTTTTTTTTTTTTTAGGCGCGAAAACTTCTGATTGGTTGAAAATAATCATTTTTAATATTTCTATTTTTTTTTCTTTCTGCCTCCGCTGATCCTACGCGCAGACTTCTTATTTTTTTTTTCATTTTATTTCTGCTTTCAAAACGATAACTTCCGGCTCACCACAATATCGTCGACTGCGAATGCCGTTAGTGTTGTCTCGGGGCGGAATGGAATCTGACTCATTGCTGATTTGTTCTTTCGCTTAAATATCTCTCGATCGGCTCCGATTTCGATATTTTTATTTTTGGCGGTAAGAATTTATGAGGTTTCGAAAGCGCGGACGTATGTGTAAACCACACACGTGATTAACTTTATCCAATCGAATTCTGACAGTTGTATAATTATTTTTTATTTCTTTTTTCCTTAAGTTTGAAAAAAGAATCGTGCTTGGCGCGACTTTTATGTCTTTTTTTTCTTATTGGATATAAAATATAGGATTTTATCCTATAAAGAAAAACTCTGAATTCAAACCTGTTTGAATTCTACTTGGGGTAGTCACTACTAGACTAGGCTCAGTCCTAATTAGTGATATATTTCACTAATTTAAATTTAAATCTAATGATTGTGACAGAGAACACGAGGTGATTGGCGGACGTGAAGGCTTGCCGTATTCTCGAAGGAAGTGGGCTAGGCTTTGCCTAGCGTGTAGGACTGACTTAGAATCGAACCCGCGTCCTTCAGAATGCGAAAGGGCGACACATTGGCGCGGGCACCGGAGTGGAGATGCCACAGTCCCGTATGTAAGCGCCAGGTGCCCGGATGATAGCTGCGAGCATTCCAGCGGCTGGGATTGGGTTGACAGTCCCGTGTGTGGGGCACAGACGCCCGGATGATAGGGGGAAATGATGTATAAGTAGAAGGCAATAGCCAGAAGTGGGGTGACGGCAGTAACGAGTGTTGCGACATTAGCTGTTAAGGATTGTCACGATTAAAAAGAATACACAAAGAAGAGCAAAGAAAAATTAGTTTTGGCAGCCAATAACAGCAACTGCCATACATGGACAAACAGAAAAACAACGAAAACAAGAAAAAAGGAAGAAAAACAATTATATGTATACTTCAAACATCAAATAGAGGAGGTTGCACATGAAAATACCTGGACATGGTTAAGAAGAGGAAACCTCAAGAGAGAAACTGAGTCGCTAATAATTACTATACAAAACAATAGTATAAGAACAAATTATATCAAAGCAAAAATTGATAAGACACGACAAAGCAGTAAATGTAGACTGTGTGGTGACAGAGATGAAACCATAAACCATGTATTAAGCGAATGTAGCAAACTAACACAAC